>CM077816.1:33182196-33782196 GCA_039764185.1 Tamarix austromongolica | reverse complement strand
TTTCGATAGCTCTACCTCTTTCTCAATTTGCTTAGCTAGCTTTGGATTTAGGTAAAGTCATTTCTTACCTTTACTTAGGGCGGAATTTGGATGTATGTCTACTTGAAGTAGAAGGTGACGAGCATGGTTATTGATCACTTAAGTATGTCAAGTGTATTCTATGTTCTATGTTATAATTGTATGTATGTATGAATTTATAGTCTCAATGCAAATGTGTGTTAATGTGAAACTAGGGTATGATATGTATTTGAGTATGTGAAGGGTTGAGTAGGGATTTAAAATTATATGATATCCTATGCTGTATCTTTATGTCATGGAATTATTCATGTGGACTTGATTTATGGTCGGTTAAAATCCCTGAATAAGATACTAATTATTTAAAGTGGAAGATCACGTGAGTTGGGCTGAGGTATAGGGTCCGTTCCACCGGATGATAATAGTGGCTTAGGTGTCCTGTCTCTGAGAGGTGATTCAAGCCATTCCACCGATTCAAAATAGTGGCTCAGGAGCGTTTTGCCCTGGGAGGTGTAGAATCCGTTCCACCGGATGATAATAGTGGCTCGAGTGTGTTGTCCCTGAGAGGTGCTTCAGCCCGTTCCACCGGATTAAGAATAGTGGGGCCCTATACTCAACGTGAATAAAAGTATGATATGAGATAAGTAATGAATAAGACACTAATAATTTAAAGTGAAGATTATGTGAGTCAGGACCAGGTGTAGGGTCCATTCCACCAGACGATAATAGTGGCTCAGGTGTCCTGTCACTACCACGGAAACAGCTTTTAATAACGGTTATTTTCGAGTTTTAATAACGGTTTTCAACCGTTATTGAATCGCCCGTTATTATATCTTTAATAACGGTTCATAACCGTCATTAAAAATACACAAAAACCCGCGAATATGTGCGTAAACTTCATATTTAATAACGGTTTTTACTTAAAAACCGTTGTTAAAAATGAGCTTTTAATAACGGTTCTATGGGAAACCGTTGTTAAAAATAAGGTTTTCATAACGGTTCATCAGAAAAAACCGTTGTTGAAAACCATGTTTTAATAACGGTTCGTAAACAAAACCGTTATTAAAAACGGATTCTTTAATAACGGTTCTATGGGAAACCATTATTAAAAATTGAGGTTTTAATAACGGTTTCCCATAGAACCGTTATGAAAACATAACTTTTAATAACGGTTTTGTTTACGAACCGTTATTAAAACATGGTTTTAATAACGGTTTCCCATAGAACCGTTATTAAAAGTGTATATTTTTTTTTTAGCATTTTTCTGTTTTGTTCCTGCCCACATACACAGTTGTATGTTCAAACAATTACCAAATCTGCAATGTAAAACAACATCAATTCATACCAGCAGGGTATCACACCATAATTTCAATCAATCTATAATTAGTATGCATGTCTCAATACACCAACTATACTTAGGAATAAAAATTAGTGGGCATACCACAACTTGGTAGCTCTACACCCCAAAGTAAAGAGTTCACAAATCTAGGCCGGAAGACCGAAAGATGTAGACAAAATACAAACCTGAAAATGCATGTAGAATATATAGATCGCTACCTAATACCGAATGAATGAGTGCACGTGCTTGGCCCATTGGTCTCTAACTTCATCAATTTCATCAATATTATATTGCTGGCCTCGTGCATAGTCATCGGTGAAAAACTACAACACACATGTTTCAATTAATATACAGTTAGACATTAGGTCAAAAATATATATTTCATGATTCATTAATAGAAAAATATGGAAAAGCAAACATACATGGCTTGGATCTATGTTGACCGATCTATTCTGGACTATAAGATCCATTGTTCTACATACATAGTATCCACAATCATTGCCATTTTGCTGTTGTGGATACTGTCAAATGAATTCAATTAGCTCTCTAACTATTATATATTCATTTGAATTAAAACAAAATACAAAATAGTTGTCTTCCTACTTACCATGATAGGCTCATATTGAAGATTCTTTGGGTCTGGGACACCATTCCCACCTCTGCTTTGATATGCCGTCCGTAGTGCCCTAATAAATAGAGTTGGATACATAATATTGTAAGTATATATACCTCAAATAATGAAAATAGAATATATATATATATATATGTATAAATAAGCTAATGAAGTAAGAAGTGAAAAATATACTAACATGTCTATAAATTCCTTCCCACCATGACGAGCGACCTCAAAAGGCACGTCATAGGTTCTAAGGGAATCAAACACATAAACTTTATTAAGATCAGGTCGGACGACGTACAAAACCCAATGTTCAGTTGCGAGGTGAGGAATGAGATAGAGCTTGTTGTGTCCCTCAATCAAAATGCGATCCGCTAAATAGTTTATGTGCCTACCCTCTGTTATTGTACTACTGTCAGCTATGTAGTATGGGCACACAAAAACAATAGAGGAAAGCATTCCCTCCAACGCAGTGCGACTAGCTACCAACCTATATATGGACGACAATAATAATGGATATTTGTTAATAACTAATAACTCATATAAGCTTAAGAGGTCGTAAAAATTCTATGTCTCCAAGAGTACTAAAATCTGAAATATGAAATAATGCTTACGTGACATAAACGGCGACACTTGTGGTTGACATCCATTCCTGATTATAAATGTCGCTTATGTCAACTGTCGATACCATGTAAGTAGCATCGTCCCTTCCAACATACTCAGGACGACAATCAATGGAAATATAATTATTCCCGAGGTAGTTTTGGGCATAGAAATACAATAAAGCTAATGCTGGTGGAGGTTGGCGTATTTCCGAAGAATGAATCTTTTGTGGGGCAATTGATTTTTCAGATTTAGCTCTCTTTTTTTTGGCAGCGCCGTCTTTTGTGTTGCTCGTTCTACTAATACCTCTCTTAGTTTTACTAGCAGGAGCAGTCTTCTTCTTTGATTCCTTAAATAATAATAATAAACAAAATATGTATTGAGCATATATATATGAAAAAGGTATAAACAATGTAACTACTAAACTAGGTCTAATGAAGATATTGAATGTCAATATATACCTCTTCAGTAGTGAGACGTATCTGATCCACAGGCCAAGGCACGAAGCTTCCATGAGCTTCTACCACTATGGCTGCCTCATCGCCCTCTTTATAACAAGGCAAGGGCGCACTACCAATGATTGGAGTGTCAATACTCACCGGCCTTGTAAGTAGGGCTAAGTTATACCCGTAGACAGTGTGTTTGGGTCCTGTGACTGATGCGGACCCTTCCTTTCGCCAAAAGAGTTGAAAGATCATTCGCTAACAAATCACATTTATGCAAACCCTAAACGAAAATATTACACATTATTAACTATTTATGACACCGAATACATTTAATAACAATTCAAAGTTATGTAATGCTTACCTCGGAAAGAGAAGAAAGACGTGTATCAGCTTCACAACTGTCTCTGACACTATTTACATTAGGTATGTGAAGCTGATCATGGTCGACTAAATCGGATGGCTTATACCCTTGAGATTTAATAAATGACAACTCTTGCTCCATTGTTGCCATCCGTTCAAATGCCACGTTCAATTTCTGTGTAAGGATGGCGACTTGCTCATCAGTGTTACGAGAACCACGAGATCGACCACGTACGCTCGTTTTCGTAACACCTAATCCAAGACCCCTGTGTCTTCCAGGGTGTTCTACAATTCCTATAGCCTGTGATACAATGTTATATTGGTCTACCCCCTCCTCACCATCTGACGCTTGAAATTTGTCCTGTAATGTATATAATATATGTAAAATTAGCTTGCATGAATAAGCATAATATAATAGTTTTCTAAAAGAAAAGTAAGCAGGGTTCCAAATATCTAGAAACTTACAATTTTTTTCGCTGCAACATCTACATCTTTATTAATATATCCATCTTTTGTTGCTCTAGCCTTCTTCCATAATGTACCAATATTAATGGACGAGGTACATGGGTCTAAGTCTTGGGCTATGAGCTATAAATCAAAAAATATTCTTATAATGTACCAATATTATAAAATTCGTCAGTACGCTGTAAATAGATAAATCACAAAATACATACCAACTCCTCTTCAAGGCCTGCATAACCTTTGCGAGCCATATTATGCCGGTATTTATTCTGCTTCGCAATCTCTTTATTTTTGGCACTTTTTTCCTATGTCACCAGCCAAAACATAGTGACATAGTTATTTCAATATTATGCACAATACTAGGATCGATAATAAAAATTTAATTGTTATCTAACAAATACCTTAAAATCACCCGTAAGACGATATGCAATAAATTGGTTCCAACTTTCTTGATCGATGAAACCGTATCGTTTGGGTGGATTCTGCCGTAGAGAACCATCACTCTTTCTGTACATTTTCCTACGAGCTAAAAATGACCTAAATGTTCTTAGACGCTCCCCACAATGTCTAAGAAGCCATTTCTTCCTACTCTCTGGCACATTAAATACTCTCTGCATTGTAAGACATACAAATGTATACCGATATTAATGTATTAAAATTAATAAAATTTTACATACATAAATGATTACATAAAATTGTATATTTACCGTGATTTCCTGCCAAATATGCTCCTTATGACCCGTTGGAACCTGCTTCCAATTATTATAGGAGATAGGAACACGGTTACGTGTCACATGTGAAATGTAAGTCAAAAACATGTCTGCATAAGGGCCAATGGGAAGATTGTAAGTATTCCATCCCAACTCGACTAGTTCTCCTTTATTCCTCATATCTGTGATGATTCTCATAATTGTCGGCCCTCTTTTCCCTTCTTCATCACTGCTGTCCCTATCAATATTCTTATTGGCCATATCTCTAAAAGAAATCAATAAATAAATTATGTTAGAATGTTATGTATTGAGCATAATTGAGTTGAAAAAAACCAACATAGATATTATATGTTACAATATTATTACCCTCATTGCCTTCTTTTCCTTCTTTTTTTCCCCCTTGTTTTTGGATTAGATTTAGGATCTGATACATATATTACTTCACGATGATCATCCCTGACATATATTTCCTCCTCATTAATTGTATTGTTATCATCGTTCAATAATTGAGTTGCTTGCACAGCTGAGACACACTCGTTATTCCAATTGGCATCATTTTCATCATCACATTCATTGGCATTTCTTCTTTTCGTAGATAGTACTACAGACCATCCATTATCAGTAGGGTCAGTGACATAGAATACTTGTGTCGCTTGTGATGCTAAGATGAATGGGTCTTGTTTATGCCCTGCCCTATTAAGATCTACTAATGTGAATCCATCTTCATATCTAACCCCACTGCTGTTATCAACCCATCTGCAGCCGAATACAGGGATTTTAAATACAGTGTAATCTAACTCCCATATATGTTCAATCACACCATAATAATTCATATCTGCATAAGTTGGATTCTTGTCTTTCGCACTAGCAACATGCATTGCCTCAGCTACTAAAGTCACCCCACTGTTCTGCATTGTACTCTTCCCATCTTGTTCTTTTGTATAAAAAGTGCAACCGTTGATCACATAACTGGTATATTGAAAAACTTCATAACGAGGTTTCTGAGACAACCAGTGCAGCGTTTCGGAAATTAAAGTTGGGGAATGACCGATGAGTGGAATGATGCGATCTCTTATCCAATCAATAAAGGAAAGATTATGTTTATCGATAATCCATTTCTCAGTCTTGGATGGATTTTTAATCCGTAAAGAAGTCATATGCTCTTCAACGTACGGCTGAACATCATCACTATTGTGTAATACATATAGATGTGCTGCACGGAACATGTTAGGGTCTACACGCCCAAGCTGTCTGCCTCTAATACCCTGTCCTTCAAATTTGCCCGCATGTCGAGACTTAGGAATACCAAGAGCTTCAGCATTTGACAAGTACTTCGTGCAAAACTCAATTGCCTCTTCCACCAGGTAACTCTCAACAATACATCCTTCTGGCCGATATCGATTCTTCACATAACCTTTTATCAACTTCATAAACCGTTCAAAGGGGTACATCCAATGCCCATGAACAGGTCCTAGCATCTTTATCTCATAAACTAAATGAACAGTTAGATGTACCATAATGTCAAAGAATGACGGTGGAAAATACATTTCGAGTTGGCACAAAATAATCACAATCCCTTTTTGTAAGGCATCCAAACTATCAGGATGTATAACTTTAGAGCAGACGGCTTTAAAAAACCAACAAAGCCTCGTGATAGTAATTCGAACACGTTTTGGCAAAATTCCACGTATAGCTATCGGCAACAAGTGCTGCATCAAGATATGACAATCATGAGACTTCATGTTAATTAATTTCAACTCTTTCATCGACACGAGCCTTCTGACATTTGAAGAATACCCTTCCGGAACCTTGACACCATGCAAGAATTCACAAAATGAAATTTTCTCTTTTCTGGAAAGAGTATGACACGCCGGCGGTAAATATGTTCTTCTTCCGTTGTCTCACGGTTTCAGTTCTTGTCTAATACCCATTTCTTCCATATCCATTCGAGCATTTATCCCATCTTTAGTCTTGCGTGGAACATTAAGTAATGTGCCAACAAGACTGTCACATATATTTTTCTCAATATGCATCACATCAAGGGTATGTCTCACGTAGAAAGATTCCCAATAAGGAAGGTTGAAGAATATTGACATCTTCTTCCACCCAACTGATGGAGGCTTATCTTTATTCTTCTTCCCAAACTTGACACTCAAATGTTTCATCTTCAGCCACACTTGTCGACCCGTCAACCGGATTGGTGCCTGCCCTTCTTCTCGGAATCCATTGAACGCTTTTCTTTGCCTACGATAATGATGATTCTTCGGTAAAAACCTACGATGCCCAAGGAACACAGTCTTTCGGCCATGTCTTAGCTGAACAAATGAAGTATTCTCCTCACATATCGGACATGCATAATGGCCTTTCACACTATAACCTGACAAGTTGCCATATGCCGGAAAATCATTTATAGTACAGAATAATAATGCTCTCAAAGTAAAATTTTCTTGACCATATGCATCAAATACTTCAACGCCCATGTCCCATAAGAACTTCAAATCATCAATCAAAGGTGCCAAATAAACATCAATATCATTCCCAGGTTGGTTTGGCCCGGAAATGAGTAAAGACAACATCATATACTTGCGTTTCATATAGAGCCACGGAGGTAAATTGTATATAACCAAAATCACTGGCCATAAACTGTAGCTGCCTTGATTGTGCGGATTCATTCCATCTGCTGAAAGTGCAAGGCGCACATTTCTTACTTCTTTACCAAATTCAGGAAACAACCCATCAATCGTCATCCATTGTGGAGAGTCGGATGGATGTCTAAGAAGCCCGTCATCTATCTTGTCATCAGCATGCCATCTTAGGTTCTTGGCATCTTCAATATCATTAAACATCCGCCTTAATCTTGGTATTATAGGAAAATACCATAACACCTTAGCGGGCACCTTGTTCTTCTTGTATCGTGGTGCTTTGCATTCAGGATTAGGACAACTATCCAAAGATGCATTGTCATTGCGATATAAAATACAATCATTAGGGGATGCATGTATCTTCTCATAACTCATGCCCATAGAGGATAGAATCTTCTTCGCTTCATACGTACGATCGGGTAGAACGTTATCATCAGGAAGCATATCCTTCACAAGCGACAATAATTCTGTAAAACTCTTATCACTCCATCCGTTACATGCCTTTAAGTTGTACAACCTTAAAGTAGCGGATAATCGCGTAAACATCTTACAATCACCGTACAAAGGTTTCTCCGAGTCATTCAATAACTTCTCAAACATTTTTGGACAATCCCGAACACTTTCCTCAACCTTTTGAGTCATCTCCTCTAACGAATGTCCCTCATAGTTATCAAATGATGATCCACTACTATCCCTCCCAGCATCGTCATTTTCATATTTAGACTCTGTTTCCCCATGCCATATCCAACAAGTGTAGCTTGTATCAATTCCATACACAAATAAATGATCTCTCAAATCATTAGCGTTGACACGCTGAATATAAGCACACTTCAAACAAGGACAGACTATTCTACTATTGTCCCGAGCATGTTCAACTGCAAACTTGATGAAAAACTCCACTCCTTCGTTATATTCTCTAGACAGACGATTTGCAGACAACCATTTCCGATCCATATTATTTGAATCTAGATATATCCCACATGAAAGTAATTAATTATATATTAAAAATCAATTGAATTATAAGTATAATAATTTTCAAAATTATACGAATCATGCTAACAAGTTTCCAAAATTATATTAATGCTGATCAATGAAACTCCTCATACTTACAAAGAGTTCATTATATATATATATATATGCATACATACAAACGTAGCAAAATATTATACAATTAATAGTTCAATTTACAAAAGATATGCATACTACAAGATTTAAGCAATAGCAGCACTATATACATCAAAATGTTGCTACAACTCAAATGCCTAAAAAACGAAAACTCATATCTAAAACTAAATCCCCCGATAGCCTCGTCGAGCCCGACTAAAAACTATAACTCTAAAAGTCCACTCATCACGATATATCATTTGATCCCTGACATCATCAAATGAGAGTCTACTCACGGATACTCTAGGGTAACTGAGGTGGATACTCCGAGGCAAGCTATGACGATACCTCCACTCGTCATCGATGACCATCAGTTCTCTCGATATCCTATCATACTCTCTAGCAAACATCTCACCCTCAATAAATCTCGGGTGTGGTGCATCACTGTGGTAGACAAACCACTGCAAAAAAGTAAACGTAGCCGATGCCCATGGCTCTATCTGAGGCAGGGTCAACAGAAGGTGATAAGATCTGAAATGGAAGGGGTGATAGGATGAGCCACTCACGTACAAATGACATAGCTCATTATATAACCATATCACATGAGTCCGTACATCTCTATGTGGCGCCATATGAAAATACAGTGGAGGGTATGTCATCTGATCACTACCTACAAATGAGAACCACTAAATCTTATCATCAAGGTTGTTCTCGAAATTAAAAGGATCTAAATTACAGAATATATAAAGTGATCTTCAACTAGCTAGACAAATCATAAATATATTCTACCAGATCATAACCAACTATGTAAACCTAACAACATCAAACTATTTAAAATAAGGACATAATCTTTAGTTATATATTTAACAAACTGGCTAAACATCAAACTATCATCAAATCATTCAAGCTACGCATAGTAAAATCAAGTAGATATTAATAAGATAATATATATATATATATATATATATATATATATATAGTACAATCTAATAAATCTTATATGATGATGATGATGATGATTATTATTATTATTATTATTATTATACACAATTATTCATCTCTATTTAATTTTTATCGATCACAACACCGATGCCCAACCAACCTCCTCAACTTTTCCCCAGGCACAATACCCTTATCCTTAGGATTTTTCCTTATAGCCCTAGTTTATATTTAATATAATAAACGATAAACCCTAACCCTCCCCCCTCCCACTAACCCTAACAATAATTAACCCTAATAAATTATAATAAAAAATAACACTAAACCTCATAAGATAATGATCCTAAACCTATAGCTAACCCTAACCCTAACCACAATTATTTAAGATTATATATACACATCTTATATATGAATATATTATAAATATATATACATATAATAGAACACATATAAACACACATTTTACGGAAAAACAAACATACACGTCTTACAAAATATATATTAAAAAAAGCATATAAATACACATGATCATCTGCATATATAATAATGTGAGTGCTAAAAAAATATATACACCTTAATTTTATACTTAGAACGTACATATCTTATGATAATAATATATATTTTAGGCTTGTGGATTCTCTTAAAATAATAATACATATTTTTATAAAATAGATTATAAACACATTTATATATATATATATATATATACATATATATTAAGGTCTCGATCGGCCGGCCACAATCAAAAAGGCCACAGCAAATTTTTTCACCAACACATCGAACGACAGATTTTCGAACAACACATCAAACACAACATCTTCGGTACAACATGCATGCATTTATATATATATATACATATCAGTAGAGAGACAAATTAAGCAATATTGAAGGAAGAACAACACATACATAAAGGGAGCGACGTCGTACAAGTTGAGAACGGCAACGACGAAGGTACAAATGCTGGCTACGTTCGCAAGAATGGCAGAGGGGTGGTGGAGAGATGGCGGTGCGACGGTTTACCTTAATTCAGAGGAGCCGGAGCGGTGGTGCAAGGGTTCGCAATAGAAAAAGAGTACGAGAGGGAAGCGGCAGAGTGTGAAATTTTTGGCACGAAACAAAAGAGAACAAAATAAAAGGAGATATTAATAACGGTTCCTGTAAGAACCGTTATTAAAAATTGATTTAATAACGGTTCTTACAAGAACCGTTATCAAAACAAGATTTAATAACGGTTTTAAAAGAAACCGTTATTAAAACTTTGGAAATTTTAACAACGGTTCTTGTTTGAACCGTTATTAAATCAATTTTTAATAACGGTTTTATGTCAACCGTTATTAAAATTCCCGTGCAAAATTTTACGTTGCACTTTTAATAACGGTTATTACGTAAAACCGTTATTAAAAATTCCCGCGCATTAATTTTCACGGATTTGACGACGGTTTTCGAACCACCGTTACTAATGTGCCGTTATTAATTCCTGTTTCCGTAGTAGTGTGTCCCTGAGAGGTGCTTCAAGCCGTTCCACCGGTTTAGAATAGTGGCTTAGGAGCGTTTTGCCTTGAGAGGTGTAGGATCTATTCCACCGGATGATAATAGTGGCTCGGGTGTGTTATCCTCGAGAGGTGCTTCAGACCGTTCCACCGGTTTAAGAATAGTGGAGTCCCTAAACTCATAGTAAATAAATAAAATCGGATGTAATAATGATTATCATTGGATTGTTGGATTGGTGTTACTTAGCATGCGATCGTGATTTCTTATACGCTTGTATCTTATGTGTTGTCATGTCTAGTAATTTACTCATAAGTATGAACCTGTGACCCTATGTTCTATTGTATGTAATACATGTATAATTGAGCATGAGAATGGTAAGCTATAGTCTTTCATATCTTATGTGTTTCATGTTTCCTTCCCTGAGTTGGGTGGTCTTGATTTACTCAGTACTGGACCCGTGCTAATGCTACCTTGATTGAATGGATCCTATGATGATCCACTGATGGTGGGGAGCAGACCTCTTGTGCAGGTTTTTGATTGGGTATTATATTTGAGTGGAAGACTTGACTTGAGAGAGTAGGCAATCCGGAATATGATCCGTCAGGTTTTATCTTATTTAACTGTATTTATGTCTGGAAGTTTCAAGTGCTGTATTTAAAATATCAAGGGTATTGTAATTAACTTTCAATTTCTTGTACTCTGATAAGATTTTAAAATTCGGATTTATTTTACAGGTTCCGCTAATCGATTCAGCGATGATTTTATTTAGTGAATTGATTCACTTGTCATCTACCTGTGGATATCTCCTTGTGGGAGTTTATCCTTACGGCATAGATGTTTGAAGTTTTGTTTGACAGGTTTTAGTCTTACATCTAGCATGAGATAGATGGTGGATATCTATCTTGTGTTAGATGTGGCGGTAACATTCCCCAAATTCTCTTCTAGCTTCCGTTTTATTCTTTCAAATTTTTTTTTCAGAAGTGAATTGTGGGGGTGTTACATTGGTGATGGTGAATTAAAAGATTAAAGCTTCAAAGGTGATGTAATAAAAATGATGGTGGTTCGAATATATTAGAAGAGTGATGATGATGATTTGGTGATGATAGTTTAACAATGATGATGGTTCTAATGGAATGCACTAATTAGCCTATGCATTCGATGATGGATTGATGATGATGATTAGTTTCAAAAGATATGGATTGGATGTAGGATAGAATCATTGAAGAATTTTGGTTATATTTAGAGCAATACATGTAAAAACCGGGGGTGTAAGTTTACACATACCATGTTTGTGTGAAACATTTTTGATGTGTTTGTTGAGAAAAGATTGATAGTAAGGAAAGAAATATGAGGGTCCTATTTTTTCAAAATACAGACTATATTTTTCCTTATTTCAACAAATTGTTCTACACAATAGGATATATAGAAGGAGATATATTAACACCCTAGCCATTAATTTTTGTGCACCCAAAATTCTTCTTCTTCTCCATTTAATTTTCCTTTTAAATATAATTATCAATTTATGTAGTTGAGTTATTGATTGATTAAATCATATTATAATCACACAATAGGGCAAATAAGATCTCTACTTTTTCTTAAATTGTTATGTTTTTTATGTGTGTTCTCAATTTTGTATAATCTTATTAATCTCAATTTGGTGGGGATCTATCCAAATCCACACAATTTCTACAATAATTTTATTTCAAAGCTACAATGTTCAAGAGGTTTAGTTATCAAGATGGATACAAAATTTAATATTAAGAAATTTAATAGATTTTATAATTTCAAATTGTGGAAATTGAAGATATAGGTGATTCTAATTCAGAATGGGTTGGAAAAATCTCTATCCAGTTATTCAAAGAAGCCAAAATTGAATATGGATGAGATATTCAAAGTAATATATTTGAAGGTTCTCACAACCATATAGTTATGTTTTTCAAATGAAGTGTTGTAGAACGTGGCAAAAGAATTGATGTTGACTGCCTTGTGGTTGAATTGGAAGTCATTATACATGACAAAGTCAGTAGCAAATCAACCAGTATTAAAGAGACAGCTTCATGACCTACAATTAAGCAAGGGTTAATCTTTAAAAAGTTATTTGGATGAATTTGATTCTATTGTTATTGATTTGCTTAATATAAAATTTAAATTAGATGATGAAGATTTGGCTATTATATTGCTATGTTCATTACCTGCAATTTTTAGACATGTTCATAAGACTATTATGTATGGGAAGGACAATTTATTCCTTAATGATAAGAAATTCACCTTGTTACAAGGGAGTTGATTGATAGTCAGTTAACTGGTAGAGGTACTTTCAAGGAATCACATAGTGAGGCAATAGTAGCTTGGGAGAGGCTGCAAGAGTGAGGGTTTAGTGACTATAAAAAGTCAAGGTCTATGTCGAAGGGGTTGTAGAAGAATGTGACATGCTATGCGTTCTACAGGAAAGGGCGTGTTAGGAAATTTTATCTTAACAAGGAGCACGTTGCTACATTTAGTGAGTCATTTGGAAAAAAGGATGAAACTACATTTTCCTATGATGAATGTGATGGAGATATGTTATCATCCACTGATATATAGAACAAGATCATTCATAGAAGGATGTTGGATTCTGGTTGCTCTTACCATATATGCCCCAACGAAAGTTGGTTTCAGACATTCGAGGTGACTCATGGTGGCTTTGTCTTGATAAGTAATGATGCTACTTGAAAAGTTGATTGGATTAGGATAGTGAAGGTGAAAACGCATGACGGTATGGTTGGGATAATTTCCACCATCATACATGTCCTGAAGATGATGAAAAACCTCAACTCTTTGAGTTCCTTCGATTGAAATGGGTATCGACTTGTTATTGAATATGGTACCTTAAGAGTTATAAAAGGGGATTTGGTGGGGATGAAGGGGAAGTAGTTCAAGACACTATATGAGTTGGTGGACTCCACTATAATGGGGATTGTTGTTGTGACATTTTTGAGTTTGTTAGATTTAGATGTTATGAGACTTTGGCAAATGAGACTAGGATATATAAGTGTTAAGGGTCTTACTAAGCCTCCTAAAAGGGGGTTACTATATGGATAAAGCACAAGTACTATGGAATTCTATGGGCATAGCAAGCAAAAGAGGGTTAGCTTTTCTACAGTGAACCATAGTATGAAGGGACCTCTTGAGTACATCCATTCAGATTTATGGGTCTAGTAATAGTGGTTTCCAAAGGAGGTTCTCAATACTTGCTCGCATTCATTGATGACTTATCTAGAAAGTTATGGGTTTATTTCATAAAGCATAAGAATGATATGTTTAGTGTTTTCAAACACTAGTTGACCTGGATAGAGAAATAAACCAGGAAGCAAGTTAAGTGTCTTAGGATAGATAATGGGCTTAAGTTTTAAGTAGAGTTTCACTGATTTCTTCTATGACCATGGGATATAGACACCGCACTTGTGTTTGAAGACTATAGTAGAATAGGGTTGTTGAGCCAATGAAAAGAACCATATTAGATAAGGCTCGATGTATGTTTGCACAAGAAGGGATAGTTAGAGACATTCAAGCTAAGGCAGTTAATATGGCAGCATACTTGGTGAATCAGTCAACAAATTAGTCCATCAATTTGAAGACACCAAAGGATTTGTATTCTATTAAGCCATCTGATTATTTTAACTTGCATATCTTTGGTTATTTTACTTATGCTTATGTAAATGATGGTAAACTTGTTCTAAGAGCCAAGAAGTGTATCTTTCTTGGTTTTATATCCTATGTGAAGGAGTACAGGTTATAGGACCCAACTGCATCAAAGTTCTTGACCAGTAAAGATGTTACCTTTAATGAGTCTTTATTCCTCAAGATGATTGAGCCTTGTGATAGTATCACTAAAGAGGTTGAGTTAGGTGATAGAGACCCTATGATAGACCCACTATTCCTGAAGTGGATGGATCCAGGCACTAGGTAGAGCAGAAAGGCATTAGTTTATGCATAAGATAGAGAATTGTCAAGCCTATGGTAAGGTACAATTATGAAGAATTAGCTAGCTATGCTTTACCTAGTGTATAGATAGTTGTTGATGTGCATGATCCATCATCATTCTTAGAGGCTATCAAGAGTCCTGATTGCACTAAACGGTGTGCTACTATGGAGGAGATGATAGAGTCCTTATTGAAGAATTAAACATGGGAACTTATGAAGGCACTAATGAATAAAAAGATTATTGGTTGCAAATGGGTGTACTAGTTCAAATAGGGAACTCTAAGGGTCAAGAGACCAAGATATAAAGCACGTTTCATTGCACATAGATTCAGTTAGATTCCAAACATGGATTGTAACAAGGTATTTTTTCTTGTGTTTAGTCATATTTCTTTTTGTACCTTACTTTCACTTGTGTCTATGTATGACTTTGAGTTGGAGTAGTTGGATGTTAAATCAATATTTTTACAAGGTAAGATCAAGGAGGAGATTTACTTTTGAAAACCCTATGGGTTTGTGGTTGAGGGCATACATGATCATATGTGCCTATTGAAGAGGTCATTGTATGGTTTGAGGTAATCTCCTAAACAATGGTATAAATGATTTGATTATTTTATGCTTGATCATGGTTTCTCCAAGAGTGAGTATGATGAATGTGTGAACTTGAAGGAGGTGGAGAGTGGCACTTTTTTATATCTTTTGTTAAATGTTGATGATACGCTTGTTGTAGCAAAAGATATTTCTTTTGTTGATAAGGTGATGGTTATGCTAAAGAGTGACATTGATATGAAAGATATTAGAGCTAACAAGAGGATCATTGGCATAGAGATCATTATAAACAATGAGTAGAATTTTTTATAGTTGTCATAAGAGTCCTATGTGAATTAGGTGCTAGAGAGATTTCATATGATGGATACCAAGATGGTTATCACTCCATTAGCTACTGAATTCAGATAGTCAACTTTGGATTGATCTAAATCCAAAGAGGAAGAGGAGTTCATGGCAACTATCCCATATTTAAATGTTGTTATTTGTATCATGTATGCTATGGTGTGTACTCGGTCTGATATTACTCAAGTTGTTAGTGTTGGGAGTCAATATATGGTGAATCCAAAAAAGGCTCACTAGTAAGAAATGGAATGGATCCTTAGGTACTTGAAGGGAATGACATCAACTCCTATTGAGTATGGAAGATCAACTTATTCACTTTTTGGGTTCATGGACCCTAATTACAGTGGAGACTTTGATAAAAAGGAGATCTACTAGTGGATATATTTTGTGTTTTTATTGTTCAGCAATTAGTTGGAGGTCTTCATTGTAGGATGTGACAGCCTTGTTAAAGATTGAGGTAGATTATATAGCTATCACAATGGCTTTTTGGGAATCCTTGTGGCTTGGTGGATTAGTATAAGAGTTGGAATTTTTTCATGGTGCTCCAGTTATTCAAGGTGATAGCTAGAGTGCTATATGTTTAGAGAAGAATTAGAATTATTTCCATAATTGAACGAAGCACATTGATATAAGGTATCACTTTATCTGGCATCTTATTACTGTTGGAAAAGTTGTGTTGAAAAGCTGGCTAATTTTGTAACCCCTAAAAATTTACTAATCTAATCCCATATCATTAATATCCAAATCCAATTCTAATATCAAGAAAATCTTATTTTAGACTTAAAAAAGTTTTCTTATTCTTGAAACTTTAACGCAGTTAGAATCTTTGACCTAGATACATGAAATTTGGTAAACCGATCTTAATTCTGCTAAAATTTATCACTAATCTAAAAAAATTATCTAAAATTAATCTTAAACATTTTCTCATTTTATTTTCTTTCACCTTTTCTTTATCCTTCTCCTTCATCCCACCACTCTTGTCGTAAAACTTGACAAGTCTTCTACCTACAAGCTACAACTTGCAACTATAGCCATCATCATCACCGTTATCCATCATCCCTCACTATCAAGTTGGTGCTTCCCTGAATGATGTATGCATGCGCTTTCCCCCCTAGCATTTTTCTTCTTCACGTAACATATACAAACAAGTGTCCCTCTCATGCTACCTTGCCATCTTCATCCCAAAACTCTACCATCACCTCTAACCACCTTTATTGAATTTCCTCTTTACTCTTATCTACCATCCCTCAACTTCCTCCCCCTACATCATCTTCTTTTTCTTTCACTTGTACATGCCTCACACACACACACACACATAAAGATACCTACACTACTTCCCTCTCCTTCCTTTTTTCTTTAACCTCATTTTTACCCATTTTGCTTCAAGCATCCCTACCCTAGTCTCCCACTCTTTTCTTTCTTCTTTTTCCTCCTTTCTTCTTCATCTTCTTCTACTTTCTCTATTATATTTTTCTACCATGCGCCTCACATCTCCATCATGAAGCACTAAAACCATCATGCACTATCGAAATCCTGGTGGACAAACCACTAAGGTCACTCCATTCTTCCCTTTCATCTTCTCTAGCCATCACCATTTTTCCCTCTTCTTTCTTTGTGTTAGTTTTTTTATGAAATGCATGGCCTGTAGATGACCTTAAGCATGGTCGTGCAACACTAACTTTCCTTATTGTAGGCCCATGCAACCCATAATAGCTTTCCCATGCACCCTCACACATCCTAGCACAACCACCTCATACATGTGCACATTTTTTCCATTTTATTTCTGTGCAATTAGTTCTCAGTTCTACACTACCTACTGCATGCCCAATTGTGTAGGATTCCATCTTTTGACCTAATACTACACTACTTACTACACGCTTGTGTAGCCACCCTATTTCGGCCATGTGCCCCCTCTTTCACCCCCAAACCTAATCCAATCATAAAAAAAAAATTCACCATAGCTCCCCATAAATTCCACCACCCTTCCTGAAATGCCCCAGAATTATTTATTTTTATGAGATATAATTAAATAAGGATTTATTAGGAAATTAATTAATATATTTATTTTATTTGAAATAGGAAAGATTATTTAGGGAAAATTAATAATAATTTATAAATATTTTTATAAAGGAAAAATTTGGCTTTTTGCTAATTAAAAAGGGATTTAGGAGAAATATTTTTAAAAGCTTTAAATTAGCATAAAAAGGAAATTAAATATTATTTTATTTAAATATTTTACTAAATACCCCAAAATATCCTAATTAATTTATTTAACCCCAAACCATTTAAATTGTCCTTTTCCTTTTTCTTTTTCTTTTTCTTTCCCATTTTCCTTCTTTTCTTCCTTTTTATTTTTCTCTTCTCTTGATTGGGCCTGAAGCGTCGCCCAATCCTTTCTCTTTTCCTTCCTTCTCTTGTGGCCTAGCGCCGCTCCCTTCTTTCTTCCTTCTTTAGATGCAGCATTTCGTTCTTTATTGACCTAGGACACCACATTTCATTAAAGGACATATAACCGGAGCCAACCAACCCGGTTCCTCCGCTTTTTCTTTTCTTTCTTTTTCCCTCGACCGCCTGGCTCACCTTCTTCTTCTTCCTCCTTCCTCCGGCATCGCCCACCTGTAACTTTGAAGGCCGAAAATGGCGCTGCCAGCCACACATGTCGTGACCGGCCTTTCTCCTTGTAACACCCCCAAATTTCACTCCTGAAAAATTTCGTTTAAGACAAAGGTTTTAGCAGAAGCGAAAGAATTAAAACCATAAAATTGGGGGTATTACCGCCACACTTAGTACCAGACCGGTTCACTCCTACCGTTCCGATACTAAGTGCTAAGGCTAAACCAAACAATCATTAATTAAGAGTCATCAAAACATAGGTCCATAGTTAACATAGACCATTCATGAAAACCACGAGTCAACAACAGTTAAAATATCATTTAGGAATACAACTTAGAGTACGGTTTCAAAGCGAGGAGCGTGGTACAAAATATAGCAAATAAAACAGAATCCCAAGGGACCAATATCCGGATCGCCTACTCACTCAAGCCAAGCCTTCCACCCCACAATTGTAACCGATCAAACCTGCATAGGAGGTCTGCTCCCCACCATTGGTGGATCATCACAGGACCCAATCAATCAGTGTAGTATCAGTACGGGTCCAATACTGAGTAAGGGCGCTGGTGCGCTAAGGCCAAGCATACATTCATACCACATAGCATACATAGCACAATCACATAAGCAACGTGCGATAACACACAAGATAAGGCCTGAGTACGTTCCGATGATTCATTCTTTCCTCATTAATAATATGTCCATTTCCCGCATATTCTTTAGAGGTCCATGTGAGTGCGGGAACCCCACTATTATAGCCGGTGGACCGGAACGTATACACTCAGGGCAGAACGCTCCTGACCACTATTATTTGCCGGTGGACCGGTCTCCAAGGCAAGATGCTCCTGGCCACTATTATTTGCCGGTGGACCGGTCTGGCCCCGACTCACATGGTGTTTCACTGTAAGTACTTAGTGTATTTTCTTTATTTTCATTAACAGCATGTTCAACCCACACATATTCTTTAATAGTTCATGTGATTGCGGGAACCCCACTATTATAGCCGGTGGACCGGGAGGTATATACTCAGGGCAGAACGCTCCTGACCACTATTATTTGCCGGTGGACCGGTCTCCAGGGCAAAATGCTCCTGACCACTATTATTTGCCGGTGGACCGGTCTGGCCCCGAATCACATGGTGTTTCGCTGTAAGTACTTAGTGTATTTCCCATGGTTTAACTTACTTACTTCGGTTTGTCGAGCACGAAATCCTCTACTATTATAGCCGGTGGACCGGAAGTATACACTCAGGGCAAAACGCTCCTGACCACTATTATTTGCCGGTGGACCGGTCTCCAGGGCACCCCAGCTCCTGGCCACTATTATTTGCCGGTGGACTGGTTTGGGCTCGGCTCGACAATCTTTCACTTTACATGATTAGTGTCTTATCCGTGTCTTATTGAATCACATTCCACCCTTAACATGCATGCCAATGACATACTACCACTGCCTCTCAAGCGGGCCCGTCTCATATGTTGAGACACTTACCCTTTTCTCACACCCGACATCCATCCCTCATTGACTTAGGTATAGTGGTATATAGTAAGGCGCGATCTCCAAGAACATAGGCTACCCCAACACATAAGATATCGACTCCGTATGTCTTCATCCCTCTAGGGCTCCTCCTTGGAAAACCCTAATTTGGGCCTATATGGCCCAACTCTTTCTTACTCATCCTATCTCCACTTTGTTCCTTGTCTCGCATCCCGTCTCTACTAAGAAATTCCCAAATTATATCTCTTTGTTCCCCAACTCCGCATGTGACCGCCAAACCCTAGTTGGCCACACCAACCCTAGCACTTTACTTCCTCTCCAAGTAACCTCCCTTCTTTAGAAAACCCATACTCATCCTTTATATAAGTGAATTCTCACTCTCAACCCCCTACTCCATAGGCCATTAATACCACCATGCAATCATTAATACCACCATACAACCCCAATACCACCATGCGAATCATAATACCACCATACCAACCATAATACCACTATACAAACCCTAATACCACCGTGCAACCCTAATACCATCGTGCATTCATGAATACCACCATGCAACCATTAATACCACCATACAACATTAATACCACCACAAAATCATAAATACCATCATACAAACCCTAACTCCACCATGCGAACCCTAATACCACCGTTACAACCATAATACCACCATACAACATTAATACCACCATAAAATCACAAACACCATCATACAAACCCTAACACCACCATGCGAACCCTAATACCACCATTACAACATTAATACCACCACAAAATCATAAATACCATCATACAAACCCTAACTCCACCATGCGAACCCTAATACCACCGTTACAACCATAATACCTCATACAACATTAATACCACCATAAAATCACAAACACCATCATACAAATCCTAACACCACCATGCAAACCCTAATACCACCATTACAACCATAATACCACCATGCAACCATTAACACCACCATGCAACATTAATACCACCATAAAATCACAAATACCATCATACGAACCCTAACACCACCATGCGAACCCTAATACCACCATTATAACCGTAATACCACCATGCAACCATTAGTACCGCCATAGAACATTAATACGATCATACAAACTTCAAGACTCCCATGATGGTTCCCAACTCATATTACCATTTATCCTAACATGCATGTCCTAGACGGCCATAACACAATACATCATAAACATCATACATATAAATGTCATGCTCATGTCATGGAAGCACAAACAACATACCTCAATCTCCAAGCTGCGCTACACATAAAACAAGTTATCCACAAATCATATAATACATGGCATAGCATGGCATACACAACATTCAACACATCCATGTCACACATAACACAAGGCCATTAGCTTCGTCCTTACCTAAGGCGACGCCGGGCTTGGAGCACGCTCCTCTAACTCCTTAGGGCTTTGGTCGGGGTTACCTATAAAAGGGGAAAATGCTAAGTATTAGTTTCCCTTATAATTACTATCAATCCTCATTTTAGTTTAAGGTTAGGGTTTTTATCACTAAAAAGGGTTTTATACAAAAACTAGGGTTTTTACTTTAGAATTAGTATACTAAATATTAGTAGTCAAAATATGTTTATTTTTAATACCTACTGTTACACTTATATTATTAGACCCGTTAGCCCTATTCTTATAATAATAATGTTCATGCTAACTATAGAAAAATAGTGATAATAATAATAATAAAACTAATACTAGTGACACTAATGTTTATAGTGAGAGAAACCCTAGCATTTTTTTAAGGCTAAGTCTACTAATGGTGTCATATTTGAAATAATACTATTATAAGGTCACACTATTACAAGTAACTATTCCTAAGGGTGATAATGATAATAGTTGTATATTCTTGAAAAATAAAAGGGTTCAAATGCTTTTGATTACAACAATAAGGTAGTGATAGTAGTAATAATAGTAATGGTTAATAATAGTGTCATAGTAATGAGGTTAGGGTTAGTGTTAAATGGTATGGTAATAAGGTTCAAGTACTCTTCTTAGTTAACAACCAAATGATATTTACTAGCTTGAGTTAAGTCACATGGGTAAGACAAGGTAGTATTATTATTAACACTAGTGATAAATGTGTTAAAAATAATAATAATAATAATAATAACAATAATAATAATAATAATAACAATAATAATAATAATAATAATAATAACAATAATAATAATAATAATAATAACAATAATAATAATAATAATAACAATAGTACAACCAAGTAAGGCTAAGCAATAATAATAATAACCATAGTAAGGATAATAGAATAATAATAATAAAAAATGTTATTACTAATACTTATAAAAATAAGACCAAAGTTAAGTATAATATAGGTTAGGGTTTAAAAAGGGATGTTAGTATTAGTAAGAAAATTAGAACATTAATAATAATAAGGGCAATAATAATGGTAATAATGATGATAATAATAATAATAATAATAATAATAATAATAATAATAATAATAATAATAAAAGTAATAACAATAATAAAAGTAATAATAATAATAATAATAATAATAAGTATATTAGTATTAATATTAGTAGAAAATAGTAGCAGCTATAAAAAAAGGGGGTTAGGGTTTGGATGGGTGGAGAACCACCTAGGGTCGGTGGTGGTCCGGCGGCGGCGCGTGGCGGCGGCGCGTGGAGGAGGAGAAGAGGGGGAAAGGTGGAGGTGGCGGTTAGATGGGAGGGGAAAAGGAGGAGTTTGAGGTGGGGAAAGAAAGAGTAGGTGAAGGGGAGTGGAGTGAGGGTGGTGGCGTGGCAAGGGGCGGCGGCGCGCGACGGAGACGGCGGCGGCCGAGGGTGGTGGAGAGAGGTGGGAGATGAGGGAGGAAGGAGGAGAGGGAGGCAGGGAAAGTTGAAGGCAGGGAAAGGTAGAGGGAGGTCTGCTGGGCATTTTGGAGGGTGGAAGAGTGGCTGGTAGCGGCGGAGGAGGCGGCAGAAGGCGACGCAAGGCGGCGACGGGCTGGAAGTGGTGGTTTTAGGGGTAGGAACTTTGCACGACGAAGGCGGCACGTGCAGGGCAAGGCGGAGGGTGGTGGTGGCTCGGTTTTGTCGAGGGGGGTGCAAGGATGGTAACGGTGGCCAGAGGTGGCGGCGGCTGTCTCCGGTGACGGCAAAAAGCCCGTCTGTTTGAGGCGGCGGAGAGGTAGGGTTCCGGGGCAAAAAGAACAAAAAGGGCTGATTGGGGCTGCCAATGGGGGGTATTTATAGGCCATGGGGGGAAAACAACGAGAGGAAGGGAGGTGGCACGTGGGGCAGTTGTGCAGGTGGCCGGCCGGTGGCAGGTGGTGCAGGTTCTGCCATGGCAAGCTGGGTCGGGGAAGGGGAAGAAGAAAGGGGAAAGAGGAGGGCACGTGGGAAAGGGAGAGAGGGACTCGGTCGGGGTCGAAAAGAGGAAGAAAACGACGGGAGAGGGGCAGGGAAGGACGGTCAGTGCTGGGCTGGTGGCTGCCGGCGGGATTTGAGCTGCAGCGTCGAATTGCAGGTCGGGGCGCAGGTCGGGGGGAGGAAGAAGACAGGCAGGGTGGACCGGTGGTCCAGGGGAAAAGAAAAGAAGGGGAACCGGCCGGTTCGGCGGCGGTTATTTAATCTGTAAGTAAAACGCGGCGTACTGGAGGTTGTGTGAGTAAAACGCAGCGTCGCGTCGAAGGTGGGCAACGGTCATAAGGTCATTTAGCGTGACGCGGCGTTTCGACGGTACTGAGGCCAAAATGCAGCGCACGGGCGCACGGGGGTCGCGTCGCACGGCGCTGGGCTGCGGGCGAGAAGAAGGAAGGAGAGGCGGGGGCCTGGGCTGCGCAGGCTGGGCGCGCGAGACAAGGGAAGAAAGGAGGTTTGGGCTGATGGCTGGCCCAAACCGGGGAAGGAAGAAAGAAAAATAAAGGAGGAAGAAAGAAAAAGAAAAGAAAGGAGAAAAGGAAAAAAAAGGAAAATGGAAAAATGGAGAAATGGTAAAATGGTTGGGTTGGAGGTATTTGGGTATCTTTTTATTTATATAATTAATTTATATATATAATTTTAATAATAATTATTTTAATTATAATAATTAAATCCATTTTTAAATTAGTTAGGCTATTTTGGATAAATTTCCTTAACCTCCATGCTAATTAGAGAAATACCCAAATTTTCTTCCAATTAAATTCTTTATTATTTTCCTCTTAATATACCTTAATTAACTCTCTACATCTTAATAAATGAGTTTATATAATTAATTTTCCTAATAATTCCTTATTTGGCCATAATTTCGGGAATTAGGATTTTGGGATATTACACTCCTGCTCTTTCTCTTCCCCTCGACGCCCACTCCAGCATGAATGGCCCCACTTTCCTCTCCTCCGACATGATCTCCCCATTTTCTCTCACGAAGGTCGGGCACGATTTGAAATCGTGCTGGCCAATCAATGCCACAATTACCCCATTATCTCATTGGCTTTGACCTCCTTCCAACCTCTAGAACACGACCCTACCCTCTAACCCTATAAATACCCCTCGTATGGTCTGATTTCAAGATTTTTTCCCTCGAAACCCTAAGTGCAAGCCTATGCACCATTGCGACTTTAGACACACCATTCTCTGTCGTTAGCCAACCTCGTCGCCGCCTCTGCCTCCTAAACTCTTCCTTGCAGTGCACTCTATCTAACTAAACCATCCACCCCCTTTGATTCTTCACGAGCCACCATAGGTGCGCGAATTCCCCTGTCCATCTTGAAAAATATTTTACCCCGCAACCTTTAAACCACAATCCACCACCAAAATGCCACATCTACTGCCTTCTGCACCACCCAAAAACTTCTTCTAATTCTCCTCCACCGAACCATAACCTTCTTTTCCTTTTTCTCCTTCTCCTCCCCTTTTTTCTTCATTTTCTTCCCTTTTAGACTTCTTTTCCGGCCACCACCGTGCACCACCGCCGGTGCCACCCATCCTCGCCGACTCAAGGTGAAACCTTAGACCTTCTTAGCCCTTCTTTTTATTTATTGTAATTTATTATGTTTTTATTCCAATTTTTAGTATTTATTCGAATACAATTATTATTGTTATCATTATTATTATTAGTGTTATTAGATATAATATTATTGATAAATTTTGTTGGCAGGGTGGAGATTATTCTTTAGTTAGATATATTATTAGTTCGAATTTTAGGAATTTAATGGAATTATTAAAAGTTTACTATTATTATTAATAATAATATTATTAGTATAATTATTTTATTAATATTATAATTATTTAATGGGGGCCGAGACCTTAAATTTTAATTAGGTCTCACACCCTTACATTTTTATTACTATTATTAATATTTTTACTATTATTACTATTAATATTATTATTATCTTTATTAATGTTTATATTATAAGTATATATATATTATTAATATTATTATTAATATTATTGAATAGTATTTTTATTTTTTTGGGTAGGTTCGAAAGCCACCTTGTAATTTTAAGATTTATATTATTATTGTTATTAGTATTCTACTAATAATAGCTTTATTACTAATATTTTATTTTTATTAATAATAATAATAATAATAATAATAATAATAATAATAATATTATTATTATTATTATTATTATTATCACCATCATCATCATCATCATCTTTACTAACATTATTTTGGTGAAGGGTAGAAATCCTTTTATCACCATTCATTTAAATTACAATAGTATTTTAGTTATATTTTCAGTAGTATTTTGTATAGTTAATTATGGTATAATATTATTTTAATTAAAAACCAATTCTTAGGATAACTTAGTGAATAATAGAATTTTTAGGAAGGAACCTAACTCTAGTATTTTTCCCATAATAGGTGAGCTTAGTCAAAGCCCTCAAGTGGAATAGGAGCGTGCTTCCAGACCGGTAACACTTTAGGTAAGGGGTGCTAAGGCTATTTGTGTAAAATGTGATTATATGCCATGCATGCCATGTGATATGATTTATTGTATATTTTGTGTGTATATGGTATAATTATTATGAATGCAGCATGATATGGAGTTGAGGTATGTTTTGTGTAAATAATTATAGCACAAGAATTATGTGTATGAGTGTGTTATTATTATGGTATGATGTGGCCTTAAGACGTGCATGATAGGGTTGTAATAATGAAGGGGAGTGTAACAATATGGTGTTATGGTTTTGCATGGTGGTATTGATGTTGCATGGTGGTATTAGGGTTGGTATGGTGGTATTAGGGTTTGCATGATGGTATTATGTTTTACATGGTGGTATTAGGATTTGCATGGTGGTATTATGTTTTTCATGGTGGTATTAATATTGCATGGCGTTAGGGTTTTGAATGGTGGTGTTAATATTGCATGGTGTTAGGGTTTTGCATGGTGGTATTGATGTGGCATGGTATTATAGTTTGCATGGGAGTTAGGGTTTTCATGGAAGTGTGGTTTACATGGAGTTAGGGTTTGCATGGGAGCTAGGGTTTGCATGGGAGTTAGGGTTTGCGTGGAAGTGTGGTTTACGTGGAGCTAGGGTTTGCATGGGAGTGTTGTTTACGTGGAGTTAGGGTTTGCATGGGTGTTAGGGTATGTCGTGGTTAACTATGGTGAGCTGGTTAACTAGGGTTGAAGTTGTTAACCTGAGTTGAGGAGTAAGCATGGTAGGAGTCTAAATTGCATGTCTTGAAATGAACATCTAAATAAGATACTTAAAATATTAAATACGTAAAGTGGAAGATATTGAGCCAGGCCCAGACCGATCCACCGGCTAAAATAGTGGCAGGGAGTTTACCCTCGCGACCGATCCACCGGCTATAATAGTGGGGGATATCGAGCTAAACAAACCAAATTATATATGTTGTTAATATGTGGGAAGACACTAATTACTTATAGTGGAATACCTTACGAGAAGGGGCCAGACTGATCCACTGGTATATAATAGTGGCAGGGTATGTTACCCTTGCGACTGATCCATAGAAAAAATAGTGGCAGGGCATGTACCCTCACGACCGATCCACCGGAAAAAATAGCGGGGTTCCCGTACTCGTATGGACTTGATAAAGAGTATAGTGTGAAAATAAATTCGATAAAGGCTTGATGAAGTAAATAATCTGATCTGTATTGAATCATGGTTTTTCACCTAAGCTTTTATTTCATCTTTTGTTATTATGAATGAATTCTATGCTCCTTTATTATCATGCATTGGTTATGTGAATTTTGTATACTGGCCTTAGTGCTCGGTTACCTTACTCAGTATGTAGCGTACCGATCACCTGTTTCATGGGTGTTACTCATTCCCACTAGTAGAAGGCCCGTCTGACCTGTTGCAGGTAGGAGATACTTATTTCAATGCTATTGATGTCTATGGGACATCAGGAGGGGCTGAGTGATGTTTGGGCTGGATCGGTTCCTGGAGTGATGTGGCCGATTTTCTATATGATATTATTATTCCTATTTTCTTTGTTCATGATTATCACTTCAGAAACAATTTTATCATTATAGTTATCTCTTTTCCTTGAAAAACTAACTCTCATATTTTGGTTTGTGTAAAGACTTATGCTTACTTTGATTTTAGTATTTATGAATTTAAATTATTAATGATGTTACATGTAATGCTCTTTTAGCCTTAGCACTTAGTACCGGAACGGTGGGAGTGAATCGGTCTGGTACTAAGTGTAGCGGTAGCATCCCCAGAATTTATGGGTTTAATCTATGAGTATTGTTTTAAAAAAATGTGTAAATTTTGGGGGTGTTACACTTCCAAAAAACCCAAACTTTCCTTTGACTCTAGTTATTTCCATTTTATCCATCTTTGCCTTAATTTCTCTCATGATGATAATCTTTGAACCTATCATTTATCCTCATGTGCATGCACGCTTCCACTGTTAGGTGACTTGTGATTAGTTGCAAAATAATTTTTAAAAATATTACTAAAAAGTAAGGGTATCTTGATAATTTTATAATTAAAAATATTTTTTTTATTAGTATAAATATTATATTGTGTGTTAAAAATATTACTTTGGTATTTCAACATTATTTTTAGGTACGAATGTCGATTAGTGGGATCTTGTAGTATTTTGTAGGATACTGCTATTTTTTTGATTTTATTAGATTTTAGGTAATCATTATACTGTACTAAGATGATTGACATTGCATGGTACCACATTAAGGTTTTAATGTATGAACTATGTTAAGTATGTTGCTATATTGTAACCATTATACTTTACTAAAATGATAATTGTTACATGATAGCATATTATGGTCTTGATATATGAACTTTGCTAAGAGTGATTTGTTACTTGAAAATTATGTGTTATTTCTTATTATCCTACATATCATTAAGATAAGTCTATTATCTTATGTAAAATATTGTGGGTATGATAGTATGATTAATATGATTCTAATGTCAAGAAAGTGTTTGACATGATAATTATATATAAATAATGAGTTGAGTAAGCATAAATCTAATTATGGGATATTAATTATAGATGTGAACCCTAACGACAATTTGGTCAATTTACCTACATTACCATTTTTACCATGACGAACATATCTAATGTATATTATATGTTATAAGCATGAGATTATGTAATCATGGATGTAATAGATAAGCATGCTAAGGTTTTATATGTAAAATCTGGAATAAGGATATATTAGTTTATTATTATTATTATTTGGCCTTTTCATGACAATATGATAAATAAAAATGGATTTAGTAATTAAAGAGGATTTTAGTGTAATTAATTTAAATTCAGGGGTATTCTGGTCTTTTTTAACCTAATGCACCCAATTATGAAGCCTAAAATGGTCTTGGTGTATTTTCTGATTTACCTTAGTAATAATCTTTATTATAGTTGTCTAGAATAATTGGAAATAAGTAAAATGGTTAAGTATAGGAATCAGATCTATATGATTTATATATGATTTCGTAGTCACCTAAATAAAACACTAATACTGAAATGCCCCGAAAATTTTCTAATTTGAAAGATTATATTTAAATAAGGTTTTATTGGAAAATTTAATTTAATAAATTATTTTTACTAAAATAAAAGGAAATTAATTAGGGCAAATCAAGAAGAAATTTATAAAAATTTTAATTAGGAAAATTTGGTTATTTTAGCTAATTGAAGATTTTATTATAGAAATTAATTAAATAAATTATTTTATTTAAAATAAAAAAGAGAAAATAGTTTTAAATTAATATTAATTTTATAAATAATTTAATTAAAGAAAATTAGGGTGTTATGCTAATTAAAATGGAAATTATGGAAAACCTTTTTAAAATCCTAATTTAGCTTGAAAAGGGATTTAAATATTATTTTATTTAAATATTATTATTTTTAAATGTCCCCAATATTTTAATTAATTTAAATACCCAATCTAATTATTTTTCCTTTTTCCCTTTTTCCCTTTTTCTTTTCCTTTTTCTTTCTTCCTTTTTCCTTTCTTTTTTCTTTCTTTTTCTTTCTTTTCTTCCTTATCTTTTTCCTCTCCTTTTCCCCATTGGGCCTACCCTCTTCCATGCCCCATTCCCCTCCATCCTTCATTTCCTTCGTACTGCCCAACCCGTGCAGCCACTAACCGAAAATTTTGTTGGTGACTACGCACATTCGCTGCCCATTTTCTCCCTCTCTCTTCTACATTGACTCACTAACCACACCTATCTGTCCACTCTCCCCCTCTCCTCGCACGGTTTTCCTCTCTCTCTCCTACGCACAACCCCTGCCCTGAAATTGGTTTTCGCCGATTTTGTTGCCATCGGCGAACACTAACCCCACTTGCTTTGTTCCCTTGTCTTCCCACTAACATCACTCTCTCATTTAAATCCTATAAATACCCCAGTTTGAGCCTGGTATCGAGTTTTGGTCGCTTACCCAAAATTCCCCGACATTGGCACCGCCTCACCTTTAGACGCCACTCTCGCCGTCTCCGGCCGACACCGCCACCCGTTCTTTCCACCTACGCCTTCCTTGTAACTAACTAGACCACCCATACCCTTTGATTCTTCCTGAACAATCCACCCCGACCATGCAAATCGCCCTTCGTAACCAAACCATTTTTTGCCACCGCTGCCCTTTGAACCACCCTTAGCCACCTCTTCCTCCGCTTCCGCCACTCCTTTCACCTCCCAAATTGTGCTGCAGACCCTCCTCTATCTCCCCTACCTTCCTTTTTCTCTTTCTCCCTCTCTTCCTTTCTTCCTCTTCTTCTTTCCTATTTTGCCACCACCACCGCGGTCGTGCGTCGCTACCATCATTTTGTTCATCTCCTTCTGGGCAATCATAATCACCCTTACTTTTGCCCTCCTTCTTCTTATTTTGTTTCCAACCTTCAACTTTTCCTCATTTCTTCTCTTTTTTGGCCGCCATCACCGCCACCGTGCACCACCACCGGTGCCGCCTATTCCTCCCAGCCTGAGGTTGAACCTTAGACCCTCTCAACACTTTTCCCTATTTTTACAAGCCTTAAATTATTTTATTTCAATTATTCTAATATAAGTCCTATTATTATTATTATTATTATTAATATTTCCATTTTTAATATGTATTATTATTGTTATTAATATTAATGTTTTATTATTATTCTGTTGAGGGCTGAAGCCCTATTTTAATTTTTAATTCGATTTTAGGACTATTACCCTTATCATTTCTATTATTACTATTATTAATATTAGTATGTTATAAGTATAATTATTATTATTATTTCCTATTTCAAATTTCTATTATTATTATTCCATTATTATTAATACAAATATTTTACCATAAGTGTGTTAATAATTTTATTATTGTTATTGTTGTTGTTGTTATTATTACTATTATTAGTATTATTACTATTATTATTATTACTATCATTATTGTTATTCCCAAGTGTTAGTATTATTATGTTATATAGGGTTGAGACCCTATTGTGCTTATTTTAAATTTGAGTAGTAGTATGATAAATATCATGTCTTATTATTATTAGGGTTATTAGTATTATTATTATTATTCGTATTTATTCGTATTAGTGTTATTATTATTCAATGTAGGGTGGAAACCCTACTTCTATTTATCTTCGATCATTATCTTTACTATTATTACCATTATGGTTACTATTATTTTGTAATATTATTATGGCTTTTATCATTATTAGTATTATTATGTCATCATTATTATTATCTCTAAACTTGGTTATTTATTTTATTAATATTATTATTCATTATTATCATTTTAGTAAAGGGGTCGAAGCTCTTATTTCACTTTATTTTGAATAATGTCCTTGTTATTATTATTATTACTATTGTTATTATTCTTATTTATATAATCATTGATATTATTTTAGTATCTTTGCTATTATTATTTTAGTATCATTATTATTATTATTAGGGTAAAGTTTTCAACCTTATATTATCAACTTTTATTATATTCTATTATTTCCATATCTTTAGCAAAGTTAGTAATTAATTAATTATATTTTATTAATATATTATCATTATTTATTTAAAAACCTAGTCTTATAATAAGTTAGTGATTAATCATATTTTTGATAGGAGGGAGGCTAATTTTAGCTTTTCCCTTATAATAGAGGAAACCAGACAAAGCCCTAAGGAGGTGTAGGAGCGTGCTCCAAGACCAGTGTCGTTTTAGGTAAGGGTGTTACTAAGGCCATTTGTGTGTTTAGGTGCATTATGTGCTTCATATTCCATGTACTCTATGTTTATCATTATTAATTATTCCGTATGGGGTATAAAGTGGAGTTGAAGTATGTTGGTATGAATAAATTGTGGCATGAGAATTATGTGTATATTTATGTAATTATTATTGTATGATGTGGCCTTAAGACATGCATGTTAGAGTTGTAAGATAATGATGGGGAGTGTAACAATGTGGTGTTAGGGTTTTGCGTGAAATGGCATGGTGTTAGGGTTTTGCATGAAATAGTATGGTGTTAGGGTTTTTTCATGAAAGGGCATGGTGTTAGGATTTTACATGAAATGGTATGGTGTTAGAGTTTTGCATGAAATGGTATGGGTTAGAGTTTTGCATGAAATGGTATGGGTTAGAGTTTTGTATGAAATGGTATGGCGCTAGGGTTTGCATGGAAGCATGTCTACTTGGAGCTAGGGTTTGCATATGAATTAGGGTTTGCATGGGAGTGTGGTATACGTGGAGCTAGGGTTTGAATATGAATTAGGGTTTGCATATGAATTAGGGTTTGCATGGAAGCATGGTCTATGTGAAGCTAGGGTTTGCATGGAAGCATGTCTACGTGGAGTTAGGGTTTGCATGGGAGAGTGGTCTACGTGGAGCTGAGGTTTGCATATGAATTAGGGTTGTATGGAAGCGTGGTCTACGTGAAGCTAGTGTTTTCATGGAAGCATGTCTACGTGGAGTTAGGGTTTGCATGGAAGTGTGGTTTATGTGGAGTTAGGGTTTGCATGGGGACTAGGGTTTTCCTAGTGTTAGTCATGCATGACTGGGCAAATGTTTGTGAATAAAATATTTAAGACACTAATATCTTAAAGTGGAAGATATTGAGATGGGACCAACCAATCCACCGGTCAGGAATAGTGGTTAGGGTTGTACCTTATATGTGACCGATTCACCGGTAACAATAGTAGTTAGGACATGAGTCCTATATGTGACCGGCCCACCGGTTATAATAGTGGGGGATCCCGAGCTCAATAAATACAAACCAGAGTTGTTAATGCTATTAAAAGATACTAATTACTTATAGTGGAACACCATGCGAGCAGGAACCAAGCCGATCCATCGGTCAGGAATAGTGGTTAGGGTTGTACCCTATATGTGATCGATCCATCGGTAATAATAGTGGTTAGGGCATGATGCTCTATATGTGACCGGCCCACCGGTTATAATAGTGGGGTGTTCCTGTACTTGCATGGATTGATAAAATGGCTTGGTGTGTATTGACTTCCAATAAAAGAAAGATTAAATAATTAATCTGGACCTTTTTGGGCCTTATGTGTGGGCTTGTTGATGATAGGCTATGGATTTCTCTATACGCTTTCATGTATCATATGTGTGGTTTGAAATTGTATGTTGATTATTATCCTGCATGATTTGATGTGTTTATGTGTTGGCCTTAGTGCTTGGTTACCTTACTCAGTACGTAGCTTACTGATCACCCTTTTCATGGGTGTTGCTTATTCCCACGATCAAAAGGCCCTTTTTGACATTGTACAGGTGGGCAAGATATCCAGTGGGATTGAGAGTTAAGCTTGTGGTTGGTTCAAGGTTCGAGAGTGGCCGTTTTCTTTCTTCTTGTTAATTTATTTGCTTTTGTTATTTCTTTTATATCAAATTTAGCCTTTTATGATTTATTACTTGTATTGAGCAATTTAAATGAATCCTTTTTATCGATTGTCAGTTTATTTCTCTTTTGGGTATGAATTATAATTCTTTTATGCGTACTCTGATTTTTGATATTACGATCTTTCTAATAATTTTATGAACTCTTTATTTAATTTTAATATTGATCTTTTCTTAGCCTTAGCACTTGGTACTGAAACAGTCGGAGAGAACCGGTTTGGTATTAAGTGTGGCGATAACATCCCTAGAATTCACAGGTTTTAATTTAAATATCTCTATTGTAAATTTCTTCCGCTTGAAAAAAATAGTAGTGAATTTTGGGGTGTCACAAATACATAAAGTGAAATACCTTAAGATCGAGAATGGTAGCTCTTTAGTATTTGCTACCCTAAAGACGTGGTTTAGCCTAAGGTTATTCTAGTTTTATGCTGGTGTGCCTTAGTGCCCCAGCAATACCCTACATCTTACTCTATTGTTTTTATGGACTGATAGGAGATATGCATACTTATGGATTAGATGTCCTTATCGATAGGATATTATATTACCTTTATGTACTAGTGCAACTAGAGTACTTTTATGTCATTAGGTTGACGGTCAGTAGGATATTATGTTGCCTTATATTTGTATGACTCGAGTACCTTAGTGTCTCTAGGTTTGATATGTTCTACCCTCGAGAGAATAAAAATAGAAATGATAGATGGATTATTGGATTGGTAAATAGTAGCCTTTGTGGGTGCTTATATTTTAATAGCAGACTCTATACAACCTGCATTTCAGTAGAAAACTTTATGCCTACCTATACTTAGTATTGTGCCTTTGAGCCTTGCTTGCTATGTTATGGATTTTGTTGATCTATGCTTGTGAGCCTATTAGTGTAATGAGATTTGTCAAGATTGGTGATGAGGTGTGTGGTATGTGGTTATTAACTTGTATTTGAGTTTGATTTGTTTCTAATTATACAACAAAAAGCATCGCTTGGATGATCCATTGGTATGTCTCTAATAATTCTAGATGAACAGGTATGATTGGTATGATGTATTGGTGGTATGTAATTATATGAATGATTAATTGTTGGCTGTATATTTGAAGATTTATACCATGTTTAGTTTGATGCCTTGCATATGTTCTCTGCTAGTTTTTCAATCTCATTTAATATAAAGGGTTGGTCAGTATTGTTATATTGAAGTGTTGCTTTCATAGGCCCCTACTTATTCAATGGGTAGTGGTTATTGTAGGTTAGTTTCTGAGCTTTATTTAAGGTGGCGATTTGTTTGAGAGTATAGAAGTGTCTTATGTTCCTTTGTTATTTTAATTTTGATTGTTTTTGGATGCCTGTGTCCCCTTGTATTTCCCTATCTTTGAGCTTGGTAAGTCATGGATGATTGTTTCTTCTTGGGACCATATTTATCTAATATGATCTCTACTCTAATTTTGTAATCATTTTATTAATATAAGTGGAGGAATGATTTTAGCCTTAGCACTTGGTATGATAATGGTAAAGGTAACTGGACTTATACCAAGTGTGGTAATAACACTCTTATTTTTTTTAATCTTTTGCGCTTAAATTTGTAAACAAATTTTTTTTAGCTCATAAAAATTAGGGCATTACAAGTTTAGATAATCCAGTTGATATGCTAACAAAGCCACTAGCCATTGGTAAGTTCGCGTTTTTCTCCATCTTAATAGGTGTACGTAGGCCATGAGGTCCTTTGTTGGGCCAATTTTTTTTATAAACTTTTTTACATGTTATGTGTCACAAATACTATATCAAAGATGAGAAATATGAGAATTGATTGGGTATTTTAGCACAACATAACATTGTGTTGGTTTGTGCTTACATTTGAGAAGTTTGGTTACATTTGGAGTAATAAATGTGAAATACAAGGGGCCATGTAAGTTTACATGAAACATATATATGTGAAGTGTTTTTAATTCATTTGTTGAGCAAAGGTCAAAAGTAAGGAAATAAATATAGGAGTCTCATGTTTCCGACATAAGGACCGTGTTTTTCCTTATTTTCGAAAAACATTATTTTTCTCTATAAGGTTCCTCCTTTATATAAAAGGAGATATATTTAAAGCCTATCAGACGAGTTTTGTGTGTCCCAAATTCTTCTTCTTCTCCATTAAATTCTCCCTTTAAAGAGAATTACTAATTTATGTAATTGAGTGATTGATATATTAAATCATATTGTAATTATACAAGAGTACGAATATGATCTCTACTTTTTCCTGAATTGTTCTAATTTGGGTATGTGTTTTCAATTTTATATAATCTTGTTAATCTCAATCTGGTGTCGATCTCTCTAAATCTATGTAGTTTCTACAACAATATGTTATCATTTAGGTCAGTATTTATAGGATTAAAGTTGGAAGAAAAAAGTTGAAGATAAAGACCAACTTCAACATGTTCTTGAGTTTGGGTTGAAGATATGCATGTTATTATTGATGCCATCATCTTATTCAACATTAATTACCTTCTAAAACCAATTAATCACTTAAAGTGGTTTAGTTAGAAAAAATCATAGTTTTGCACAATAAATGACAAGATTAACCCCAAATGACCCTAATCTTCACCTAATGATCATGTAGGTCAATGTTAAACCTTTGAACATTGAAATTTTTTGTTACATTTGACCCAAACTTTGACATTTTCTTTCTTGGTAAATAGTATATCTTTGTGAAAATGACATATGGCCTTATTTCTCAATTTTGAACTCAAATAAAGTTTTTTTCAACCTCAAATAAGTTGTAAGTGATATTTTAGAATTTGAAGTGATTACCTTGTGATCTAAATAATAATCTTACATATCAATTTGTGATAGTGTTACATTATATGAGATATGTGATTAAGGTTTAGTGTCAATTTTAAGATACAAAATTATTTTAATGTTTTGTATTTTTGTGCATAACTGTAGAAAACACTCATGGATATTGGTTGTTAGCATGATACTTAACCTCATTATACAGACAATAATTCTTATAATCTCAAAAGCAAAGAATCCATACACTACGTTTCTAATAAACAATAAAATTGAAGGGGCCACTAGTTGTGGAAGTGGTTGATTGCCTTCTCTATGCTATAGCTATCAAAATTACTCTATACAGGGTGTATACACTTAAAGATTAGGATACCATAGAATTGTTGCTATTGAAAAGGTAGTAGGATCAAGCACTCCCCTGATAACTTGTTCTAGGTGAACATTTCCCTAAGAGCTTCTCAATATTTTAAAACATGACATTTGTAAAATACTTTGGTTAGTGGATGGGTATAACCCATGATTTTGGAAACAATGGATTCAAACCTAATATTTTATATCATGTATATCAACAGGTGTTGATTTATGTTTACTCAATTATGTTGTTAATTGAGCACATTATTATGTAGGCCTATATCATGTTACATGATATCTATACTTTGTTGTACTAGTTTAATCTTAGTAGTACACAAGTACTGATGTGTCTATTTTATGGTTATTTCCCAATTCAAATGGGTAGATAACAAAGTTTGTGCAGGGTTATGAAGGCCTAGGAAGATATGCTTAGCATAGAGTGTTTCACCTTTAACAAAAGCAAATAAATTCATCTCAAAAGTATAACGCTTATAGTTTAATTGAAATGCCCCGAAATTTTCTAATTTTAAATATTATATTTAAATGAGGTTTTATTATAAAAAAATTAATTAAGTATATTATTTTATTTAAAATAAAAGGAAATTAATTAGGAAAAATCAATAAATTTATAAGTATTTTAATTAGGAGGAATTTGGGTATTTAAACTAATTAAAGATTTTAATTTGGGAATTAATTAAATAAATTATATTATTTAAAATAAGAAGGAGAAAATATTTTGAAATTAATAATAATTTTATAAATAATTTAATTGAAGAAAATTAGGGTGTTTTACTAATTAAAATAGAATTTATGGAAAATATTTTAAAAACCCTAAATTAGCCTAAAAAGGGAATTTAATATTTTTATTAAATAAATATTTTATGTTAAATACCCAAAATATTCTAATTAATTTATTTAAAACCAAAACCTTAAATTTCTCTTTTTTTTCCTTTTTCCTTTTTTCCTTTTCTTTTCTTCTTTTTCTTTTTCTTTCTTTCTTTTTCTTCTTTCTTCCACAGTTGGGCCTGGACGCGGCCCAACCCACCTTTTTCTTTCTCTCCCCGCGGCCCAGCGTTGCTGGCTACTCCTACGTGTGCCCAATCGTGGCGTTTTGTCCATTTTAATGACGAGACGACGCGTCTCGTTTAATGAAGTGGTAACCGGCGCCAACCGGCCCGGTTCTCTTTTTTTTCTTTCTTTTCCCAGCCGACCGGTCCACATCCTTTCCTTCTTCCTTCTTCCTCCTTTCTCCTCCGTCGACGCTGCTGCAGCTCAAGACACCAACAATGGCATCTCCGGCCACAGGGACTTTGACCGGCCATTTCTTGGCTCATTGTATTCCTCTTTACTCAAGGAATAAATTGGCGTAACTCTCGTCCGTTATCTCTCGCCCGTTTCTTCTCCCCATTCTCGCAAAATTTCGAAGCAACCCAAACGATGGCCGATCAATTACTGCCACCGGCCACCCAAAATCTTGCACTTAATACCTCCCTGTCGAGCTTCAACACCCTATTATCCCATCTACCATCTATAAATAGCCTAGTTGTAGGAATTTTGGAGTTTTTCTTCCCCAAAAACCCTAAGTAAGAGCTGGCCACCACCCTGACTTCAGACGCTTCCCCCGCTGCTGATAGCCAACCTCCACGCCACCGCAGCATTCCAATTTATTCCCTGAAATTTTCTCTAATTAACTAAACCATTTTCAACCTTGGATTCTTCTTGCACGGGCCTCCATAGTCGTGCCAAGTTTGCTGCTCATCTCGCCAGAATTTTCACCCCGAAACACTTAAGCCGCCATCCGCCGCCGTTTCCGCCACTTCTACTACCATCTGAACCACCCAAAAACTCCCTCTAATCCTCCTCCACCGAACCATCACCTTATCTTAATTTTTCCCCTGCTCCTTCTCTCTTTTTCTTCATCTTTTTCCCTCTTAGATCATTTTTCCGGCCACCGCCGTGAACAACCGTCGGTGCCGCCCATTCCTGCCGACTCAAGGTGAAACCCTAGACCTTCTTAGTCATTATTTACTATTTATTGTAAATTATTCTATTTATATTTTATTTATTAGTAATTATTCGAATATAATAATTATTTCCTTTCTATTAATATTATTATTATTTATGCTGAATTTTACTTGCAGGGTAGAGAGTGTTAATAAAATAATTTTATTGTTAGTTTCGAATTTTAAGTTATTAATTAGATTATTATATGATAATTATCATTCTTCTTCTTATTATTAATATTATAATTATTAGAATAATTATTATATTCATTTTATTAATTATTCTGGAAAATCTTAGGCCCTAATTTTGTATTAACACTCGCACTTATGTATTTTAGTATTATTATTTCTATTGTCTTCATAACCATTAATAATAATAATATTATTATTATCTTTATTATTTTAATATTATTATATATGTTATTAATTTTATTATTAATATTAATAAATAGTAGGTCATTAGTTATCAGTAGGGTCGAAACCCCACTTTAAATTTAAAGCTTATATATATATATATTATTATTTTTATTAGTATTATTATTTTTAATATTATCTTTATTTATAATATTTAGTTGTTATTAGAATTATTATTATTATTATTATTTTATCTTTACTAATTTTATTTTGGTGAAGGGTAGAAACCCTTATATCACCTTTTAATTTTGAATTGCATTAGTTTTATTATTAATATTCTACTAGTATTTTGTAGAGTTAATTCTAGTATAAGAATTTTAAATTAAAAATAAGGTCTTGGGATAAGTTAGAAATAATAGCAATCTTAAGAGAAAACCTAATCCTAGTATTTTTCCCTTAGTAGGTGAGCCCAACCAAAGCCCTCAAGTAATATAGGAGTGTGCTCCAAGACTGGTGACGTTTTAGGTAAGGGTTTACTAAGGCCATTGTATGTCTATATGCATTATGTGCTGCATATGCCATGTATTCTATGATATCATCATTAATTATGTTGTATATGATATGATGTGGAGTTCATATATGATCTTGGGTTGTTATATAGGATGCGTTTTATTTGTAAGTGATGATATGCGATGTGGCCTTAAGACATGCATGTTAGGGTTGTAAAATAATGATGGATAGTGTAACAATGCGGCTATAGGGTTTTGCATGAAATGGCATAATGGTTAGGGTTTTACATAAAGAGGGTATGGGTATTGGTTTGCATGATATGGTATGGGTATTGGTTTTGCATGATATGGTATGGTACGTCGCATGGTGATATTAGGATTGTATGGAAGTGTGGTACGTTGCATGGAAATTAGAGTTTGCATGGAAGTGTGGTACGTTGCATGGCGACATTGGGGTTGCATGGAAGTGTGGTACATTGCATGAGAATCAGAATTTGCATGGAAGTGTGGCATATTGCAGGAGAATTAGGGTTTGCATGGGAGTGTGGTACGTGGAGCTAGGGTTGCATGGGAGCTAGGGTTTGCATGGGAGCAAGGGTTTGCATTAGAGCTAGGGTTTTGCATGGGAGCTAGGGTTTGCATGGGAGCTAGGGTTTGCATTAGAGCTAGGGTTTTGCATGGAGTTAGTCATGCATGGTTGGGCAAAAGTTTATGAATAAAATACTTAAGACATTAATCATTTAAAGTGGAAGATTGAGCTGGGTCCAGACCGATCCACCGGTCAGAAATAGTGGTTAGGACATGATGTCCTATGTGTAACTGATCCACCGGTAATAATAGTGGTGTGGACATTGTCCCGCAAGTGACTGGCCCACCGGCTAAAATAGTGGGGTGTTCCTGTATTTACATGGATTTGATAAAAGGCATGGTGTGTATTGACTTGTGATAAAAGAGTAATTAAATAATTAATCCAGACTATAATTGGGCCTTTGTACTTTTACCTGAATGATCGTATGCCTGTATGTTATGGTGTTAGTCTCTATGATCTCTTGTTATCCTGTATTATTTTATGGGATTATGTGTTGGCCTTAGTGCTCGGTTACCTTACTCAGTACGTAGCGTACTGATCACCCTTTCCATGGGTGCTGCTCATTCCCACAAGTAGAAGGCTCATCTGACTTCCTGTAGGTAGGAGATGTCTTTTATGATGATATCGATGTTCATGGGGCATCAGGAGGGATCGAGTGATGATGGGGCGGGATATGTCCCTGTAGTGACGTGGCTGGCTCTCCTTGAGATTTTTATTTCAATTTCTCTTATTTATGATTAATACTCTGGAAATAATTTTATTATTATAGATATCTCCTTTCTTGATAAACTAAATCTCGTACTTTGGGATTGTGTAAAGACTTGCGCGTATTTAATCTCCGTAATTATGAAGTTGGAATGTTTATTAATGTTTCAAGTTATTTTTCTAGCCTTAGCACTTAATGCTAGAACGGTAGAAGTGAACCGATCTAGTATTAAGTGTGGCTGTAATATTCCCAAAATTTACGGTTTTAAGTTTTAAATATGGTTTTTATTTTTTAAAAAAATGGGGTAAATTTTGGGGGTGTTACATTAATGTTCCCATTTAATAAATTACTTTATCAATATTATAATAGTTTCTATTCTCCATGGAAGAGGATTCTCTTAAGTTATTTGCTTGCTACATTTCAAAGAGTCTATTACATTCTTATGCTTGTTAGTAAGTCTCATACAAATATTAGATTAGGTGATAGTGACACATGATTTCTTGAGGTATGAGAATACTTTATCCATGCACCTAACATAGACTAGGTATTAATTATACCTCCTTCATGTTAGATGATGCAGTAACATTCTCACTTTTTTATTAGCTTCCACAAATACGTTCTAAAACTAATATTATTTTATGGTCTTGAAAATGAGGATGTTACACTTATAGTGGCTTCATTTGATCTGGGTTATTGTTGACAAAGCTAATAAATTTTATTCTGATCAAATCAACTTGGAGTATAGAGTAGATGGATAATGCTTACAAAGAGTATGTGATGAGACTGTATGGGTTTCCTAGAGAAATTATGTTGGTCCATTATTCAAGGTTCATGTGGCACCTTTGAAAAATATTTAGCTTGTATTTGGGACACAACTGAAGATGAATGCCATTTTTTAGCCAAGTACTAAGGGTCAAACAAAGAGCATTATTTATACCATAATAGATATGTTCTAAGTATGTGTTTTTTTATGATGGTAGTTGGGAAAATCTTATAGATTTGATCGAGTTCTCATATGCCAATAATTACTATGTGAGCATAGGAATGACACATTTTGAGGCCTTATATGTAATGAAGTGTCATAATCACTATTGTTCGAGCAATATTGGCAAGACAGTTGTCTTACGATCAAACTTGATTAAGGATGCCATAAGGCAAATCCAATTGATTCATGATCATATGAAGGTTACCTAGAATCAATAGAAGAACTATGAAAACTTATGCAGGAGGATTGATGGCTATAAGGTGGTCTACAGAGACCTTTTAAGGGTCTATCCCACTAAGTGAGTGATTACTTTTGGTAAGAAAATCTTAGCCTAAGGTATATTAAGTCGTATAAGATCTAAGGGTGATTCATCGAAGTTGCATATAAGATAGAGTTAGCTATGGATTTTTCCCATGCACATAATGTCCTCCATATCTATCAGTTAAGAAATTACATTATAGATCCTTTTTACATCATCCAACCAACAATAGTTGAGCTCAATGAGTATCTAATGAATGAGGAGAACTAGGTTAGTATCCTTGATACCAAGAATTGAGAGATTCATACCAAGACCATTTCATTAGTTAAAGTTATTTGATTATAACATGGAGTTAAGAAGGCTTCTTGAGAGATTAAAGATATTTATGCAAAGTACCTCAACTTATTTTCAAAGGTGGGTGTTTACCTAGTTTTTTCTTTTCTTTTAAAGGGGTAGTAACCCTATATCACTATTTTTTTAGCCCATGGAATGTGCACTATGGATGTTGTCACTAGTTTTTGAGGTAATTTATGATAACTTCAAGGATGAAGCCTCTTTTAAAGGCATAGTGTAGTAATACCCCACTTTTTAAACCTTTTGAAGTGTGTTAAATTGTGAGGATGTTCATGATTTAGGTGTTTTAATTATAATTTGGTGTTGTGCTTTGGTTTTATTTTAAAAAGGATTAGAATTAAGTGATTTAAAAAGAAGGTTTGGTTTATTAGGAAAATAGATAATTGGTTCATTAGCTCTTAGGGTTCTTGATCTGGAAGAACTAGCTAACTAATTCTAATGGAGTAATAAACTAGCTCATATGACCTAAGTGTTTTTGCATCTAATTTTGGTTTAAATGCCTTCTAATTGATCTTATAACATTGTAATTATGTTTTAAGGTGTTCAAAAAATCACTTTTATCAGCTTAATCACTCTTGATCAGCATCTTACTTGTTTAATAACCGATAATTTTGAATAATAATAATAATACAAAGTCGGCAACAATAATAAGATAATAATAATAATATATGTGTATTATTTGAATGATAAAATAATTTTTTGATAGCTATAATAGTTAAATGATAAAGATTTAAATTATAGTATTTTATTACATATATACATAGCAAGTAATTAATAGGTTGCAAATAGAGTTTAATTAAGTATTATTGTTACAGAATATAGTTAATGGGTTAGTAGTAAATAGGCCTTTTTAATTAAGTAACCATTTCTAGAATTCTCTAAAGATAATTTACCTTCTTTTATAACCCTAGTCGCCTCCCATTATTATAAATACATAGTTAGCTTCTTGTAAGCAGTGTAGTAGCCACACATATGGAAAAAAATTAACAACGAAAAAGAGAGTGGTTTTATATAGAGTAACCATCTATTCCTCTAATCTAATTGGTGAAGGTAACCTGCACACTCTTATTTTTCTTACTATTTAGTACTTATGTTCTAATTTCGTTGGTTAAGTCTTCCATTTTTTTTTGTGGTATATTACTTTTAGTTTATTATTATTATAACATCTGCGAATTGGAGCACATATGACATATGTGAAATAATTCTGGATTGATGAATTGGTGACATTAAAATATGAGTCAGAATAAAAAATGTATATATGCAATATATAGTATACTCATCTGGATAGATGTGGGAAAATGCCTACATCATGCTTAGGCTCATAGTTCCATAACATGGTTAGTGGATCCAAAGTTCTTGTAAGTATCGTAGTAAGCCATTCATAATTCTCTATTAGTAGGTAATGTTTGGAAGCAAACTTGGTTATCCATTAGCATAGTCTGACATCTTTTCGGTTAATTCATGGTAACGATAATAATGAATATACTATAAAAAAGTGATAATTCAATACTAGTTAGTACAGTAATATATTTAATTAGTTCCACATTTTTATATATAACAAATAAAGATCTGGGATAAATAACTTAGTAAAATAGCAGTCGTTAACATTACTAGTAGATTAATTCTAACATAGGGTCATTCTATCAATTCATTCAATGAAAATAGGTTGTTAGTACTTATATATCTATCTATCTATCTATCTATCTATCTATCTATCTATCTATCTATCTATCTATCTATCTATCTATCTATCTATCTATCTATCTATATCTATGTGTGTGTGTGTGTGTGTGTGTGTGTATTTTTGAGTAATTATATAGTTACATAATTATTTTAGGAGTTGGGATTTATATATAAACATTAGGTGGTAAACTAAAATATTGGTAAATGTAAGAATTTTGGTAAGTTGGATCTAAGTCGTTTATAATATGTTTACTTAATATATTTCGTCCAGATTTAATATTATCGGTGTAAACTATAGGTCTAGCAACTAGTGAGCATTTGTATTTAGATCGCATTCCAGGTAACATTACTTTCAACCTTTATATGTAGATATATATGTGTATGTGCATTCATGCATATTTTAATTACTCACTTGTTGATATAATGGTCTTATTTGGCTAAGTGACCTTACGTGAATATATATGACTTTATATAATTAGGCCCCATGGATGATATACTATTTTTATTATGAATTTAATATAAATATGGGTTCCTGATGGATTTCATGTAAATATTGTTATTTTATAGTTGTGTTATTTATTTGAAGTGCTGGCTTTAAAGAGTTGATTTTATATAAGTGTTCCTTTATTATGCATATATCATAAGGCTCGTATCATATATGACTAAATTAAGTTTTGTTATTTACGTCAGTGTATAATTGGACCTTAAGAAACTTTGGCTATTATGTATTTATTTATTTGAAGTGTTGGTTGAATAATTATTTATTATGTTCTAATCCAGTTGGTGAATTGAGTGGTGACTCTAAGTGGGTATATTTCTATTTAATTTGGGAAAGTTACCTATTATAAAAAGTGGATAAAGTGAAGTTTATATGGTGGATTGTGTGACTTTACTTAATTAAAATACCATAACATAAAGTGAAACACAAAGTGGGCTTTGGGTCCTTTAAGTTTGGCCTCCTGAAGTTGGGGATCGATAATAACCTTTCTCTTTTCTCTTGTGGATCTTTATTTCTTTGCCAGTTATGTCTGGTTAAAGCTCCTCATCTACTCTATAGGATTCTCCAGGCCCTATTAGGGGGTGTGCACACTTAAGGACAGGATGACCGAGGTGGCATCTTCGGACTTTTATTATCCCCTCTGGACTATGTCCATTGGCATGACCCAGGTGTGATTTTTAATCCTCCTGTTGTTGGTTGTAGGTCTTCGGACTTTTGTTATCCCCTTTGGACTTTGTCCTCTGGGATGGCTCAAGTATGTTATCTAATCTTCCCGTGGTTGGTGGTAGGTCTTCGAACTTTGATTTGCCAAGTGACCCTCTAGTTTGTTTTCCCACTTAAAAATTAGATTTACCCAAATAAAGAATAATAATTGGGTGGTTTTCTTATGTGATTCGGGTGTATGCCTATGATTTATATGCTTAAATAAATATGAACATACAATATTATTCCTTTTTATTTACATGTTACTTAGCTGTTCCCCTAACTAACATGTTACATGTTTTAAATAGGGCTGTGATGATCCATAATGTACATGTTGAGTAGATAACCTAGTGCAGATTGAGTATAAACATATTCAGGTGTGGATGGTATGCATGGTGGGGAATAATTAGAGTGGTGGTGATTTTTGTAGTCTTATTTACAGCTAATGACTAATTTCATAGATTCTAGTTGTATTAACTATTTCATTTATGTTTTACATTCTATTAGTTTTGTTGAGTTAAGTATATATTGTTATTTTTTTTGGGTTTAATTATAAAGATTGATGTATCTCCTTATTTCATCTAGCCTTAGCAACTAGTATAAGTAGAATAGTGGTGTCTACTTATACTAGCTGTAGCGGTAATACCCTCATTATATTTATCTTCCGCATATATTTTTTCTTATGTTTTTCTAGTCAATTGGTTTTTAAAAATGGGGGGTGTTACAATTTGAAACAAATTGGGTTTAGGGTACATAATCACTAAAAGTTATTAGCATTTTTTCGTAGTATCCTTTTTCCTCTCACATATCCTCTATGAATGGAGTATTATTGATGTAATTTGGTTTAAAAGGTTTTGATATACCTAAATGTCCTTTTTGTTTGTTTTCCTCATTCATTGATAGCCAAAATTGACCTTAGAATCAAGGCATGTTCTAAAAACAACATTTCTAGTTTAACTCAACTTTAGCTTGAGCTTCCCATCCAATTGTACCTACACCAATTGGTATAGGGTTTGGAGGTGAGAATTTCATGGTTATTAATCCCTGTAGAACCCATTTTCTCAAAATCACTAGCCCTATTCCCTTCTCTTCTCTAAGTGCTAAAACCTCTTCAACCCATCTCTTCTCTATACCATAGAGATTCTCTCCCTTTTTCTCACTTCTTTTGTTCTTCTCTCATTCTCCAATCCTTCCTATAGCTCTTCCTTATTTTCTTTTAAACAAGAAAGGGTTAGGTTTAGGAAAGGTTGAGGATTTGAGCTTTCCTTAGTTTATTTGCTACATGGACAATGAGGCATTTTCTTCCTCTGATTTGTAAGTATCTTTCAAATTGTTCAAGATTTAAGGATTTTTTTTGAGTTATTTCTTTATTTTCCTTATGGTACTCGAAGTGGTTGGAGTTTTTGGACCTCCGAGTTAAAGGAAGGCCCATCTTTTTCTATTTTTTGTGATTTATTGAAGTTTAAGGTAAATCATTCTTATTATGTGTGTAGTGGATGGACTAATATGGGTTCTGATTTTTCTTATAGCATGATTATTTTAAAGGGAATACAATATTTACCATGTATGGATGAAAGTGTACACGAATGAGTAGTTGAAAATGGAATAGGACCTATTATACATGATTTATCTCCAAGGTTTTATGAGATAACTTATATCTGAACATGTTGATGATCCTATAAATTTTCTAGTATAATTTACACAAATTGTAAGATGTTATGTAAAATTGAAGCATGATGTAAGACATTTACCTTTAAGTGAAATCAAAATGTTGAAGCATGATTCTTGATGTATTTTGCAAATCCAGGCATGGATAGATTTATGGCATGTTATATAAAAGATCTAAAGGGGTATTGATGTGGAAGGTAATGGATGAATAATCTTCTAAAATGCAGGACCTTTATTTTGGTGACATAAGTTGCAAAACTATTCTCATAAGAAGTATATCTTGACTTGTGTCGGATGATTTTTTATACTTTAGGTAGTTGATATTGATCTAATCAAATATTAAATCAATTCAATATAGAAATAATTTATTTTCTCTAAAGAATAATCTAAAACTTCTCAAGAAACTATCACTTGAAAAAGAAGAGAAGAAGAGGCTCAAATTAACTCTCAATTTATCAATTTTTTTCATTACTTGTTATTTCATTGCAATGTACAACACCCTATATACACATACACACACATACAGGCCTTAGTTTACTCTTTATTAACCAAGCCATATAACTAGCCTAATTAATGAAGATGAACTATTTGTATACCTATATTACATATAGAGTGATTATAATCACAAATTAAAAACATTACAAAGTATACAGTAAAATAAAAATGCTACACTAAACTCTAAGTATGTAATATATTAAATAACCATATGTAATCAAGGTTTGTTTCTTATAGTCTTATCTTCCATGCAACTTTGAAATACTTTTAATGCCATTATCTTTTACACTAGATATCTTTGATGGATTAATCTTGTTGAAAACATATATAATACCTACAAGAGTTACTTAACAAAGGATTAAAAGTATTAGGATCTTCAAGAGTAATTGGTACCATCTCTAAGTATCCTAACTCTTATTCTTCAACATTATAAAAGTAAGATTGACATGCTCTGACATCATTCTTCCCTTATAAAGAAGAATTTTTCCTCAAATTATCATCACTATAGTAAGGAAACAAATCATGAATATTGAAAATCCTAGAAACTCCTCCATAATGTTCATGCAATTCTAATTTATAAGCATTATTTCTAGATTTTCTTTAGATTTTAAATGGTCCATCAGCTCTTGGCATAAGTTTGTTTTTTTCTTAAGTTTGGAAATCTTTCTTTTTTTAAGTAAAATCAAACCAAATATCCTTGAAAACACTTTTTGAATTCTATTTTTGTGTGCTTGAGTTTGGTATTTGGTATTAGATTCCTCTATGTTGTTTTTAATTTGTTCATGAAGTTTTTTTAAAGAATTTGATTCCTTCTTTGGCATCATAATTCTTAATATATCCTTTTCTTAATGACAACATATGGATTAAACCCATAGATAACTTTAAAGGGAATCAAATGAGTTGAACTAGAAGGATTTCTATTATTAGCAACTTCAATATTATCTTAAAACCTCATTCCTCTTATTCTGGCCTTTATCTTCTTGATTAAATCCTCGCCTCATATCAACACTTGTAGGGTTTGAAGTACTTATTCTATACTTTGTAGCTTGAGTACTTGAGTAGTACTTAGTAAATGAAGTACTCTACTTGGCATGAGGCTTGGTGGACTTGATATGCTTTTTAAATATCTAGGATAACCTAATCATAACATGAAGAGAATCATATAGACAAATTTCAACTTTATCTTGAATCATCATGATATCACATATTTGCTCCTTTTTTCTTATAGATATCACATACAAGTGATAATCTTTAAAAATCCTTAACATATTCTTCAAAACATAGAAGTCCTTATATAAGAGTAGATTTTAATATAATTATCTTGTTCATACTCTTTAGGTACAAATTTCTTCATTAAATGCTTCTTAATTTTATCACAAAATTTGATTTTTGATTTTCCTTCTATTTTCCTAGTCTTTTTCAAATTATCATACCATGTCCTTGCAAACTTCTTAAACTTAAGAGTTTCCAGCTTACATTTTTGTTCATCATAGTCTTTACCCCATGTAATCACACAAGAAATAAATCAACATCAAGTTTACTATCAAAATCAAGAAGATGAAGTTTCATATCTTTATCTTCTTCTTAACGATGCTTTTTTTTCGATAAGTAAGAAGTTTTACTACTATCAAAATGGAAGAATTGCAACCAAACCTTAATAGACAATACTATTAATTAGTGATAACCACCTAGCATATTTAGCATACATGCTCTGGTGTACCATTCTCCTAGATAGATTCATAATAATAACTCTAAAATTAGTGGAGTTTTGTCTAGATCGATTCTCAAACAATCTAAGATTAATCTCATGCTAAATAGTAGCAATATAAGAAATAAAAAAAGCCCTTAATATATGCTTTTTTCTAGAATAATGTCTAGATCTAGTGACTAAAGCCTTAACTTCTTGATCCCATCTATAGATACCATCACGTCTCCCTGTAGCAGCCCTAATCTTTTGCCAAAAAATGGAAGTGAAAGGGTAGAAGAGAAATAGATGGTCTCGAGTCTCCAAATGCTGCTAACAAAAAACACACATTGCATCCACATCCATGCCAAACTCCCCCAATCTATCTTTGGTTAGTAATCTATTTCTGAGAGCAAGCTAGGTTGGAAATCTTAACATTGGCACAATCCGTGGGCTCCAAACCATTTTTGTCCATCTTTGCCTCTCATGTTTAATACGAGTAAGATGATAAGTAGCTTTAATGCTAAAAGTTTCAAAATTCCTATCCACACATTTCTGTACATACTCCTATAAAAGAGGCTGAGTCTGCAGGATTCTCTGAAAAATCCAAGAAGTATAAGAAGTGGGACCAAAGTCCCAAAAGAATGATGCTTAAGGTAAATGGTGTGCACCCATTTGACCCAAAGAGTATCATTCTTAGCAGCAATGTTCCAAAGTAACTTCCCAGTGCACAAGTGTTCCATAGCTCTAGATCCAGGAGACTAAGACCCCCTTCATTAGTTGGACAACAAAACTGATCCCAAGATACAAGTGTACACTTTCCGACACTAACCTTCCCAGACCAAAGAAAGCCCCTGCACACACTAATGAAGCATTTTATTTTTTCCACTCCATTATGACTCTTCATCATTGTTTACATATGAGTTTGGTATCTCCTTCTTGCTAGATTAGTTGGTTTTACTATACTCCTCATTCAACCTCCATAGAACTCCCTTTAATCATGGATATTTTGGACCGATTCTTGTTTGGAAATCCTAGATTCCAATCTTTGTAATTGTATTTGTATTGAAGGAATTTCCTAAGTTGAGCATTTATTTCATCTAGATTAATTGAGAAATTTTTGATGGCCTCAAACATATCTTTAAATTCTGGTTCTCCTTCCATGGTTTTGACTCACTAGCACACTTAATCACAAGTTAGAAAAGTTAGAAAAGTACTTAGGATTTTAGCTAGAAAACTCAAATTAGCAATTTATCACCCTCTAGTCCTAAGTCAATTCCTACAAAAAAAAATTTGATTCTAATGAATCAAACACACAACAAGACATTACATATACTGCTTACACATCTAAATGAACACACTTCACACCTTTCTTACTATGTTATTGATGTAGAATTCAATAAGTTCACAATCATTCACTTCAAAAACACTTACCAACTATCATGCATGTTTTTATATTTTTGTTTTTAACTTTATCAAAGTAAAGATAATGCACTAATCTAAACTTATTCTACGTAATTATTCCACACATAAATTTGAATAAACCATTAAAAACATACAAATCAAAAGTTAAGAAAACACACAAACATTCAACACTGCTCTAAATAGACTAAGTGATGTCACAAGCAAAACTCCTACTCAGTCTATTCTACACATGTATAGATCACCACACATGATAATCTAGCACAAAAACCACAATATAAATGTAATAATTCAAGTAAAATTATTAATACCAATTCTACTAAGATGCACACAACATGCACACATGATTTTCTCTAAATAGTTTCAATAAAAATAATCTCATGCAAATTTGTGCCAATCTTTTGCGTGTATTTTCTCAAGATTCTTTTCAAGATTCATACAAAAAATCATAAACACCATTTATGGCCTATTTTATAACATTCAAATGGGTTTGAGATTCAAATATCAACAATCAATATTCAAAGAAATCAATAAAGAAAGGTCAAGAACAATACTAAGAACTCAGTGGTGATAAGTTGTGATGCCGCAATTGGTGATGAAACATTGTGCCTTATGATGTTGACTCCAAATAGGCTTTAATACCAAATTTGATATAAAAGATCATGGATGAATAATCTTCAACAATGTAAAACCTTTATTTTCATGCCATAAGTTGCAAAACAATTCCAAAAATAATTATATGTTGACTTGTATTGGATGATTTCATATACTTTAGTAGGTTGGTATTGATCTAATCCAAGAAAAAAACAATTTAATATAGGAATCACTTATTTTCTATAAAGAATAATCTTAAAATTCTCAAGAAACTCTCACTTGAAAAAGAAGAGAAGAAGAGGCTCAAATTAGCCCTCAAGTTTTCAATTTTTTTTATTAGTTGTTCTTTTATTACAATGTACAATGCCTCATATATATACACACACAAACACACATACAAGCCTTAGTTTACTCTTTATTAACCAATCCTATATCATAGGTCCAACTAATGATCATTAACTATATGCACACATATATTACATATATACTGATTAAAATGACAAATTATAAGCATTATAAAGTATATAATAAAATTACAATGGTACACAAAACTCTAAGTATGTAATACATTGAGTAATCATATGTAATCAAGCTTTGTGTCTTGCAGCCTTGTATTCCATGAAACATTGTAATTCTTGTAATCCCATTTTCTTGTATACTAAATATTGTTGATGGATTGATCTTCATACAAACATATATAATAGATTCAAAAGTTACTTAACAAAGGATTAGAAGTATTAGGATCTTAAAGAACTTTTGGTACTATATCTAAGTATGCTAACTCTTGTTTGTGATTATTATAAGAGTAAAACTGAGATACTGCTACATAAGGTAGGATGGGTTTTATGCATGAGGTGCTTGTTTAAAATGGAGTAGAAATGCATGAGTTGGCCTTGAACTACATAAGGGATCTATGGTATTGATGAACTAGTAAACTAGAGTAAAGGGATAAAAATCGATGGGTTCATGTTATTAGTCAATTTGCTCTAGAATTTTTTGTGTTGGTTGTTGTAGAAAACCATTCAATAGGTTGGAAAAAATTAGAAGACCAATTTATCAATCAACTAGTTCACCAATCAGTTGGTTCAAGCCACTAGCTAACTGGTAATAGGAATTATGTTCATTGGTTTATGTTGGAAACCAATCAACTTGTTTGGGACAAGACTAATCAACTAGTTAGTCCTAAACCCATTCAACTAGTGTGTATATGCAAATGATATAATAAGAATTTGTGATCTAAAATAAGTGCACCAGTTTTGGGGACTGACCAACTGGTTTGCAAGGATATTATATGATGTTGTTGTGATATATCCTTAGATAGGTAATCACAGTTTAACCTAGTCATAGTTCTTAACCCAAAATTCTAATTAGGGATAAATGATGCATATATAGAATTTATTAAGGGTTTGGCATGATTGGTTTTATGATTGAGACATCACCCAAAATATTATATTGGTCCACAAGTTGAAAATGTGGAACCCTTGTATATGAGTAATTAGTAAATATGATGTGGAATTATCTTACAATGCGATTTCTCTTCCTAATAAAATATTAATCACATAAAGTGAAAAGAATTAGATTGAGATTATCTCTCTTTAGCTCTTATAATAGCTAACTAAGGGTAGCTTGTATTATGATGTGTAGATAGGTAGGATCCTTCGAATGGGGGAATTCTCATTAGTTTTGGTACCTCTCCTACTCTATGTTACACCTACGGGCATAATTAAGGGGTGTCAACACTTAAGGGTTATGATACGTAGTGATATGATGGTAAGGAATATGTTTCTTGTCTTATTGTGTAGGACTATATTACCTATCTTTTGTTGACACTTCATTTCCCATTATTATTTTTTTTGTACTATCTTTCTTGAGATGTTTAGATAGGACTTTGATTCCCATTATTATTGTCTTGGAAATTATTTCCTATGGTGTTACCATGACAAGTTTCATGGTGGAGGACTTAGCATACTCATTCAATACTCTTAAGAAAATATAGATTATGCGATCACCTCTAAACTAAAGATAATAATTGGAAAACCCTTGTGATACCTTGGTACGCCTTATATTCTTTGCATTATACCTACTATTCTTATATTTCTTAAGAGATCCATGATAGATCCTCAAATTGTATGGATTTCATAACATCTGTATGATGCAATATAGTATCTTATTCTTGAAATCATCCATGTAACCAACTTTTGCGATTAATGTTTATATGTCCATGAGTAATTTTTTTTTTTGCATGACATGATTATGGTATTTGTAATGGAAGTAGATGAATGTTCCTTTGTTTTTAGTTCTTATCCTTCAATGCCATAAATTTCATGGTAGGGGGTACTTGGTGTACTCCATTCTTAGCATACTTACTTGCTCGTTTGTTTTATTGCCTACTCAATTCCATAAGCAAAGGACCTTGTGCAAATAGGAGTAGTTAGTTGGTAGACAACCCTTATTGTGGGAGTTTTTAGGTGATTCAAATTCAATTTTCATTTTAGATATTTAAACTCTCTCTATTTGTATGTACTTTTGAATTAAATTCTATTTCATAGTTATTCTTTTGGATTTCTAACTAAATTGTTTCTATCCTTGTATAATATTTATGTATCTTCTTTTTCTAGTGTTTGTTATTGAAATGCTCCGAAAATTTCTAACTTAAAAATTATATTTAAATAAGATTTTATTATAAAAATTAATTAAATAAATTATTTTTATTAAATTAAATTAAAATTTATTTGGGCAAATCAAGAGAAATCTTATAAATATTTTAATTAGGGTGAAATTTGGGTATTTTAGCTAATTAAGTATTTTATTTTGGAAATTAATAAAATAAATTATTTTATTTAAAGTAAGAAGGATAAAATAGTTTCAAATTAATATTAATTTTATAAATAATTTAATTGAATAAAATCAGGGTGTTTTGCTAAGTAAAATGAAATTTATGGAAAATCTTTTAAAAACTGTAATTTAACCTAAAAAGGGATTTAAATATTATTTTATTTAAATATTCTTATTTTTAAAAATCCCAAATATTCTAATTAATTTAAATACCCAATATATTTATTTTTTCCTTTTCCCCTTTTCCTTTTTCCTTTTCTTTCTTCCTTTTTCTTTCTTTTTCCTTCTTTTTCTTTCTTCTTCTTTTCTTTTTCTTTTTCTCCTCTCCGAGGTTGGCCTGGCCACGGCCCATTTCCCCGTTTTCCTTTCTGCATCCCAAATCTCCGTCCATTTCCCCTTCAACGCGGCTGACATCGAAGCTCCGCGCCTCGATTCCTTTTCCACCAAAACGTGATGTTTTACTTAAAATAAAAAATTAGCCACGCCCGACCGCCCGGTTTACCTCCCTTTCTTTTCTTTTCTTTTTCCCGGCCGCCTGATCCAACACCCCCCCATCTTCTTCCTTCTTCTTCCCCGAGCCACCGTCGACCTACAACAACGCCGCCCGTCCGAGATTTTCGCCCGCGATCTCGCCCGTTTTGACCTGCCGATATCCTCCCTTTCTCTTCCCCTTGATTTGGCAACCACACAAACCCAAACAACTGTTCCCTCCTTGGGCAATTTCCCCCCTTTTTCCCTGCACATATCCCTTGCCCCATTTTGACCTCCACCAGCCAACCTCGCCTTCGGTGACCATAACCCTAATTTCCTTACCCCTTAGCCGACCCACAGAACCCTAATCTCCCTTATAAAATCTATAAATACCCACTTATACTGCCACGTATCGAGTTTTGATTTCATTACCAGAATTTGACCCTTTCCGCCGCCGTGCGCCGCTACCTTTGGCTGTGCCACCACCTTCATTTTGTCCCTCTTTTTCTGGGCACCTCAAAACACCCCAACTCCCACCTCCATTCTTTTTATTTATTTCCCAGCCTTCAACTTTCTCCTTTTTCTTCTCTTTTTCTAGCCACCGTTGTCGCCGCCGTGAACCACCGCCATCTGCCGGTGCCGCTTATCCCCGCCAGCCTAAGGTTGAACCCTAGACCTTCTCAACCATTTTTCCTATTTTTATAACCCTTAAATTATTTTATTTCAATTATTTGCATATAAATACTATTATTATTATTATTTATATTTTTAATATGTATTATTATTATTATTAGTATTAATGTTTTGATTATTATTTCTGTTGAGGGTTGAAACCATATTGTGTTTTATTTTCAATTTATTATTATTATTCTTATTATTTCCATTATTACTATTATTAATATTAATGTGTTATTATTATTATAATTATAATTATTTTTATTTTTACTATTTCAAATTACTATTATTATTATTATTTCATTATTAATATTACAATTACTCTAATATTAGTTTTGCTATTATTATTATTATTATTATTTTGTCATTATTATTATTACTAATTTTGGTTATTTATTTTACTAATGTATTAGTAATGTTAATTTGGTAAAGGGGCTGAATCCCTTATTTTACTTTGTTTTTGAATAATGCCTTTTATTATTATTGTTACTATTATTATTATTACTCTTATTAGTATTATCATTGATATTATTTTTAATATCTTTGCTATTATTATTTTAGTATCAACATTATTATTAGAATAAAGTATTTAACCTTGCATTAATTATCAACTTTTATAATATTTCTATTATTTCTATATCTTTAGCAAAGTTAGAATTTTGTTAATGTTATTTTTATTAGTATGTTATTATTTGGTCAAAGCCCTAAGGCCTTTGTGTGCTTATATGCATTATGTGCTTCGCATGCTATATATCACATGTTTATCTTTATTAATTATTTCGTATATGGTATGATGTGGAGTTGAAGTATGTTTTTGTGTTTTTATATGTCATGTGTATTACGTATATATGATGATATATGTTGTGATCCTGTAAGGCATGCATGTGAGGGTGTTGATGTGGTTTTTGTGGGAGAAAGGATGAAAAAGGAGAATGGGTAAAGAGGTTGACCAAGGGAGGTGAGTTGACCTAATTATTTTAATTGTTCATGAGTAGAAGAATAAAATGGAGAATTTTAGGGTTTCATGTGGGAGAATCTGATTTATGATTTTTATGGTTTTGTGTGGGAGAATCTGATTTATGATTTTTATGGTTTTGTGTGGGAGAATATAATTTATGATTTTATATGGGGGAATCTAATTTATGGTTTTATATGGAGAATCCAATTTATGGTGTTATATGGGAGAATATAATTTATGGCTCTATTTGGGAGAATCTAATTTATGGTTTCGTGTGGGAGAATATAATTTATAGTTTTATATGGTTTGAATCTAGGGTTGGTATGGATAGATCTTTGGTTTGGTGTGGATTGAATTTAGGGTTTTGTATGATGGAATATTAGGTTTTGTATGGTGGTATCAATGGTTGTATGGTGGCATTAATGGTGGTATGGTGGTATTAGGGTTTGCATGGTGGAGTTAGGGTTTTGCATGGGATTTAGGGTTTGTATGAAAAGTTCGAAAGGTTGTATGAGATGTGTAAAGTTTGCATGGGAGCAAAATTTACGTATGAAAGGTTGATTTGGGATGTAAGGAAGGTAATACAAGTGTTATTTGGGTGTTTGAATTGTTTTGGACTGTAAATAGTACGTGGAGTATTATAAGGGTATGGAGGAGACTGAATTAGGGTTTGGAGTGATTAACTCTGGGTTGTTGTGATTAAATAGGGTTGGAGTAACTAATTGTGATTTGTTGTGGTTAATTAAGGTTTGGAATGGCTAATTATGGTTGTTATGGTAAAATAGGGTTTGGAGTGGTTAACTACAGTTTGGTGTGGACAATTAGGGTTGGTTGTGGTTGATTAGGATTTTCGTGTTATCATGTGTATTTATTGATTAAAGTGTAACTATGATGTTGGAATTTATGATTTGTGATGTGTGATGATTCATGCATGTCCAAGGCGAAATCTTTTGAATAAGATACTTAAGCCCTTAATCACTTAAAGAGGAAGATATTGAGACAGGACCAGCCAATCCACCGGTCAGTAATAGTAGTTAGGGTTTTACCGTATATGCGATCAATCCACCAGTTATAATAGTGGTTAGGGTTTGACCCTATTTGTGACCGATCCACCGGTAATAATAGTGGTTGGGGTACGATGCTCCATGTGTGACCGGCCCACCGGTTATAATAGTGGGGTGTTCCTGTACTCACATGGATTTGACAAAAAGCATGGTGTGAATTGAGTTATGATCAGAGATTAATTAAGTAATTAATCTAGACTATAAATGGGCCTTTGTACTTTTACCTGAATTGTTCATATGCCTTTATATTGTTATGTTAGATTATGCCCTGTTATTATTCTGCATGGATTATGTGCTTATGTGTTGGCCTTAGTGCTCGGTTACCTTACTCAGTACGTAGTGTACTGATCACCCTTTTCATGGGTGCTGCTCATTCCCACGAGTAGTATGCCCTTCTGACTTTGTACAGGTGGGCGAGACATCAGTCGGAGCTATGTGTTGAGTTTGTGGTTGGCTCAAGTTCAAGAGAGTTGTGGCCATATTTCAGTCTTTCTGTGATTCTATTTCCTTTTATTAATCTTTTATCGGTTGTAACTATTTCTCTTTTTAAGTTGAATAATAATTCCTTATGCATACTCTGATTTTTGTTTTACAACCGTTTAATGCTTATTGGAATTTGGATTGTATTGATTTATAATTGATTATTTCTTTTCTTTAGCCTTAGCACTTGGTACTGGAACGGTCGGAGAGAACTGGTTTGGTACTAAGTGTGGCGGTAACATTTCCAGAATTCACAGGTTTTAAGTATTTCTATTTTAATTACTTCCGCTTAAAAAAAAGTAGTGAATTTTGGGGTGTTACAGTTATCAGCTGGTATCACAACCTTGTATCTAACATGAAACAAATGAAAAATTGTCTTATTTTTCCTACTGGTTGGTATTTTTATTTTATAACACTTTATTTTAAAAATATATATAGTAAAAAATGTGGGTGTTATAATGAAGCCTTAGGGATTTTTTATGCTTTTCTTATCTTATTTCATAGATCTTGTTGTGACCTTGGCCTTGAATGATTACATTAAAGTGGATGGTTAATGGTGGCCTTGGGTCATGTGTTCTTGTTGAGTTTGCATTTGGTGTAAATCCTTTAAAACACCCAATGTGTATTAATAAATGTCAATTATTTATATTTAATGTCAAAACTTATAAAACACTAAAATTGTTAAATAAGATTTCATGACCCTTTTTTCCACTAGATCTTGGGGTAGTAAGTAAGAGTTAGTAGAATTATTATCTTGTGGTATTCACATTCTTTTTCACTCAATACCTAGTTGTAATATGATGAACCATTATAAAAATGGTGCTCTACATGATTGTGTTTTATGGATAGTGTAACATGATTGGCAAGACTTCATCCCTTTTTCTCTCAATACCTTTCATGACTAGTAAGTTTATCCCCTTTTATTTGGCGTAATTATCTAAATACCTAATTTGGAAAGTGTGGATACTTTAAATATGCATACTCCTCTTATGTTTGATGTTATGGCCTAGAAACTTATATTAGGATGGAAATTTATCAAATTGTGGTCAATACAAGGTCTACCCATATTCTAGTTAGATGTTATTACATACAAATACTCATATTATGTAACATCCTTGAAATATTATAATTGAAATTTTTTGTTTCATCTCTAAAAACCATACACAATGAGAGGGGGTGTTACCACTATAATCAATATAGGTCTGGCTTCTAACCAGGCTCATACCAACTACAAGGCTAATAAGATAAAACTCAACCAAAACACCACAATAAGGAAAACTTCATGATATAAAAGAGGTACATATTAATATAAGGAACTACTAGAAATACAAAACATAAAAGAGTTAATGTCGATGTAAGGAAATACTGGAAATACTAGAAATACAGAACATTGTTCAACTGTAGGAAATATTTATTGAAACTAGTCAGAAAACAAGTCCAAAAGCTACTCTTTTTGACCCTAATCCTAAAGTGCCACAATATCAAACTGCCCTGGATAAGACATCATATGTAGCAAAGTCATCTATGGCATCATCAGTCATCTACATGGACTTAAGAGGGGTTACTACTTGTGGGAATGAACATTACTTATGAAAGGGGTGATTAGTATGCTATGTACTGAGTAAGGTGGCAATACAGTCAAGTAGGAACATAATAATGCATGATAAAGATCTAATGCACACAAACAAATTATAATAGATCATTTTCCCCTATCAGGGCTTAAAGCCATTAGTGCAACATTTGTACATCTCTCAAGTTATATCTACTTGGGTTCGGGGACTCCACTATTATCACTAGTGGACAAGTAACTGTGTAATTCAGGGCAACATGCTCCTAACTAATATTATGACTAGTGGATTGGTAAATAATACAATATAAGGTAGAATACTCCTAACTACTACTATAAATGGTGGATTAGTAAATATAATATAATCTAGGTTAGAAAGCTCCTGACCACTATTATAACCAATGGACCCATAAGTATCATACATATGGTCCTTACCCACATGGTATTCAATTGTAAGTCATTAGTATCTTTTTTGTAGATTATTATCACCAGGGGTTTCATTATTTGATCTCAAGACCCCTACTATTCTCACTAGTAGACTGATAACTATATCAACTAGGAAAACATGCTCCTGACCACTATTATAACCGGTGTACTAGTAAACCTAATACAATATAGGGTAAATTACTCTTAACCACTATTATAACTAGTGGATGGATAAATATGATACACATGAGCCCGGTTTAAGGATCTTCTACTTTATGTGATTAGTGTCTTATTCATGTCTTATTCATGTCTTATTTGTTCAAATATCACACACACATCCACACACCAACCATGTAAGACTCCTGGCCTACTACCACCCCACCAACCCTAACCTTATGGAAAATCCTAATTCCCTAAAATGAGGTATCCACACTCCCTAATGATCCCTTGAGTCCCTAAAATTATCCACTAAACCGAACATGCCATTAGAACCCTATTATGCATGAGTCATATCCCACTTTCCTTATTTTTCACATGTGATAACCATAGCCCTTTAAGGTTACCCCCTCGAAACCTTAGTTTTAGCCTAAGGGGGTCCAACCTCTCATCTACTTCTTATATAGCTCTAAAATCATATGACCAAACATAAGTTTCTTTGACCATCTATCCCTCAAATTTTTGTAGCCCAACTCCCGCGTCTCACATATGCAATAGCACCCTCCCCATATGGCTCCTCCCAAAACCTTAATCAAACCATTTCATTTGTACCCTCTCCATTTAACTAAACCCACATACTCCATAGGATGTGCCTTGCATTACAGCTTAGAGGCACAACCCAAATCCCTCATCTCCTACATGTTATAATGACCTATCCCTATGGTTTGAACCCCCAAAACCCTAATCTTGTCCTCTACACTTCCCCATCTTCCAACTTCCCAAAAATGCTTCCATGTTCACCAAGTTACCCAAAAGCACCCTCATCACCCCCCTAATCCTTTCTTCACTTCACAACTCTCTTTCCCTTAGTCACCTCTAGACATAGCCATACTAGGCTTGACTTACCCCTATTTAGGGTAAACTCTCCCCATATAAAATTTACCCTAACCTACCTTTTATCATTACCATTCCTATTACCCCATATTTTTCCTAAGGAATATTTAGAATACTTGTTCTCTTAGACTTTTCCCTTATCTTATCTCTCGCCATCTTGTCCCAAAATTCCCTAACCAACAAACCCTACCTAAGCCTTGTAGACTTAAATACACAATTTCTCAACAATTCTCAATATATACATTATCATATAATAAAAATTTAAAAAAACATATAACCAAGCAGTCAAGACTACACATACACTTACCTCAAGTCTAGTCAAGGCAGGTTGCACAATAATCTTAGATTATATATATATATATATATATATATATATATATATATATATATTTCATGCAGGTATACACTTATTCTACAACCAAAGCACATAAAAACAAAACCTTACCAAACTGTATCCTTAACTAAATGGCAATACTCTTGAAGAAATAAGATCTTACACCTTCTCACTAGTGATTACTAGTTTAATTAGTATCTAAAAATGGAAACACCCAACTTAGGCTAATTTATCCTTTTTCTACCATTGTCCTTTTTTACTTTTCCTTAATCAAAATAATAATGATAATAATGATAATAGTAACAATAATAATAATAATAATAATAATAATAATAATAATAATAATAATAATAATAACAAATTAGATCAAAATACTTAAAATAGATAAAGAGGAGGAGAAATATGACTAGAATAAGTAAGATGAGGGGAGGGTGGTGTGGCAGCAATTACGATGGCAGTGGTAGCAATGTAAGGAGGTTAGGATTTTGGGTTGGAAAAGGAGTGAGGCTAGGTTATTTGGGGTTGTGTGTGGTGCTGGTACTAGATGAAACAATGATAGGGGCAGTAGTTTGTGGTAGTGGCAGTCCTTGTGGCAGTGCAACCGAGAGGAAGGGAAGAGAAGAAAAGAGAAATGGAGGGGAAAAGGGTAGTGGAGAGGGATGGTTGCACAAGAGAAGTGCCTATGAAAAGGAGAGGTTTAGGGAGAGGGAAATAGGTCGATGGGGGCGATGGCACAAGGTGGCATGGGCTGGCACAAGGCAGCTTGAGCTGCACTCTTTGCATGCTCGGGGAGAGGAGAGGAAGGGAAAGGTGAGGGGCTTAGTTGGCACATATTTTATATAGAATGGAGGGGAGTGAAGCTACGATGGTGGTGGTAGCATTTGAAGGCAAGCAGGGGAAGTTTGTAGGGGATGATTCAAGGAAGAAGGAGAGGAGAAGGAGAGTGGGGAGGTTTATAGTAAGTGGGGGAGGAATAATGATAATTGAGGAAGAAGACAAAGGCGTAGGTAGCTAGGCGACCAATAGTAGAAGGGAAGGACAGTGCATAGGGGTTGGTGCAAGGAGGTCACAAGGTGATAGGGCCCAGGTGAGTAGGGGGACGTGCAGAGGGGGAACTATGTAAGGGCATGCTAATGCGCATGCCTTACATCATCGAAAAGGGAAAAAGGAGAAGGGAGAGGTTAGGTACAGTGAAAATAGCATCGGGGGAGGTTGTGCAGGGGTTGCAAGTGTGAGGTAAGGGGCGGCGAAAGAAACGATAAAAAAAAAGGGGGAGGGAGAGAAAAGGAAAAGAGGAGGAGAAGGGAAAACTAGACTGTCGCATGAAGGGAAAGAGAAAAAAGGAAGACGCCTTTAGGCTAGTCAGGGGAGGAAGGAAGGGGGAAGGGAGAAAGGTGTTGGTACATAGGGGCGTAGCCTAGACAGGGGAGGGAAGCAAAAAAAAGAGAGGAATGATGAAAAGAAAGAGGAAAGAAAAAGGAAGGAGAAGAGAAAAGAAAAAGATGAAGGAAAAAAGGAAAAGGGTAAAAGAAATAATATGGTGAAATTTTTGGGGTTTCAGGGAATTATGGGTAATTATAAAAATAAATTAAAAATAATTAAAAATTTTAATAATTTATATATAATTTATTTTAAGTTAGATAATTAAAATAAGGACTCTAAATAATGCTAAATTTTTATATCTCATTTCGTTATTGTTGTTGTTGTTGTTGTTGTTCTTGTTATTATGTGCACCTATAATTTCCTTTATTTAACATTTTATTATTCTATTATTTAGTCTTAGGAAAATTTTTGAGGTGTTACATATTGGTTGTTGTTTTATATGTTGTTGACAAAACATCCATTCATGTCGGAGAAGGCAGAGTCAGTTTCAATATTATAAATAGGTTGATTATGTGGTAAAAAATTAGAATAATAATATCCTAATCATGTTTTTTATGCCACATTTAATATGATCTCTATGTATAACATGAAATGTTGCCATAATTTAGGATAGATTTATTATATTGGTACTTCACCATATTGATTTTTTTATAAAAAAAATAGTCAAAAACTCCACACAGGAGATAAAAATAAAAACACAATAAAAGAGAAACGCCTCTAACAATCCAGCACAACCAACCTTAAGGAGAAATAAAATAGATAATGAAACAAAAAAATATGGCTAACAACTACCCAAAAGTTGAAAAACACCCACAATCTAAAAAAGTATGTCTCTTCCGCACACATTCCACAATAACGTCAACCCAAGATAAGTTATTGTTGCCTGTTGGCACTTGGACATTATGGATAATATCACTGATAGGATAGACGAGATGTGGATTTATATCCTTCACCCATAAGCTAAATCGATACTAAACACTCATTAGCAACTACTTACTACAGACTTCTACACCTTTGAAGATAATTCTATTTTTAGTTTCCCATATGATTCTGATAGTGACAAAGAAGGTAGTTGTCTAGATGCTCTCTGTTAAGCCCCTTCTTTGAAAACTTAGCCAAGCTAAGAAGACATCCATAGTACTTAGTGGCATCTCCCATTTTATCTCATGCCATTTACATATTTTGTACAATAGCTTACTAGTAAATGAGTAGTGCAAGAACATATGGTTAACAATCTCTATTTTTGTATGATAGTAGGGTAGCTAGCATCCTATAGGCTGTTAAGCCGGAGGCAAGGAAGATTATCCTTTATGTTAATTTTTTGTTGTACCATAACCCACGTAGTCTCACATAACGAGGTTAGCTCTCTTTCTTTAGCAACACAAAAGAGGGTGTTACTAAAGAAAGAGAGCTATATTAGAAAAATTTGTTGCTCCACAAAATATTCCATCTTCAGAGAAGAGCTAACCTCCACCAACACTAGCTTTATTGCATTTCTAAGCCCAAAACTACCTCAACAACAATTTTATTTTTATTGATTGTTATCTTGAGTATGTTGGGAGGGACGATGCTATCTATATGGTATCGGCGGTTGACATAAGTGTCATAATAGGATAGATTATGCTAGTGTTGGAACATTAGTAGATAAGACCTCAACTAAGGCTAGGAGGTTAATATCTAATATGATGTTTAATTCCCAATATTTTCATTATTGAAATATTACCTCTTTATCTCACCATGAAACAAAGATAAGTGAAATAGAACTTAATGAAATGAAATATTTTAGTAGTGAAAAATAGGGGTTTTATGTTATGGAATCATAGTTGGTCGTTTGAAATAATGTATTTTCAAAGTTACTTGTATAGATTTATAATGAATTTGGTAAATCATAGCTACTATTATGGATCCTTCGTATTCAGGGATTCTTATTTTGAGGAAAAAGGATTGGAGGAGATTTTCATCACTTAAGGCAATAAGAAGATTGGTATAGTAATAAAATAAAATGAAATGATTGTAGATAATGGATTCAGTGGTTCTATGGATTGAATCATCAAATTTTGTAATTCTAGCATCTAATAGGATGGTAAGGATTGATTTATTAAATTCTTCTCTAATAGGAGGTTTGAACCTTACCTAAATAGGCCCTATTTGTATATATTTGAAGGCATATTTGATATGGTTTTTCATTGATTTTTTGTTAAGGAGTTAGATAGTTTTAAAGGGTTTGGAAATTTGTATACACTATTCTTAAGTTTTGATAATGTAGTTTATTTTGAAGTGGTATCACCTGCATGTTTTGAAGAATAATTAGTTATAGATTTTGGAGTTTTTCCAATTATCATTTAATCCTTGAAAATGATGTAGAAGATTATCTCTAAATCTTCTATAACACTTAGGACCCTTTTTAAAGAATCACAAGATGCAAAAATGTATATACAAAACTCTACTTCACTTTCTTGTTCTTTGGTTACTCGAATGATGATAAAATTTGACTAGATTTAATCTAAGATCTAACTCTTCTAATAGGAATCTTCTATTTATCACTAGATTACCTCTTCTAATTCTTAATACATATGCTTCAAAAAGGAGAAGACAATATGAAGAACCACTCTCGTGTATACTCTCTCAAAATTCATGATCAATCTTCATGAAATTTCATATTTGATGATAATATGTTGAATCCTTGAGGACAAGTGCTTATATAGGCATGGAACCATGCAGGCCCTTTTCCATTAAGAATCCCATTAGCATCCTCATTAATGAGTTAACCATCCTAAGGGGCACGGTTCTTGGCTTACAATAAAAGTAACAATGATAGGTTTACAAGAATTACAAAGTAGGCAAAAAAATAACAAAGCTAGACAACTTAATATTGCTATATATAGATATAATCATATGTGATTAAACTTTATAGTCATATAGCCTTGTTCTTCCTTTCATTTTATAATCTTAAAATCCATTGTCATTACCTTATACCTCAAAAAAACTTCAACCATTATGAACTTCATGAATTTCTTGCAAACATGTACAATTCCTGCAAGAATGACTTGACAAAACATTAAAAGTATAAGAATTTTCAAGAATAATTGGTTCTATCTCCAAGTATGCTAATTCCTCTTTATCTACATCATTAGAAGAAGAATATTGGGAGTTTTCAATAGATGCGACCACATCCTTTTCGCAATTGTAAAGAAGAATTTTCCCTCAAATTAGCAACACTATAATATGAAAATAAGTTACTAACATTGAAAGTCATTGACACTCCTCCACAATGTTTAGGTAATTCAAGTTCCTCTACTTTATTTCCAAATTTTCTTAAGTTTTTTGATGGACCATCTAATCTTAGCATTAATTTATTTTTTCTTCAGTTTGGAAATCTTTCTTTTCTCAAATATATCCATACAAAATCTCCTGGTTTTAACACTTATTGAATTTTATTTTTATTTGCTTGATCTTGGTATTTAGCATTCAATTTTCAAATGTAGTCTTTAATTTGTTGCTGAAGTTTTCCATAGAATTTGATTCTTCCCTTAACATCATAACTTTTTATATCCCCTCTCTTAAATAACAACATAGTAGATATGGATTAACTTTGTATACAATCTCATAAGGACTTGTTTTAGTTGTACACGAAGGACTTCTATCGTATGCAAACTCATCATGTGCAAGCTTTATATCCCAATCCTTGGTACTCTTATTTACCAAACCTCATAGTAAAGTACCTAGAGTTCTATTAGTCCCTTTGGTTTGACCATCCATTTGTGGATGATGAGAAGTACTAAACCACAACTTAGTACCTAACATGTGCTAAAGTGTCTTCCAAAAGTAGCTTAAGAATTTATATCCCTATCCGACACTATACTTTTAGGAACCCCATGTAACCTCACTATTTCTTAGAAATATAAGTCTACTACATGGGTTGCATTATTTGTTTTGTTATAAGGTATAAAGTGTGCCATTTTAAAAAATTGACCCATTACCACAAGAATAGAATCTTTACCCCTCTATATCCTTGGTAATCCTAATATGAAAGCCATGATCACACTAAGTACTAGTAGAGGAGTATTCAAAACCTTATGGATTAAACATTTACTTTTCTAACAAGTTATGCATCATCCTATGATTTTTTATGCTCGTTTTATCATCCATCAGTAGATGTTTTCTTATAGTATTTCCCTGCTCTTATGAACTCCAAAATCACCAGCTATACCTCCTTCATGTACTTCTTTAATAAGTAAATCACATACACTTGAACGAGGTATATACAACTTATTAGAGAGCTATATTAGAAAAATCTGTTGCTCCACATAACGAGGTTAGCTCTCTTTCTTTAGCAACACAAAAGAGGGTGTTATAGCTCTCTAACACCCTAGCTAACCCAAAATAGTACTGGTGAAATGCCTATAGCATGATTCCAACCCATGGAAACTTCAAACTTCATGGACATTTGTAGGAATAGGCAGCATTTGTATAGCTTCCACTTTTGATTGATCAAATCAAATACCATCTCTACTCACAATATAACTAGGAAAAATCACCCTTTCCTTCATGAAATCACACTTCTCCATCTTACCATAGATCCTTACCTCTCTAAGCTTATCAAATATCTTCATTAAGTGTTTTATGTGCTTGAACTCACTCTTGATATATACAAAGATATCATTGAGATAAAAAAAAACAAAGACTCCAAGAAAGCATCTGAGTACCTTGGTGATTAACCTCATAAAGGAATTGGTGCATTACATAGCCCAAATGGCATCACCCACCACTCATATAACCCATACTTAGTCTATAAAGTTGTCTTCCACTCGTCCCCTTCCCTTATCCTTATTTGATGATAACCACGTTGAAGATCAATCTTCAAGAACACCTTTACACCATGCAACTCATCAAACATGTCATTCAATCTTGGCATAAAAAATCTGTACTTGATTGTGATGTTGGTGATTACCCTTGAATAAATACACATTCGCAACTTACCATCTTTCTTAGGCACTAACAAAGTTGGAACTCTGCAAAGACTCATACTCTCCGGAACATAAGTCGATCTAATAATTTTTGCACTTATTTCTATAGCTCCTTAGCCTCCTCTATATTGCATCTATAAGTTGGTTGTTTGGTAATAGAAATCTTAGCATAAGATCAATAGCAAGTGCAATACTTCTTAAAGGAGGTAGCCCACATGTTACATCATCTAGAAAAACATCAGCATACTCTTTCAACATTTGTGGCAATTTCGGATCCATATTAGCATTATCCCTTCTTTGGACCTCCTTTACCACTAATGCATAGCATATCTCCTCATCTTTAATTACTTCATTCATCTCACACTTCTTAAGGATCAACATTATCATGTTACTCTTTTCTCTTTCACTTCTACACTCTATATCTTCTTTTTTTTTTCTTCTTTTTGTTGCTTCATGCACTTGGTTCCTTCCCCCTTTTCATTCCTCAAAATAGACTTGATTAGGTTTTAGCTTAAACTTCTTTGGACCCTTGCAAACCACATACTCATTAAGGACCTCGTCATGCGCAACCTTCCTATAGAATTTCCATGGCCTCCCTTACAAAATGTGACAAGCATACATAGGTAGAATATCGCATAAAATAATATCTAAAGAAATATTTTCCCATCTTAAATGAAATAATAATTTTTTTTGTTACCCTTATGCATTTCTAAGCCCTCTTTCTAATATAGAGAGTGTCAAATTATGTGAGACTACGTGATAGCTCAAGAAAAACCTATGATGATGTCTAAAAAGGAATATGCTTTGATCTTCCCAACTTTGAAGGTAATATCGGTTCAAAATCTTTTCTCGAGTGGTTAAAAATTGCCGAATCGATTTTGGGGTATAAGGAAATTGATCATGAGAAACGGTATCGAATAATAATATTAAACTTTAATAAATTTACTAGTGTGGTACGATAATTTAAATAGGAGAGGAAAGAGTGAAGGAAAATTGAAGATTAGGTCATGGGAAAAATTAAAAAAAAAACACTTGTATAAGGAATTTATTCCTCAAGAATACGAGCAAGAAAATTTTATAGAAACGACTACGTTAAGGCAAGGGTTACTTGGAGTTGAAGAATACATTCGGGAGTTCAAAAGCTTAGCTCTAATATGTTATGTCCAAGAATGAGAAGAAGAAATGTGTGCATGATTCATCGGGGGTTTAAATATGAATCTTTGGGAGAAGGTAGAGGTGTATCCTCTCGAAGTGTTTAAAGATCTAGCTAAGTTAGCAATCAAGTTCAGGAAATAGTTGAAGAGGACAAAGCTAACGAGCAAGTGAACCAATGCTCTATATGGTTCGACTTTCAAGGGTGTGTCAAAGCACCAATTTCTTAAACAACAAACCAAGACAATTCTATAAGGTTCACTCGTCAAGAAAAGGGTAAGGATCATGTGGTTGATAAAGTGAACAAGCAATGCTTCAAGTGTAGAGGTTATGGCCACTTTACTTGGGATTATCCAAACCAAAGGGCATTGAATTTGAAGGAGATAGCAAGTACATAGGCATGGGAAGAGAATGAAGACCTTGATGATGACTTAGAAGAAGAATGTGATAGCCTAGAGGATTATTTGGAAGAAGGCTAAATGGATTTCTATGTGTTGCAAAGGGTGCTTCAAGTATATCAACAACCTTTACTTACTCAACGGGGGAAGATTTTCAAAGCCAAGTGTAGAGTTGGTGATAAAATGTGTGTGGTCATCATGGATAGTGGCTAATGCACTAATGTTGCTAGTGAGAAGATGGTAAACATGCTTGGTTTGGAGACTAAGGGTCATCCAAGACCATATTCACTCCAATGGCTCAATAAAGATAAATGCATAAGGGTAACAAAAAAATATTATTTCATTTAAGATGGGAAAATATTTCTTTAGATATTATTTTATGCGATATTCTACCTATGTATGCTTGTCACATTTTGTAAGGGAGGCCATGGAAATTCTATAGGAAGGTTGCGCATGACGAGGTCCTTAATGAGTATGTGGTTTGCAAGGGTCCAAAGAAGTTTAAGCTAAAACCTAATCAAGTCTATTTTGAGGAATGAAAAGGGGGAAGGAACCAAGTGCATGAAGCAACAAAAAGAAGAAAAAAAGAAAGAAGATATCGAGTGTAGAAGTGAAAGAGAAAAGAGTAACATGATAATGTTGATCCTTAAGAAGTGTGAGATGAATGAAGTAATTAAAGATGAGGAGATATGCTATGCATTAGTGGTAAAGGAGGTCCAAAGAAGGGATAATGCTAATATGGATCCGAAATTTAGACAATGAAAAAGAGAGTGGTTTTATATAAGGATAATCTTCCTTGCCTATCATAATTGATTTCACATGTATGGTTGAATTTTGGCTATTATAGAACTATAATATAAATTTCATACAATGATAGGTAATCCTAATATGAAATCCATGATCACACTAAGTACTAGTAGAGGAGTATTCAAAACCTTATGGATTAAACATTTACTTTTCTAACAAGTTATGCATCATCCTATGATTGTTTATGCTCGTTTTATCATCCATCAGTAGATGTTTTCTTATAGTATTTCCCTGCTCTTATGAACTCCAAAATCACCAGCTATACCTCCTTCATGTACTTCTTTAATAAGTAAATCACATACACTTGAACGAGGTATATACAACTTATTAAGTTTGAAGAGATAGTCACCTTTTAGTAAATAAATACCAAAACAACTATTCCTTTGAACATATTATATATGTCCAAAAAATCTTCATCCTTATCATACAATACCTTCACCATCTCAAATCCCAATAACTTAACATCCAATACTACTAATATTATTGGTCTATGAGACAAAGCATCTGCCATGACATTTTTTTTAGCTTTAAAATACTTGACATAAAACTTAAAGGGTTGTAAGAAACTAACCCATTTTGCATACCTCAGACTTATTTTCTTTGCCTACGCAAATATTTCAAACTCTTATGATCTGAATTCAAAACAAATGGTTTAGGCCTTAATTAATGACTCCATGTTTCTGGACTTTATATGATGGCATAGAACTCTTTATCATATATGGAATAATTCAGCCTCACTCCATTCAATTTCTCACTAAAAAATGCAATAGCTTGTTTTTCCTCCCACTTGAATCACAAGTAACATCAAATAATTTCTCAAAGTAAGGTTAAGAAAGTACTAGTGCATTGTATATCTTATTCTTCAAATTCTAAAATGGTCTAGTCACATTCTGACTCCAATTAAACTAACCTTTTTTCTTGAGTTGAGTTATCCTTAATGAATATCCTACAGAAACTTGCCAAACTATAAAAACTCCTTACTTTATGAATATCCTTTGGTGTCAGCCAACTCTTAATATCCTCATTATTAATGGGATCAACTTTAATACTTTTGCTACTCACTATGTATCCAAGGAAAACTATAGTCAAAAGTATAAAGTTATATTTTTACATTTTTCCATAGAGTATAGTCTCCCTTAGTTTATAAAAAAATTTCCTTAGATTAATTAGATGGTTATAGATACTTCGAATATACACAAGTATGTATCTAAGTAAACTATGATGAAAACTCCAAGAAAAGGTCTAAGTACTTTATTCATTAATCTCATGAATCGACTTGGTGAATTACATAAGCCAAAAGGCATCACTATTAACTCGCAAATACCATACTTAGTTTTGAATGTAGTTTTCCACTCATCCCCTTTTACACTCCTCATCTAATGATATATGCTTCTCAAATTAATCTTAGAGAATACTCATACCCCACATAACGTATACATATAAATTATGCAAGGGTTTTATATAGATGAAGATTTGGAAATAACCCACAATCATTTATTTGTCCTAATAAGTAGAACTATATTTTTATATTATCAAGTTGGATTGTTTCCCTAAAAATGGTTGATTTGTCTCGTTGGTCGTAAAACCTAATGAGTAAGCCATTTTTGATAAAATTAACTTTTAATCTATTATCTTTTCCTCGGCTTTCCAAATCAATTTAAAATTTCCCGAGTGATATGTGTTAAACCTGCTTTGGTGAATATCTAATATTAAATCTTAATAGAGTTACGCTTGTGAGTCTTAGGGTTAGACACATTTTCCTAGAAAAACCGTTTGTGTCTCCTTGTGTTGATTGAATTTTAATATTTGAATTATTGATGTATAAGATATTTTCTAACCTAGTTTTCTTATTGTTATCGGCAATCTAGGAAAAATTTCTCAAGGATTGTCAAGCTCTTGATAGCTTTCTCTCTTTCTCAATTTGCTTAGCTACCTTCAGACTTAGGTAAGTCACTACTTACCTTTACTTATGGAAGAATCTAGAGTGCATGTTTGCTTAGAGTGGAAGGTGATGAGTATGATTATTGATTATTTAATTATGTCAAGCGTATAATGTGATCTTGTGTGGTAATTGTATGTATGTATGACCTTATAGCTTTAATACGAATGCATGTTAGTAAGCCTCTTGAATATTGTATGTGTTTGAGTATGTGAAGGGTTGAGTATGATTATGTGGTTAACATGTCCAGTAAGTAATGAAATATTTAGGGATTTTAGAGTATGTTATAATGTGTCTAAATTGTAATCGGTGCGTTCTGCCCTACTGAGTGATTTTTCGGTCTACCAGCTATAATATTGGTCAAGAGTATTTTCCCCTGCTGAGTGTTTCCGCTCTACCGACTATAATAGTGGGGGATTCCAGGCTCAATAAACCAAACCTTGTATGGTAATAAGTTATGGGGAAATACTATTTACCTACAGTGGAACACCTCGTGAGTCAGGGCCAGTGAGGACATACATTTTCCGATACACCGGTAATAATAGTGGCCAAGTGCATTCTACCCTATGGAGTGTTTCCGGTCCACCGGCTACAATAGTGGGGTTCCCGTACTCACTCGAAATTAATATAAGAAATGTGTGAACCATAAGTATAAGGAATAGAAATATACTAATAATTTACAGTGGATCACCATATGAGTTGGGGACAGTGAGGTTATTTATATACTTTCTGTTCCACAGGCTATAATAGTGGTCAGGTGTGTAACACCCCCAAAATTCACTCCTGAAATTTTATATCAATGCTTTGGAATACGTACCTTTTGCATACGGTGTTTGAGTTTCAACACTCCTAAGTTCTTTCTTTTCTTTGTTTCATTTATGTATTTCATACTTTTATTAATTTTAATGCAATTATCATTATTGGTTTAATTAGTTTAGTTTGTGATTTTCTATACTTTAATTTAATATTTGTTAGTTTGTTTCTCTATGTTTATGAAAGTTATGATTTTTTTGTTATTAGGTTCTAATTTTCTAATGTTATCAATATTCTAGGATAGATTATGGGATAATTAATCACGAGATGTGAATTTTGTTGAATTATTATGTGTACTTTTAGTTATATTAATAAATCAAGTTTAATGATCACTGATCTAATATTTGTGCTTTATTATCTAGCTTGATCACTCAGATAATTTAAGTGCTAATTGGATGTTAGGTTATCATAGTTAATCCATAATTGATAATGTATACATCTTTAAGTAGCAAATAGATTACCGAGTTGATTTGTATTTATTAATCTTTGAACTATATAATTCGAGCATACTATAATTATGGTTCTAGTTAGTTGCTCCCTAATTGTTAATACTATCATTAATTGAATCTACAGGTCATCTCCTAGGTTATTAATTGGTTAGATAATAAATCATGAGTAGACCTTCATTCATCAGTATAAGGGGATGCTAGAAAATGGACGTGCATGAGCTTCGATATGCTAACATTAGAAATACTACATAACCATTTTACTCAATAATCGATTGATATTCCTATGCTTTGTATTTATTCTGACCCCTATTATCCCATTATTTTTTATTTATTTATTGTGGTAATTTCTAGTTTTTACTCTTTTCATTATTAGTTATTAGTTTTTATGGCTTAAAAACTAGGGGAATTTATATGATAATAGAAATGTATGAATTAGATTACAATGTTCATGGGATTAACTTCTAATTACTTCTTACTATTTATGTGTTAGTGTGTGTGTTTAGAATTTAATTTAACGTTACTATAAAAACATACCAATGACATGATTAAGTTATATTTGAAATTTGAAAATCAAATTAAGTCAACCAAAACTAATGAAAACATAATGCTTCAACTTCAACCAAGCCTTATGTTAATGCATCTACATCAAAAATTGGGTCACATGAATATTCTTCCAATGATAAAAAAAATCCTAACCGAGTTGAAAAAGGTAAAGATAAAGTTAGTGAAATGTCTAATAAGAAATGTTATAAATATGGAGGATATAGTCATTATATAAGAGAGTTTCATAATCAAAAGGTGTTGAATTTAAATGAATTAGATAACATGAAACCATGTGATGTTATTGATGACCTAGAAATTGATTCTGATGATGATACATTAAGTATGTATGAATAATATGGTAATACATGCTTTTTAATTCAAATGGTATTACAAATATAACTAAATTATCAACCTACACAAAGGGATAAAATATTCAAAACTAAGTGTAGAATTAGTGACAAGGTTTGTAGGATTATTGTAGATGGTGGTTCATGTAATAATGTTTAAAGTGAAAGTATGGTCAAAGAGCTAGGGTTAGTGAGTACTAATCATCATAAAACATATTCACTATAATAGCTTAATATGGATAGAGGAGCTAAGATGACTAAATAAATCCTCATTTCATTTCGTATTAGTGACTACCATGATGAGGTTTTATGTTATATATTTCTTATGGATACTTATCGTACATTATTATAAAGACCATGGTAATATGATATAAATGAAATATATGATGGTGTAACTAAAGAATATATTGTGGTTAAGGATTAGAAGGAATATAAATTGAAAACATTTAATGTGATCATATACAACTGACTGAGGTTAAAAAGAACTTATTTCTATATGAGAGAGATATGATTACTTAATTAATTACATTGAGGAAGAGAATATTTCCTATGCCTTAGTTGTCAAAGAAACACAAATTAGGGAAATAATTCCAATAACTTGAATCTCACTCAATTCCTAGTTATCTGACAAGAAAAAATAATATAGATCATCGAATTCTTTAGTGTAAATTGGAATAGTGTTAAATTGAACTATTCCACATATGACAATGAATTCTTTGCCATTATACCTAAACTAGAGACAATGAGTCAATATTTGAGGCTAAAACCTTGTGTATTAGATTTTAATAATGAGAGCTTGAAATATTTACAAATTCAAAATAAATTAAGTCCTAGACATACAAAGTGGGTAAAATTATTATAATCATTTGTGTTCTTTGTCAAATACTTAGATGTAAAGGAAAATGTATTAGCCGATGCTATTTCTAATATGTAATACCCTATATTTTTGTAGAAATATTGGAATGAAAATTATGCCAATTTGGGTATTTGATTTTGATTGGGTGTTATGACTCTTTTAGGGAAAGTTTGATTTTAAATAAGGTTGGGAAATGAGATTTATTGAGCTTTTCAGGTGAACTGATAAATGGGTTCCATGAACTAATTGACTGGTTCATTGTTTCTGCAAAATGGGTTTTCTCGACTAAACTAATCATCTAGTTTGAAGAATAGTCGATAGGTAGGTCCAAACCGATCGACTGGTTTGTCAAGCTTGGCATATTTTCGAACTCAATTTTTCTAAAAAAAATTATTTTACTAAACTGGAACTTTACCAACCTATACCAAATTGTCCCTAATAGATTCTTCACCTTTTTCATGTTGTATTTAGCCCACAATACTACCTTAGATCAATCTGGAGGCCAATTTGGAAAATTGAGAGATAGAGATGACCTCAGCCTTGCCTTCTCCCACCTCTCTCCTCTACATATTTCTGAGATAAATGCTTTCATCTCATGCACAATTTTGAGCAGCTGGAAGATGCCTTCCATGCTGACCTTCCATTACCTCTCTTGTAAATTCAAATTCCGGCCAAATTGAACTGTATTCTCTAGAAACACCATTTAATCTCTGGATAATATGTCAACATATCTTGTATATAATTGGTGCATTTATCTCAAATTCAAATGGTAATTACTAGGGTTTGCAATTTTTTTTAATCCCTTTGTGATTTTTCTTGATTGGTTGGCTATAAGTAACCCCAATCACCGCTTTTGTGTACCTTTCTTTCAGCTACTGAAAATCCTAAATTCCTTGCATTCACATTTCTCCCTTCCACACTTCGAACCTTATAGTCTATTTCTTACACTCTTCTAATCCTTTCTCCATCTCTCTCTTGTTTTAATTATTAACTAAGGAATAGTTAGATTTGGGAAAAATGAGTGAGTCGTTCAGTTGAGTATGCCTTATTTTTACCTTGAGTTTGGTATGTACTTCTTTCCTTTTTGTTCCAAATCCGAATTTATTATGGTTTTGTACCAAATTCTAAGTTTCAGATTTTTTTTTTTAAGGTTTTAAAAGTTGAGATTTCACATATTGGAACTCTTGGTTTAAGAGGAATTTTGCATATATCAGGTAAGTGATTCTTACTACTAAGATGGTTTATGAGTATTCCTACTTGATATGAGTTTCTTTAATGTAATATTATATGTTGGCATGAATAAACATACCTTTTATAATTGATTTGGATAGGTAGATTGTATATTTTGAGTAAAAAGCATCAAACTTGAGGAAAATGGGATATGATGATTGGATGTTAAGTTATGCAAGGTAATTTGATTGAAAATGGGTCATACTATGTTACTATATGTTCCAATGTGGTTGATGATTATTTATAATTATGAATTTGCATGAAAATAATGATTTAATTTTGTTATAGGGTAAATCAATCGACTGGTTAGGTCAAACTGATCAACTAGTTCCTAAAACAGTCGACTGGTCGACCTAATCTATCGACTAGTAAGCCTATAGAGACCTTAGTCTTTGTCTATACTTAATTCCATCTAATGGTTTGGAAAAACCGATCGACTAGTCTATGAACAATCGACTAGTTTGTGTAAACTGATTGACAAATTGAGGAAAAGTTGGGTGTGGTTAAGTCAAAATGATCAACTAGTTGACCCAAACATATCGACTAGTTGGGCCAGATCGATAAATTATTTTAACTAGTTTGTGTGATTTGTTTAATTTAGATTTCGTTATTTTTTGAATATATGTTTGGGAGTGTCCTATGATTATGTAAAAGATAAAATATAAATCTTATCACGAATTAATGGCCAAATAAAGGGATTAAATGGATCAAAGTTTATGACCCACTCTGAGTATCGTAAAGGCTAAATGGGTATTCCACTTATGAAATGTGAGGGTTTTGAGAAAATAGTAGTGAAGTACAACTTAGGCTTGAATAAAATAACATGATGGGCATGAATAATATTGGAAGAAGATAAATGAAAACCCTACATGGTTGGGAAATAGAAAGGATTAATATGGAAGAAATGTGTTATTGCCTTACTTGTTCTTGTATGGGCCTTATGTGATCACTTATGAATAATATACTAATCACTTAAAGTAAAAGACAATTGAGTTGTGTACGAGTCAGGGTTACCCAATCCTCGATTAGCTACCAGAGGTCAGTCTACCTTTGAGCATTTATTGGTGCCTTCAAGCTTTGCCTTCAGATGGGATCCTAGAGGTTTTGGTGCCTTAACTACTCTAAACATTGATAATGTTATAGGAGGTCTCAATACTAAAGGGTTTGGTTACCTAGGTGGTTGGCTTCAGCCTAGACTTATGTCTATATTAGTTGGCTTCAGCTTGTACTTATGTCCATTGTGGTTGGCTTTGTCTTGGACTTATGTCCATTATGGTTTGATTTGGCCTAGACTTATGTCCACTGTAGTTATTGGCTTCAGCCTGGATTTTATGTCCCTTGGTTTATATAGGCTTCCATGGTATGTGAGACCATGGGATGGTGTATAGTCCATCACTCAATGATGAATAATTGGATAATGATTGAAACTAATTTTTGGATGATGATAATGATGATAAGAGAAGGAATGAATACTTGGATAATGATTTAGATGAATAAATGGATAATAATTAGAATGAAACCATGGGGTGGTGCACAGTCCATCGCTTGATAATAAAATATAAATGATAAGTAAATGGAAGATAAAAACCAGAGTAATGATGAATAAGTGAATAATGGTTTTGATGACCAAAATGGATAAAAGATTATTTGTACACTTGGTTAATGGTTTAAATGACTAATTGGTTATTAGTTAAAATGTTGGCTGGATGTTGACCTATGTCAATATATGGATGAGGAAATGGTATACCTAATAGATTGAGAAATTCGAAAATAAACCCTAATGGTTTCTTGGATTACTCTAGTTAGTACATGTGCGACTACACTATGAAACCAAGCATGATATGTTATTCATTTTCTTGGTTATGCATGATAATATGATACAGTGTATTCGTATCTTTACATATATTGCATTAGCATGGCATATGTAATTATGATATCCATGCATGATACATTGGCATTGCATACTTGTGTTCTATTGAGGAAGCTACTTGGCTTACTCAATACGTAGTGTACTGACATGTCCATTTGCTCAGTCATCTACCCATTACTATTTGAAAGGTTTTTCACAAGAGATAGAATGGGAATGGTTCAAAATTCCACCTACAGCTTATGTAATGAACAACCCGTAACTCATCATCACCTTTTCTTTCAATGTCGATTCTATGCTTGTATATGGAATTATGTTTCATATAAAATGGGCAATGGACATAATAAGTTGTAGTGGAAGGATATTTTGCATTGGATGGAAAAGGGAGGTAGAAGGCTTTGGTTCTATGTAATACCTCCAAAATTTATTACTAAAAAAAATTATTTTATTTAAAAATTTATGGAAGCAAAAACCTTAGATTTTGGAAATGTTAGTACCACACTTAGTACCATATTGGTTTTCTCATACTATTCTAATACCAAGTGCTAAGGCTAAAAAGGAGCATAATACAATTTACATAAATTCAAACTTTCATTTAATTCAGAGTAGCGCATTAAAGACGTTACAAAGGTGAAAACCCACTATCAGTGGTTATAAGAATAAAATCATTTAGGCTCCATTTGGTTCTAAGAAAAATTAAGGAAAAGAAAATTAAGATCAAAATACTTTCCTTCAAACTTTCCTAAAAGAAAACTATATAGTTAATCTTTAACAATTTTATTCCTTATTCATTTTCTATTTTATTATCTCATGTAAACCAAACACAAAAAAAATATTTTTCTCTTTATTTTCTTTCTTTTCTTTAAAACTTTCCATGAACAAAATGGAGCATTAATAAAAGAATTATGAAGGTTAAAAGAGAAACTCTGAAATAATCCCGGACGATCCTTACGCTCTTACCCAATAACAACTTGAATAGCGCCTGCAACTAACCTACAAGGGATACTACCATTGAATAGGCAATGGCCCATAAACGGAACCCTTTAGTACTATGATACTGAGTAACCCTTTATATCAAATTGAAAGGCAAGGTTCGCATGCAACACATCATACTTAAATAAAAGTAAAGACAATATCATACGTAAGCATATAAATAATCACAACCATATAAGAGTGATTACACACATTAACCAATAAGAATTGTACAACTCGAAGTCAATTTGCTTAACATCTCCAGCACTTATCAAGGGTGATAGGCACCAAAGCCATACATATATCTAGAGCTGGCAATCGGACGGGTCGAGTCACTATCGGATCAGGTTACATAATAATCGGGTCATATCAGTTTCGGATAATTTTGGATCATTTTGTCGGGTCAGGCTGGGTCGGGTTTAATTCAGATCAACTCAGTATTAAATAATCTCGAGTCATTCTAAGCTCTTGGATTAGGTCTAGTTGAGATCGGATGGACTTGGATTCGGGTAATTTGGGTTTTTCTAATTTCAATTCGGGTATCCTAAGTTTTTTTAATCAAGAAAATAGAGTTAAGATTTTTTTATCTGTGTAATTTAGGATAAATCTCATTAAGGAGGTCCAAATACTTATTATTATTTTTGACATAATAAAAGTGATAAGATGGAACAAATAATGCCTATTTTTGCGAGAAGGCACGTGATTTTTGGTATGTATGGAACTATTAATCAAGATTAATTTTCTTGAATAATTAATTATTCTAGAAATTTTTTAGGTTAATTTTTTTTAAATAATTAATTATATTTTGTAATTAATTTTGATAAGTAGATTTAAATAAAAAAATTATTAAGAGGAGATCTATATTTTAATAAAAGGATGCCAAATAATTAATTGGGTGGGAGTTATTGGTAAATGTTTTTAATTATATTGATTAGATATTAGATTAAATTTGTTTATTAAATATGTTTATAATAGATTAAATATGTTTATATTTTTATTAGATTTATTTATTTTTCTAATTTTTATGGAATATCTTTGGATATATTTTGGTGGGATTATAATTTTAGGAGCTAACCTTGGATTAAAGATTTCAAAAAATATATATATCGGGGGATGGGTATGGGATTACCAATGGGATTGATTTTGTAAGACACGGGTTGCAGTGGTGGCAGGGCAGTGGTCGGGCGTGCTTGAGGTGGAAGGCATGGCGACGGAGATAGGTCGGGGCATATTAGTTGGGGCGTAGAAGAAGAAAAGAAAGGAAGGGGAGGAGCACTAGACTGGTCGGGGAAAAAAAAGAGGAACTGGACTAGTTCGATCGTTGGGGGAGGAAGGAAAAGAAAGAAAATGAGGGGGGAGCTAGGCTGGTCGATGCTGGCGGGGGAGAGGGAGAACGGGCCTGCAGCCCAGGTGTGGGGAGGGTAAGGAATAGGCCATGCTTACGACCTGAAGGAGGAAAAAGGAAAAAGAGAGAAAGGAGGAAAAAGGAGAAAAAGGAGAAAAATGAGAAAAATGAGAAAGAAAAAAAAAGGGAAAAAGGAAAAGGAAAAATGGGGGAAATTAAAATAATTTAATTTATAAAATAATAGAATGTAATATTTTTGAGAAATAAATTTATGTAATCATTTAATTTAATATAATTAAATATATATGCTTAAAAAGGATGGTTTTAATAAAATATTGGTTTGGAAAATTATTTAACTAAAAAGAGTATTATAAAATAACAAAATATTTATTTTATTTTATTAAATATTCCTATCCACTTTTATATTCTCAAAAATCCATAAAATAATTAAATATAATAAATTGAAAGGATAATTTATCCCAAATAAAAGCTATTTATTAAATTATAGGTTTTTAAAATTTTGGGGGATTAGAATACCATTTATTTAGAATTTCCCAAATGAGTAGCTCTTCGAAATGCATATTAAGATATACTATTTATCAAGATAACTATGCTTTCTTTTCAAGTTGATAGGCAATAGCTCTTATTCAAAAAATCATGAGATTTATTATCTCATGTAAGAATGTAGCCTAATATGTGTGGGTGCTAATGAGTACTAAATAGTAAGCCAAAATTAATAGTATAGGATTTTTTTCCCCCTTATTGTTGTACCTTTCTACTTTGTAATTCTTGTAAACCTATCATTGTTACTTTTTATTGTAAGCAGTGTAGTAGCCACACATATGGAAAAAAATTAACAACGAAAAAGAGAGTGGTTTTATATAGAGTAACCATCTATTCCTCTAATCTAATTGGTGAAGGTAACCTGCACACTCTTATTTTTCTTACTATTTAGTACTTATGTTCTAATTTCGTAGGTTAAGTCTTCCATTTTTTTTTGTGGTATGTTACTTTTAGTTTATTATTATTATAACATCTGCGAATTGGAGCACATATGACATATGTGAAATAATTTTGGATTGATGAATTGGTGACATTAAAATATGAGTCAGAATAAAAAATGTATATATGCAATATATAGTATACTCATCTGGATAGATGTGGGAAAATGCCTACATCATGCTTAGGCTCGTAGTTCCATAACATGGTTAGTGGATCCAAAGTTCTTGTAAGTATCGTAGTAAGCCATTCATAATTCTCTGTTAGTAGGTAATGTTTGGAAGCAAACTTGGTTATCCATTAGCATAGTCTGACATCTTTTCGGTTAATTCATGGTAACGATAATAATGAATATACTATAAAAAGGTGATAATTCAATACTAGTTAGTACAGTAATATATTTAATTAGTTCCACATTTTTATATATAACAAATAAAGATCTGGGATAAATAACTTAGTAAAATAGCAGTCGTTAACATTACTAGTAGATTAATTCTAACATAGGGTCATTCTATCAATTCATTCAATGAAAATCGGTTGTTAGTACTTATATATCTATCTATCTATCTATCTATCTATCTATATCTATGTGTGTGTGTGTGTGTGTGTGTGTGTATTTTTGAGTAATTATATAGTTACATAATTATTTTAGGAGTTGGGATTTATATATAAACATTAGGCGGTAAACTAAAATATTGGTAAATGTAAGAATTTTGGTAAGTTGGATCTAAGTCGTTAATAATATGTTTACTTAATATATTTCGTCCAGATTTAATATTATCGGTGTAAACTATAGGTCTAGCAACTAGTGAGCATTTGTATTTAGATCGCATTCCAGGTAACATTACTTTCAACCTTTATATGTAGATATATATATATGTATGTGCATTCATGCATATTTTAATTACTCACTTGTTGATATAATGGTCTTATCTGGCTAAGTGACCTTACGTGAATATATATGACTTTATATAATTAGGCCCCATGGATGATATACTATTTTTATTATGAATTTAATATAAATATGGGTTCCTGATGGATTTCATGTAAATATTGTTATTTTATAGTTGTGTTATTTATTTGAAGTGCTGGCTTTAAAGAGTTAATTTTATATAAGTGTTCCTTTATTATGCATATATCATAAGGCTCGTATCTTATATGACTAAATTAAGTTTTGTTATTTACGTCCGTGTATAATTGGACCTTAAGAAACTTTGGCTATTATGTATATATATTTATTTGAAGTGTTGGTTGGATAATTATTTATTATGTTCTAATCCAGTTGGTGAATTGAGTGGTGACTCTAAGTGGGTATATTTCTATTTAATTTGGGAAAGTTACCTATTATAAAAAGTGGATAAAGTGAAGTTTATATGGTGGATTGTGTGACTTTACTTAATTAAAATACCATAACATAAAGTGAAACACAAAGTGGGCTTTGGGTCCTTTAAGTTTGGCCTCCTGAAGTTGGGGATCGATAATAACCTTTCTCTTTTCTCTTGTGGATCTTTATTTCTTTGCCAGTTATGTCTGGTTAAAGCTCCTCATCTACTCTATAGGCTTCTCCAGACCCTATTAGGGGGTGTGCACACTTAAGGACAGGATGACCGAGGTGGCATCTTCGGACTTTTATTATCCCCTTTGGACTATGTCCACTGGCAAGACCCAGGTGTGATTTTTAATCCTCCTGTTGTTGGTTGTAGGTCTTCGGACTTTTGTTATCCCCTTTGGACTTTGTCCTCTGGGATGGCTCAAGTATGTTATCTAATCTTCCCGTGGTTGGTGGTAGGTCTTCGAACTTTGATTTTCCAAGTGACCCTCTAGTTTGTTTTCCCACTTAAAAATTAGATTTACCCAAATAAAGAATAATAATTGGGTGGTTTTCTTATGTGATTCGGGTGTATGCCTATGATTTATATGCTTAAATAAATATGAACATACAATATTATTCCTTTGTATTTACATGTTACTTAGCTGTTCCCCTAACTAACATGTTACATGTTTTAAATAGGGCTGTGATAATCCATAATGTACATGTTGAGTAGATAACCTAGTGCAGATTGAGTATAAACATATTCAAGGTGTGGATGGTATGCGTGGTGGGGAATAATTAGAGTGGTGGTGATTTTTGTAGTCTTATTTACAGCTAATGACTAATTTCATAGATTCTAGTTGTATTAACTATTTCATTTCTGTTTTACATTCTATTAGTTTTGTTGAGTTAAGTATATATTGTTATTTTTTTTGGGTTTAATTATAAAGATTGATGTATCTCCTAATTTCATCTAGCCTTAACAACTAGTATAAGTAGAATAGTGGTGTCTACTATACTAGCTGTAGCGGTAATACCCTCATTATATTTATCTTCCGCATATATTTTTTCTTATGTTTTTCTAGTCAATTGGTTTTTAAAAATGGGGGGTGTTACAATTTGAAACAAATTGGTTTTAGGGTACATAATCATTAAAAGTTATTAGCATTGTTTCGTTGTATCCTTTTTCCTCTCACATATCCTCTATGAATGGAGTATTATTGATGTAATTTGGTTTAAAAGGTTTTGATATACCTAAATGTCCTTTTTGTTTGTTTTCCTCATTCATTGATAGCCAAAATTGACCTTAGAATCAAGGCATGTCCTAAAAACAACATTTCTAGTTTAACTCAACTTTAGCTTGAGCTTCCCATCCAATTGTACCTACACCAATTGGTATAGGGTTTGGAGGTGAGAATTTCATGGTTATTAATCCCTGTAGAACCCATTTTCTCAAAATCACTAGCCCTATTCCCTTCTCTTCTCTAAGTGCTAAAACCTCTTCAACCCGTCTCTTCTCTATACCATAGAGATTCTCTCCCTTTTTCTCACTTCTTTTGTTCTTCTCTCATTCTCCAATCCTTCCTAGAGCTCTTCCTTATTTTCTTTTAAACAAGAAAGGGTTAGGTTTAGGAAAGGTTGAGGATTTGAGCTTTCCTTAGTTTATTTACTACATGGACAATGAGGCATTTTCTTCCTCTGATTTGTAAGTATCTTTCAAAATTGTTCAAGATTTAAGGATTTTTTTTGAGTTATTTCTTTATTTTCCTTATGGTACTCGAAGTGGTTGGAGTTTTTGGACCTCCGAGTTAAAGGAAGGCCCATCTTCTTCTATTTTTTTTGATTTATTGAAGTTTAAGGTAAATCATTCTTATTATGTGTGTAGTGGATGGACTAATATGGGTTCTGATTTTTCTTATAGCATGATTATTTTAAAGGGAATACAATATTTACCATGTATGGATGAAAGTGTACAATAATGAGTAGTTGAAAATGGAATAGGACCTATTATACATGATTTATCTCCAAGGTTTTATGAGATAACTTATATCTGAACATGTTGATGATCCTATAAATTTTCTAGTATAATTTACACAAATTGTAAGATGTTATGTAAAATTGAAGCATGATGTAAGACATTTACCTTTAAGTGAAATCAAAATGTTGAAGCATGATTCTTGATGTATTTTGCAAATCCAGGCATGGATAGATTTATGGCATGTTATATAAAAGATCTAAAGGGGTATTGATGTGGAAGGTAATGGATGAATAATCTTCTAAAATGCAAGACCTTTATTTTGGTGACATAAGTTGCAAAACTATTCTCATAAGAAGTATATCTTGACTTGTGTCGGATGATTTTTTATACTTTAGGTAGTTGATATTGATCTAATCAAATATTAAATCAATTCAATATAGAAATCATTTATTTTCTCTAAAGAATAATCTAAAACTTCTCAAGAAACTATCACTTGAAAAAGAAGAGAAGAAGAGGCTCAAATTAACTCTCAATTTATCAATTTTTTTCATTACTTGTTATTTCATTGCAATGTACAACACCCTATATACACATACACACACATACAGGCCTTAGTTTACTCTTTATTAACCAAGCCATATAACTAGCCTAATTAATGAAGATGAACTATTTGTATACCTATATTACATATAGAGTGATTATAATCACAAATTAAAAACATTACAAAGTATACAGTAAAATAAAAATGCTACACAAAACTCTAAGTATGTAATATATTAAATAACCATATGTAATCAAGGTTTGTTTCTTATAGTCTTATCTTCCATGCAACTTTGAAATACTTTTAATGCCATTATCTTTTACACTAGATATCTTTGATGGATTAATCTTGTTGAAAATATATATAATACCTACAAGAGTTACTTAACAAAGGATTAAAAGTATTAGGATCTTCAAGAGTAATTGGTACCATCTCTAAGTATCCTAACTCTTATTCTTCAACATTATAAAAGTAAGATTGACATGCTCTGACATCATTCTTCCCTTATAAAGAAGAATTTTTCCTCAAATTATCATCACTATAGTAAGGAAACAAATCATGAATATTGAAAATCCTAGAAACTCCTCCATAATGTTCATGCAATTCTAATTTATAAGCATTATTTCTAGATTTTCTTTAGATTTTAAATGGTCCATCAGCTCTTGGCATAAGTTTTTTTTTTCTTAAGTTTGGAAATCTTTCTTTTTTTAAGTATAATCAAACCAAATATCCTTGAAAACACTTTTTGAATTCTATTTTTGTGTGCTTGAGTTTGGTATTTGGTATTAGATTCCTCTATGTTGTTTTTAATTTGTTCATGAAGTTTTTTTAAAGAATTTGATTCCTTCTTTGGCATCATAATTCTTAATATATCCTTTTCTTAATGACAACATATGGATTAAAACCATAGATAACTTTAAAGGGAATCAAATGAGTTGAACTAGAAGGATTTCTATTATTAGCAACTTCAATATTATCTTAAAACCTCATTCATCTTATTCTGGCCTTTATCTTCTTGATTAAATCCTCGCCTCATATCAACACTTGTAGGGTTTGAAGTACTTATTCTATACTTTGTAGCTTGAGTACTTGAGTAGTACTTGGTAAATGAAGTACTCTACTTGGCATGAGGCTGGGTGGACTTGATATGCTTTTTAAATATCTAGGATAACCTAATCATAACATGAAGAGAATCATATAGACAAATTTCAACTTTATCTTGAATCATCATGATATCACATATTTGCTCCTTTTTTCTTATAGATATCACATACAAGTGATAATCTTTAAAAATCCTTAACATATTCTTCAAAACATAGAAGTCCTTATATAAGAGTAGATTTTAATATAATTATCTTGTTCATACTCTTTAGGTACAAATTTCTTCATTAAATGCTTCTTAATTTTATCACAAAATTTGATTTTTTATTTTCCTTCTATTTTCCTAGTCTTTTTCAAATTATCATACCATGTCCTTGCAAACTTCTTAAACTTAAGAGTTTCCAGCTTACATTTTTGTTCATCATAGTTTTTACCCCATGTAATCACTCAAGAAATAAATCAACATCAAGTTTACTATCAAAATCAAGAAGATGAAGTTTCATACCTTTATCTTCTTCTTAACGATGCTTTTTTTTCGATAAGTAAGAAGTTTTACTACTATCAAAATGGAAGAATTGCAACCAAACCTTAATAGACAATACTATTAATTAGTGATAACCACCTAGCATATTTAGCATACATGCTCTGGTGTACCATTCTCCTAGATAGATTCATAATAATAACTCTAAAAATAGTGGAGTTTTGTCTAGACCGATTCTCAAACAATCTAAGATTACTCTCATGCTAAATAGTAGCAATATAAGAAATAAAAAAAGCCCTTAATATATGATTTTTTCTAGAATAATGTCTAGATCTAGTGACTAAAGCCTTAACTTCTTGATCCCATCTATAGATACCATCACGTCTCCCTGTAGCAGCCCTAATCTTTTGCCAAAAAATGGAAGTGAAAGGGTAGAAGAGAAATAGATGGTCTCGAGTCTCCAAATGCTACTAACAAAAAACACACATTGCATCCACATCCATGCCAAACTCCCCCAATCTATCTTTTGGTTAGTAATCTATTTCTGAATGCAAGCTAGGTTGGAAATCTTAACATTGACACAATCTGTGGGCTCCAAACCATTTTTGTCCATCTTTGCCTCTCATGTTTAATACAAGTAAGATGATAAGTAGCTTTAATGCTAAAAGTTTCAAAATTCCTATCCACACATTTCTGTACATACTCCTATAAAAGAGGCTGAGTCTGCAGGATTCTCTGAAAAATCCAAGAAGTATAAGTGGGACCAAAGTCCCAAAAGAATGATGCTTAAGGTAAATGGTGTGCACCCATTTGACCCAAAGAGTATCATTCTTAGCAACAATGTTCCAAAGTAACTTCCCCAGTGCACAAGTGTTCCATAGCTCTAGATCTAGGAGGCTAAGACCCCCTTCATTAGTTGGACAACAAAGCTGATCCCAAGATACAAGTGTACACTTTCCGACACTAACCTTCCCAGACCAAAGAAAGCCCCTGCACACACTACTGAAGCATTTTATTTTTTCCACTCCATTATGACTCTTCATCATTGTTTACATATGAGTTTGGTATCTCCTTCTTGCTAGATTAGTTGGTTTTACTATACTCCTCATTCAACCTCCATAGAACTCCCTTTATTCATGGATATTTTGGACCGATTCTTGTTTGGAAATCCTAGATTCCAATCTTTGTAATTGTATTTGTATTGAAGGAATTTCCTAAGTTGAGCATTTATTTTATCTAGATTAATTGAGAAATTTTTATGGCCTCAAACATATCTTTAAATTCTGGTTCTCCTTCCATGGTTTTGACTCACTAGCACACTTAATCACAAGTTAGAAAAGTTAGAAAAGTACTTAGGATTTTAGCTAGAAAACTCAAATTAGCAATTTATCACCCTCTAGTCCTAAGTCAATTCCTACAAAACAAAATTTGATTCTAATGAATCAAACACACAACAAGACAGTACATATACTGCTTACACATCTAAATGAACACACTTCACACCTTTCTTGCTATGTTATTGATGTAGAATTCAATAAGTTCACAATCATTCACTTCAAAAACACTTACCAACTATCATGCATGTTTTTATATTTTTGTGTTTAACTTTATCAAAGTAAAGATAATGCACTAATCTAAACTTATTCTACGTAATTATTCCACACATAAATTTGAATAAACCATTAAAAACATACAAATCAAAAGTTAAGAATACACACAAACATTCAACACTGCTCTAAATAGACTAAGTGATGTCACAAGCAAAACTCCTACTCAGTCTATTCTACATATGTATAGATCACCACACATGATAATCTAGCACAAAAACCACAATATAAATGTAATAATTCAAGTAAAATTATTAATACCAATTCTACTAGGATGCACACAACATGCACACATGATTTTCTCTAAATAGTTTCAATAAAAATAATCTCATGCAAATTTGTGCCGATCTTTTGCATGTATTTTCTCAAGATTCTCTTCAAGATTCATACAAAAAATCATAAACACCATTCATGGCCTATTTTATAACATTCAAATGGGTTTGAGATTCAAATATCAACAATCAATATTCAAAGAAATCAATAAAGAAAGGTCAAGAACAATACTAAGAACTCAGTGGTGATAAGTTGTGATGCCGCAATTGGTGATGAAACATTGTGCCTTATGATGTTGACTCCAAATAGGCTTTAATACCAAATTTGATATAAAAGATCATGGATGAATAATCTTCAACAATGTAAAACCTTTATTTTCGTGACATAAGTTGCAAAACAATTCCAAAAATAATTATATGTTGACTTGTATTGGATGATTTCATATACTTTAGTAGGTTGGTATTCATCTAATCCAAGAAAAAATCAATTTAATATAGAAATCACTTATTTTCTATAAAGAATAATCTTAAAATTCTCAAGAAACTCTCACTTGAAAAAGAAGAGAAGAAGAGGCTCAAATTAGCCCTCAAGTTTTCAATTTTTTTTATTAGTTGTTCTTTTATTACAATGTACAATGCCTCATATATATACACACACAAACACACATACAAGCCTTAGTTTACTCTTTATTAACCAATCCTATATCATAGGTCCAACTAATGATCATTAACTATATGCACACATATATTACATATATACTGATTAAAATGACAAATTATAAGCATTATAAAGTATATGATAAAATTACAATGGTACACAAAACTCTAAGTATGTAATACATTGAGTAATCATATGTAATCAAGCTTTGTGTCTTGCAGCCTTGTATTCCATGAAACATTGTAATTCTTGTAATCCCATTGTCTTGTATACTAAATATTGTTGATGGATTGATCTTTATACAAACATATATAATAGATTCAAAAGTTACTTAACAAAGGATTAGAAGTATTAAGATCTTAAAGAACTTTTGGTACTATATCTAAGTATGCTAACTCTTGTTTGTCATTATTATAAGAGTAAAACTGAGATACTGCTACATAAGGTAGGATGGGTTTTATGCATGAGGTGCTTGTTTAAAATGGAGTAGAAATGCATGAGTTAGCCTTGAACTACATAAGGGATCTATGGTATTGATGAACTAGTAAACTAGAGTAAAGGGAAAAAAATTGATGGGTTCATGTTATTAGTCAATTTGCTCTAGAATTTTTTGTGTTGGTTGTTGTAGAAAACCATTCAATAGGTTGGAAAAAATTAGAAGACCAATTTATCAATCAACTAGTTCACCAATCAGTTGGTTCAAGCCACTAGCTAACTGGTAATAGGAATTATGTTCATTGGTTTATGTTGGAAACCAATCAACTTGTTTGGGACAAGACTAATCAACTAGTTAGTCCTAAACCCATTCAACTAGTGTGTATATGCAAATGATATAATAAGTATTTGTGATCTAAAATAAGTGCACTAGTTTTGGGGACTGACCAACTGGTTTGCAAGGATATTATATGATGTTGTTGTGATATATCCTTAGATAGGTAATCACAGTTTAACCTAGTCATAGTTCTTAACCCAAAATTCTAATTAGGGATAAATGATGCATATATAGAATTTATTAAGGGTTTGGCATGATTGGTTTTATGATTGAGACATCACCCAAAATATTATATTGGTCCACAAGTTGAAAATGTGGAACCCTTGTATATGAGTAATTAGTAAATATGATGTGGAATTATCTTACAATGCGATTTCTCTTCCTAATAAAATATTAATCACATAAAGTGAAAAGAATTAGATTGAGATTATCTCTCTTTAGCTCTTATAATAGCTAACTAAGGGTAGCTTTTATTATGATGTGTAGATAGGTAGGATACTTCGAATGGGGGAATTCTCATTAGTTTTGGTACCTCTCCTACTCTATGTTACACCTACGGGCATAATTAAGGGGTGTCAACACTTAATGGTTATGATACGTAGTGATATGATGGTAAGGAATATGTTTCTTGTCTTATTGTGTAGGACTATATTACCTATCTTTTGTTGACACTTCATTTCCCATTATTATTATTTTTGTACTATCTTTCTTGAGATGTTTAGATAGGACTTTGATTCCCATTATTATTGTCTTGGAAATTATTTCCTATGGTGTTACCATGACAAGTTTCATGGTGGAGGACTTAGCATACTCATTCAATACTCTTAAGAAAATATAGATTATGCGATCACCTCTAAACTAAAGATAATAATTGGAAAACCCTTGTGATACCTTGGTACGCCTTATATTCTTTGCATTATACCTACTATTCTTATATTTCTTAAGAGATCCATGATAGATCCTCGAATTGTATGGATTTCATAACATCTGTATGATGCAATATAGTATCTTATTCTTGAAATCATCCATGTAACCAACTTTTGCGATTAATGTTTATATGTCCATGAGTAATTTTTTTTTTTTGCATGACATGATTATGGTATTTGTAATGGAAGTAGATGAATGTTCCTTTGTTTTTAGTTCTTATCCTTCAATGCCATAAATTTCATGGTAGGGGGGTACTTGGTGTACTCCATTCTTAGCATACTTACTTGCTCGTTTGTTTTATTGCCTACTCAATTCCATAAGCAAAGGACCTTGTGCAAATAGGAGTAGTTAGTTGGTAGACAACCCTTATTGTGGGAGTTTTTAGGTGATTCAAATTCAATTTTCATTTTAGATATTTAAACTCTCTCTATTTGTATGTACTTTTGAATTAAATTCTATTTCATAGTTATTCTTTTGGATTTCTAACTAAATTGTTTCTATCCTTGTATGATATTTATGTATCTTCTTTTTCTAGTGTTTGTTATTGAAATGCTCCGAAAATTTTTAACTTAAAAATTATATTTAAATAAGATTTTATTATAAAAATTAATTAAATAAATTATTTTTATTAAATTAAATTAAAATTTATTTGGGCAAATCAAGAGAAATCTTATAAATATTTTAATTAGGGTGAAATTTGGGTATTTTAGCTAGTTAAGTATTTTATTTTGGAAATTAATAAAATAAATTATTTTATTTAAAGTAAGAAGGATAAAATAGTTTCAAATTAATATTAATTTTATAAATAATTTAATTGAATAAAATCAGGGTGTTTTGCTAAGTAAAATGGAATTTATGGAAAATCTTTTAAAAACCCTAATTTAACTTAAAAAGGGATTTAAATATTATTTTATTTAAATATTCTTATTTTTAAAAATCCCAAATATTCTAATTAATTTAAATACCCAATATATTTATTTTTGCTTTTTTCCCTTTTCCTTTTTCCTTTTCTTTCTTCCTTTTTCTTTCTTTTTCCTTCTTTTTCTTTCTTCTTCTTTTCTTTTTCTTTTTCTCCTCTCCGAGTTGGGCCTGGCCACGGCCCATTTCCCCGTTTTCCTTTTTGCATCCCAAATCTCCGTCCATTTCCCCTTCAACGCGGCTGACATCGAAGCTCCGCGCCTCGATTCCTTTTCCACCAAAATGTGATGTTTTACTTAAAATAAAAAATTAGCCGCGCCCGACCGCCCGGTCTACCTCCCTTTCTTTTCTTTTCTTTTTCCCGGCCGCCTGATCCAACACCCCCCCATCTTCTTCCTTCTTCTTCCCCAAGCCACCGTCGACCTACAACAACGCCGCCCGTCCGAGATTTTCGCCCGCGATCTCGCCCGTTTTGACCTGCCGATATCCTCCCTTTCTCTTCCCCTTGATTTGGCAACCACACAAACCCAAACAACTCTTCCCTCCTTGGGCAATTTTCCCCCTTTTTCCCTGCACATATCCCTTGCCCCATTTTGACCTCCACCAGCCAACCTCGCCTTCGGTGACCATAACCCTAATTTCCTTACCCCTTAGCCGACCCACAGAACCCTAATCTCCCTTATAAAATCTATAAATACCCACTTATACTGCCACGTATCGAGTTTTGATTTCATTACTAGAATTTGACCCTTTCCGCCGCCGTGCGCCGCTACCTTTGGCTGTGCCACCACCTTCATTTTGTCCCTCTTTTTCTGGGCACCTCAAAACACCCCAACTCCCACCTCCATTCTTTTTATTTATTTCCCAGCCTTCAACTTTCTCCTTTTTCTTCTCTTTTTCTAGCCACCGCTGCCGCCGCCGTGAACCACCGCCGTCTGCCGGTGCCGCTTATCCCCGCCAGCCTAAGGTTGAACCCTAGACCCTCTCAACCATTTTTCCTATTTTTATAACCCTTAAATTATTTTATTTCAATTATTTGCATATAAATACTATTATTATTATTATTTATATTTTTAATATGTATTATTATTATTATTAGTATTAATGTTTTGATTATTATTTCTGTTGAGGGTTGAAACCATATTGTGTTTTATTTTCAATTTATTATTATTATTCTTATTATTTCCATTATTACTATTATTAATATTAATGTGTTATTATTATTATAATTATAATTATTTTTATTTTTACTATTTCAAATTACTATTATTATTATTATTTCATTATTAATATTACAATTACTCTAATATTAGTTTTGCTATTATTATTATTATTTTGTCATTATTATTATTACTAATTTTGGTTATTTATTTTACTAATGTATTAGTAATGTTAATTTGGTAAAGGGGCTGAATCCCTTATTTTACTTTGTTTTTGAATAATGCCTTTTATTATTATTGTTACTATTATTATTATTACTCTTATTAGTATTATCATTGATATTATTTTTAATATCTTTGCTATTATTATTTTAGTATCAACATTATTATTAGAATAAAGTATTTAACCTTGCATTAATTATCAACTTTTATAATATTTCTATTATTTCTATATCTTTAGCAAAGTTAGAATTTTGTTAATGTAATTTTTATTAGTATGTTATTATTTGGTCAAAGCCCTAAGGCCTTTGTGTGCTTATATGCATTATGTGCTTCGCATGCTATATATCACATGTTTATCTTTATTAATTATTTCGTATATGGTATGATGTGGAGTTGAAGTATGTTTTTGTGTTTTTATATGTCATGTGTATTACGTATATATGATGATATATGTTGTGATCCTGTAAGGCATGCATGTGAGGGTGTTGATGTGGTTTTTGTGGGAGAAAGGATGAAAAAGGAGAATGGGTAAAGAGGTTGACCAAGGGAGGTGAGTTGACCTAATTATTTTAATTGTTCATGAGTAGAAGAATAAAATGGAGAATTTTAGGGTTTCATGTGGGAGAATCTGATTTATGATTTTTATGGTTTTGTGTGGGAGAATCTGATTTATGATTTTTATGGTTTTGTGTGGGAGAATATAATTTATGATTTTATATGGAGGAATCTAATTTATGGTTTTATATGGAGAATCCAATTTATGGTGTTATATGGGAGAATATAATTTATGGCTCTATTTGGGAGAATCTAATTTATAGTTTCGTGTGGGAGAATATAATTTATAGTTTTATATGGTTTGAATCTAGGGTTGGTATGGGTAGATCTTTGGTTTGGTGTGGATTGAATTTAGGGTTTTGTATGACGGAATATTAGGTTTTGTATGGTGGTATCAATGGTTGTATGGTGGCATTAATGGTGGTATGGTGGTATTAGGGTTTGCATGGTGGAGTTAGGGTTTTGCATGGGATTTAGGGTTTGTATGAAAAGTTCGAAAGGTTGTATGAGATGTGTAAAGTTTGCATGGGAGCAAAATTTACGTATGAAAGGTTGATTTGGGATGTAAGGAAGGTAATGCAAGTGTTATTTGGGTGTTTGAATTGTTTTGGACGGTAAATAGTACGTGGAGTATTATAAGGGTATGGAGGAGACTGAATTAGGGTTTGGAGTGATTAACTCTGGGTTGTTGTGATTAAATAGGGTTGGAGTAGCTAATTGTGATTTGTTGTGGTTAATTAAGGTTTGGAATGGCTAATTATGGTTGTTATGGTAAAATAGGGTTTGGAGTGGTTAACTACAGTTTGGTGTCGACAATTAGGGTTGGTTGTGGCTGATTAGGATTTTTGTATTATCATGTGTATTTATTGATTAAAGTGTAATTATGATGTTGGAATTTATGATTTGTGATGTGTGATGATTCATGCATGTCCAAGGCGAAATCTTTTGAATAAGATACTTAAGCCCTTAATCACTTAAAGAGGAAGATATTGAGACAGGACCAGCCAATCCACCGGTCAGTAATAGTAGTTAGGGTTTTACCGTATATGCGATCAATCCACCGGTTATAATAGTGGTTAGGGTTTGACCCTATTTGTGACCGATCCACCGGTAATAATAGTGGTTGGGGCACGATGCTCCATGTGTGACCGGCCCACCGGTTATAATAGTGGGGTGTTCCTGTACTCACATGGATTTGACAAAAAGCATGGTATGAATTGAGTTATGATCAGAGATTAATTAAGTAATTAATCCATACTATAAATGGGCCTTTGTACTTTTACCTGAATTGTTCATATGCCTTTATATTGTTATGTTAGATTATGCCCTGTTATTATTCTGCGTGGATTATGTGCTTATGTGTTGGCCTTAGTGCTCGGTTACCTTACTCAGTACGTAGTGTACTGATCACCCTTTTCATGGGTGCTGCTCATTCCCACGAGTAGTATGCCCTTCTGACTTTGTACAGGTGGGCGAGACATCAGTCGAAGCTATGTGTTGAGTTTGTGGTTGGCTCAAGTTCAAGAGAGTTGTGGCCATATTTCATTCTTTATGTGATTCTATTTCCTTTTATTAATCTTTTATCGGTTGTAACTATTTCTCTTTTTAAGTTGAATAATAATTCCTTATGCGTACTCTGATTTTTGTTTTACAACCGTTTAATGCTTATTGGAATTTGGATTGTATTGATTTATAATTGATTATTTCTTTTCTTTAGCCTTAGCACTTGGTACTGGAACGGTCGGAGAGAACTGGTTCGGTACTAAGCGTGGCGGTAACATTTCCAGAATTCACAGGTTTTAAGTATTTCTATTTTAATTACTTCCGCTTAAAAAAAAGTAGTGAATTTTGGGGTGTTACAGTTATCAGCTGGTATCACAACCTTGTATCTAGCATGAAACAAATGAAAAATTGTCTTATTTTTCCTACTGGTTGGTATTTTTATTTTATAACACTTTATTTTAAATATATATATAGTAAAAAATGTGGGTGTTATAATGAAGCCTTAGGGATTTTTTATGCTTTTCTTATCTTATTTCATAGATCTTGTTGTGACCTTGGCCTTGAATGATTACATTAAAGTGGATGGTTAATGGTGGCCTTGGGTCATGTGTTCTTGTTGAGTTTGCATTTGGTGTAAATCCTTTAAAACACTCAATGTGTATTAATAAATGTCAATTATTTATATTTAATGTCAAAACTTATAAAACACTAAAATTGTTAAATAAGATTTCATGACCCTTTTTTCCACTAGACCTTGGGGTAGTAAGTAAGAGTTAGTAGAATTATTATCTTGTGGTATTCACATTCTTTTTCACTCAATACCTAGTTGTAATATGATGAACCATTATAAAAATGGTGCTCTACATGATTGTGTCTTATGGATAGTGTAACATGATTGGCAAGACTTCATCCCTTTTTCTCTCAATACCTTTCATGACTAGTAAGTTTATCCCCTTTTATCTGGCGTAATTATCTAAATACCTAATTTGGAAAGTGTGGATACTTTAAATATGCATACTCCTCTTATGTTTGATGTTATGGCCTAGACACTTATATTAGGATGGAAATTTATCAAATTGTGGTCAATACAAGGTCTACCCATATTCTAGTTAGATGTTATTATATACAAATACTCATATTATGTAACATCCTTGAAATATTATAATTGAAATTTTTTGTTTCATCTCTAAAAACCATACACAATGAGAGGGGTGTTACCGCTATAATCAATATAGGTCTGGCTTCTAACCAGGCTCATACCAACTACAAGGCTAATAAGATAAAACTCAACCAAAACACCACAATAAGGAAAACTTCATGATATAAAAGAGTTACATATTGATATAAGGAACTACTAGAAATACAAAACATAAAAGAGTTAATGTCGATGTAAAGAAATACTGGAAATACTAGAAATACATAACATTGTTCAACTGTAGGAAATATTTATTGAAACTAGTCAGAAAACAAGTCCAAAAGCTACTCTTTTTGACCCTAATCCTAAAGTGCCACAATATCAAACTTCCCTGGATAAGACATCATATGTAGCAAAGTCATCTATGGCATCATCAGTCATCTACATGGACTTAGGAGGGGTTACTTCTTGTGGGAATGAACATTACTTATGAAAGGGGTGATTAGTATGCTATGTACTGAGTAAGGTGGAAATAAAGTCAAGTAGGAACATAATAATGCATGATAAAGATCTAATGCACACAAACATATTATAATAGATCATTTTCCCCTATCAGGGCTTAAAGCCATTAGTGCAGCATTTGTACATCTCTCAAGTTATATCTACTTGGGTTCGAGGACTCCACTATTATCACTAGTGGACAAGTAACTGTGTAATTCAGGGCAACATGCTCCTAACTAATATTATGACTAGTGGATTGGTAAATAATACAATATAAGGTAGAATACTCCTAACTACTACTATAAATGGTGGATTAGTAAATATAATATAATCTAGGTTAGAAAGCTCCTGACCACTATTATAACCAATGGACCCATAAGTATCATACATATGGTCCTTACCCACATGGTATTCAATTGTAAGTCATTAGTGTCTTTTTTGTAGATTATTATCACCAGGGGTTTCATTATTTGATCTCAAGACCCCTACTATTCTCACTAGTAGACTGATAACTATATCAACTAGGAAAACATGCTCCTGACCACTATTATAACCGGTGTACATGTAAACCTAATACAATATAGGGTAAATTACTCTTAACCACTATTATAACTGGTGGATGGATAAATATGATACACATGAGCCCGGTTTAAGGATCTTCTACTTTATGTGATTAGTGTCTTATTCATGTCTTATTCATGTCTTATTTGTTCAAATATCACACACACATCCACACACCAACCATGTAAGACTCCTGGCCTACTACCACCCCACCAACCCTAACCTTATGGAAAATCCTAATTCCCTAAAATGAGGTATCCACACTCCCTAATGATCCCTTGAGTCCCTAAAATTATCCACTAAACTGAACATGCCATTAGAACCCTATTATGCATGAGTCATATCCCGCTTTCCTTATTTTTCACATGTGATAACCATAGCCCTTTAAGGTTACCCCCTCGAAACCTTAGTTTTAGCCTAAGGGGGTCCAACCTCTCATCTACTTCTTATATAGCTCTAAAATCATATGACCAAACATAAGTTTCTTTAACCATCTATCCCTCAAATTTTTGTAGCCCAACTCCCGCGTCTCACATATGCAATAGCACCCTCCCCATATGGCTCCTCCCAAAACCTTAATCAAACCATTTCATTTGTACCCTCTCCATTTAACTAAACCCACATACTCCATAGGATGTGCCTTGCATTACAGCTTAGAGGCACAACCAAAATCCCTCATCTCCTACATGTTATAATGACCTATCCCTATGGTTTGAACCCCCAAAACCCTAATCTTGTCCTCTACACTTCCCCATCTTCCAACTTCCCAAAAATGCTTCCATGTTCACCAAGTTACCCAAAAGCACCCTCATCACCCCCCTAATCCTTTTTCACTTCACAACTCTCTTTCCCTTAGTCACCTCTAGACATAGCCATACTAGGCTTGACTTACCCCTATTTAGGGTAAACTCTCCCCATATAAAATTTACCCTAACCTACCTTTTATCATTACCATTCCTATTACCCCACATTTTTCCTAAGGAATATTTAGAATACTTGTTCTCTTAGACTTTTCCCTTATCTTATCTCCCGCCATCTTGTCCCAAAATTCCCTAACCAACAAACCCTACCTAAGCCTTGTAGACTTAAATACACAATTTCTCAACAATTCTCAAGATATACATTATCATATAATAAAACTTTAAAAAAACATATAACCAAGCAGTCAAGACTACACATACACTTACCTCAAGTCTAGTCAAGGCAAGTTGCACAATAATCTTAGATTATATATATATATATATATATTTCATGCAGGTATACACTTATTCTACAACCAAAGCACATAAAAACAAAACCTTACCAAACTATATCCTTAACTAAATGGCAATACTCTTGAAGAAATAAGATCTTACACCTTCTCACTAGTGATTACTAGTTTAATTAGTATCTAAAAATGGAAACACCCAACTTAGGCTAACTTATCCTTTTTCTACCATTGTCCTTTTTTACTTTTCCTTAATCAAAATAATAATGATAATAATGATAATAGTAACAACAATAATAATAATAATAATAATAATAATAATAATAACAAATTAGATCAAAATACTTAAAATAGATAAAGAGGAGGAGAAATATGACTAGAATAAGCAAGATGAGGGGAGGGTGGTGTGGCAGCAATTACGATGGCAGTGGTAGCAATGTAAGGAGGTTAGGATTTTGGGTTGGAAAAGGAGTGAGGCTAGGTTATTTGGGGTTGTGTGTGGTGCTGGTACTAGATGAAACAATGATAGGGGTAGTAGTTTGTGGTAGTGGCAATCCTTGTGGCAGTGCAACCGAGAGGAAGGGAAGAGAAGAAAAGAGACATGGAGGGGAAAAGGGTAGTGGAGAGGTATGGTTGCACAAGAGAAGTGCCTATGAAAAGGAGAGGTTTAGGGAGAGGGAAATAGGTCGATGGGGGCGGTGGCACAAGGTGGCATGGGCTGGCACAAGGCAGCTTGAGCTGCACTCTTTGCATGCTCGGGGAGAGGAGAGGAAGGGAAAGGTGAGGGGCTTAGTTGGCACATAGTTTATATAGAATGGAGGGGAGTGAAGCTACGATGGTGGTGGTAGCATTTGAAGGCAAGCAGGGGAAGTTTGTAGGGGATGATTCAAGGAAGAAGGAGAGGAGAAGGAGAGTGGGGAGGTTTATAGTAAGTGGGGGAGGAATAATGATAATTGAGGAAGAAGACAAAGGCGTAGGTAGCTAGGCGACCAATAGTAGAAGGGAAGGACAGTGCATGGGGGTTGGTGCAAGGAGGTCACAAGGTGATAGGGCCCAGGTGATTAGGGGGACGTGCAGAGGGGGCACTATGTAGGGGCATGCTAATGCGCATGCCTTACATCATCGAAAAGGGAAAAAGGAGAAGGGAGAGGTTAGGTACAGTGAAAATAGCATCGGGGGAGGTTGTGCAGGGGTTGCAAGTGTGAGGTAAGGGGCGGCGAAAGAAACGAAAAAGAAGAAAAGGGGGAGGGAGAGAAAAGGAAAAGAGGAGGAGAAGGGAAAACTAGACTGTCGCATGAAGGGAAAGAGAAAAAAGGAAGACGCCTTTAGGCTAGTTAGGGGAGGAAGGAAGGGGGAAGGGAGAAAGGTGTTGGTACATAGGGGCGTAGCCTAGACAGGGGAGGGAAGCAAAAAAAAGAGAGGAATGATGAAAAGAAAGAGGAAAGAAAAAGAAAGGAGAAGAGAAAAGAAAAAGATGAAGGAAAAAAGGAAAAGGGTAAAAGAAATAAGATGGTGAAATTTTTGGGGTTTCAGGGAATTATGGGTAATTATAAAAATAAATTAAAAATAATTAAAAATTTTAATAATTTATATATAATTTATTTTAAGTTAGATAATTAAAATAAGGACTCTAAATAATACTAAATTTTTATATCTCATTTTGTTATTGTTGTTGTTGTTGTTGTTGTTCTTGTTATTATGTGCACCTATAATTTCCTTTATTTAACATTTTATTATTCTATTATTTAGTCTTAGGAAAATTTTTGAGGTGTTACATATTGGTTGTTGTTTTATATGTTGTTGACAAAACATCCATTCATGTCGGAGAAGGCAAAGTCAGTTTGAATATTATAAATAGGTTGATTATGTGGTAAAAAATTAGAATAATAATATCCTAATCATGTTTTTTATGCCACATTTAATATGATCTCTATATATAACATGAAATGTTGCCATAATTTAGGATAGATTTATTATATTGGTACTTCACCATATTGATTTTTTTATAAAAAAAATAGTCAAAAACTCCACACAGGAGATAAAAATAAAAACACAATAAAAGAGAAACGCCTCTAACAATCCAGCACAACCAACCTTAAGGAGAAATAAAATAGATAATGAAACAAAAAAATACGGCTAACAACTACCCAAAAGTTGAAAAACACCCACAATCTAAAAAAGTATGTCTCTTCTGCACACATTCCACAATAACGTCAACCCAAGATAAGTTATTGTTGCCTGTTGGCACTTGGACATTATGGATAATATCACTGACAGGGTAGAGGAGATGTGGATTTATATCCTTCACCCATAAGCTAAATCGATACTAAACACTCATTAGCAACCACTTACTACAGACTTCTACACCTTTGAAGATAATTATATTTTTAGTTTCCCATATGATTCTGATAGTGACAAAGAAGGTAGCTGTCTAGATGCTCTCTGTTAAGCCCCTTCTTTGAAAACTTAGCCAAGCTAAGAAGACATCCATAGTACTTAGTGGCATCACCCATTTTATCTCATGCCATTTACATATTTTGTACAATAGCTTACTAGTAAATGAGTAGTGCAAGAACATATGGTTAAAAATCTCTATTTTTGTATGATAGTAGGGTAGCTAGCATCCTATAGGCTGTTAAGCCAGAGGCAAGGAAGATTATCCTTTATGTTAATTTTTTGTTGTACCATAAACCAAGCAAGCAACTCATTCCGTGGGTGGGGGGAAACTCCACTCCAAATTCTATTGAAATCTTCACAAGTACCTCCCGAATCAATTTCCTTTTCCCAATGCGCATCACTAAACGATCTAACCGAAAACTTCCCACTTCTATCTTTACTCCAAAAAAATATATTCGATATTTCTTTGCAAGGGAGAGATTGATTGATGATTTGCAGTAATGTACATTCACTTTCCCCTTCCCACATAAAAAGATTTCTCCTCCACATAATGTTCCGATGCCATACAGCCCCATCCTACACTCCCATATTTGTTATCTTTTCTCCCTATTGGCAATACATTGAGAATGATCTTGGAAAACATTGATGTAACTTTCCTTGACTAATATAATTGTCATGCCACCTAAGCTAAGCTTCAAACCCACAACCATTAGGTCACTTTTCTCACCCTACTTTACAATTTCCATCCATGTGCCTCTACTTTCATTCTATCCTAGTATCTTGCGCACCTCTCTTTAAATCTCTGAATAGATGGCTTGAATAACCAACATCCACATGGCTCCATCAATAGTGAAATATCTCCACCGCCATTTAAATAGTAGATCATTATTTTTAATCACTAGATCATCAACACCTAGAACTTCCTTTTGCTTTGGTCTTTAAATGGATCTCAATCTCATTAGGGGTAAACTATTCTTGTCTTCATTTCCAGACAAGAAGAAATTCCTTTAAATTCTAATAATTTCTCTAACAACACCTTCAGGGATCTTAAAAAGGCTCATGTAGTAAAGAGGCAGGCTGTTGAGAACACTTTTAATCAGAATGAGTCTTCCTTCCCTAGAGAGAGCATTCTCACTTTCCAGCTACTTAGCCTATCATGCACTTTTTCAACCAACAGTTTCCATGTCAGCATGCTCCTTGGATTAGATCCCAATGGAAGCCCTAGATAAAATATTGGCAAGCTACTGATACAACTGCTAAGAATACTTGTTGCTTAAGTTAGTAACTCTAAATCACCACCCAAATTGATCAACCCTGACTTCGAGAAGTTTATACCCAAACTAGAAACAATGTAAAAATAGTCCAGTAGTCTTCTCTAATTTCTCATCGAGTCCTCCAATGCAGAGCAAAAAACCAATGTATCATCAGCGTATTGAAGGTGTGTCACCTCTAGCTAGTAACTACCAATCTCTAACACCTTGGATTAACCCCAAACCAATACCTTTTCTAATCATTAGGCTCAAACATTTAGTAGCAAAGAAAAAAAGGAAGGGGGAAAGGGGGTCCTTTTGTCTGATACCTCTCTTTATTTCGAACGGAGCAAAAGGACTTTTGTTCATTAAAATTGAGATGCTTGTAGTTGTAAGACATTCCTTAATCCATGATCTCCAAATTTTTCCGAACCCCATGATCTCCAACACCAAGTCTAAATAGTCCCATTTGAGAGAGTCAAAAGTATTTTGAAAATCTAGCTTCACCATAAAACCCGTCTATTTTTTGTGGTTCTTAAACCAAAGAACCACTTTATTTGCAATTAGAGCCTCATCAATGATACTCCTACCGGCTATAAAAGTTGTGTGGTTGATTATAATCCCCCAAAATTTAAAAAATTATATAAATTCATAAAAACTTTTATTCGGGATAAAATTAGCTTTTAAATTTATTTAATTTAATTATTTTATTGATTTTTAGTATATAAAAGTGGATAGGAATATTTAATAAATTAAAATAAATATTTTATTAGGGAAATATGTTGTTTAATATAATATGTGTAGTTCTTGTATTGATTGATAAAAAGGGAGCATGTTAGTTATATGCTATGTGTGGAAATATTGCATAGGGAAAGAGTTTGTTATTAATGAAAATGTTGAGTACTTATCCATGTTGTAGTATGTTATTGTGATCATTAATGCATGAATAATATTATTATAAGCCTTAGGGGTATTTTAGTAATATTTCATGTGCAAGAATGTGGCATATTATGTATGGGTGTTAATGAGTACAATGTTGAATAATAATAGTTAGTGGAGTTGGGTAATGAGAATGGAGTATTGATCTTAATTTTTATGTAGTGATGGTAATTTAGTAAAAGTGGTATAATAAAGGGGTAAAATGGTACTTTTGGAGGTAAAGGGTAAAACAGTAATTTTGTATGGAAATGGTAAAATGGTAATTTTGGAGGAAAAGGGTACAATGGAAATTTTGTATGAAAATGGTAAAATAGTAATTTTGGAGGTAAAGGGGTAAAACGGTAATTTTGTATGAAAATAGTAAAATGGTAATATTGGAAGTAAAGGGTAAAATAGTAATTTTGTATGAAAAGGTTATTATGGTAATTTTGGATGTAAAGGGTGAAATGTTAATTTTATAAGTAAAAGGGTATTATGGTAATTTTGGAAGTTAAGGGTATTATTGTAATTTTGGAAGTAAAGGGTAGAAAGGTAATTTTGTAAATAAAAGGGTAAAGTGGTAATTATAATAACAGAAAAGAATAATTTGGTAATTATGATAATAGAGAAGGGAAATTTGGTAATTTAACCAATAAAATGGGCAAATTGATAATTCAATTAAAGGAAAAAATTGGTAATTATGATAATGAAGCAGGGCAATTTGGTAATTTAACCAACAAAAGGACAAATTGGTAATTATGATAATGAAGAAGGGAAATTTGGTAATTTATCCAATTAAAGGGCAATTTAGTAATTAGAACAAAGGAGAAGGGCAATTTGGTAATCTAGCCAACTAAATGGAAAATAAAATAAGTGTAACAATTATGAAGGGTGATTGGTGACCTAACAAGTGTGGGAGATAGCTTGGTAACCCAAATCGAGTAGGGATGTGATTAAGAACAACTATGTGTGTGGTATGTGCCTCGTGTGCCATGTGTTCTGCCATGTTGCGTACTTTATGCTTAATGACAAATCATTTGTAGCTTAGCTTGGAGTGGAGGTATGTGTATGTGACTTCCTTATGGCATGTGGTTGATGATTATATGTGTTATGCTTACGATGTTATGTGATGTGACCCTTTAGAACATGCGTGCTAGGATGTTTAATAATAGGATATGGGGTGAAAGTATACAAAGGAACAAATGGGAAGTGAGTTAACTAAGGGGACATGAGATTGACCTTATTATCTCATGATCCATGAGGGGGAAAATAAAAAGGAGATTATGATCAAAATGAATGAGTGATGCAACTCTTGTATGGGGGATTTTTAGGGTTTGCATGGGATGATCCTTACATAAGAAAGGTGCTAGGGTTGAGTGGCCAACTAGGGTTTCACAATCGCTTGTATAATTGATGGGTACAGTGATAGGATTTGGGTTAAATCTAAATGAGATGAGGTGTGGACGATAAAAGATAGGGTGGGCCACATAGGTCCAATTAGGGTTTCAAGGGAAAACCCTAGTGAGTGGTAATGAGAGAATTAGAATGTCATAAAGTGATGGCCTTACCCACACCCTTAGGAGTTGGGTTTTCGTTATGAATAAATGTAAGGAGAAATGGATGTCGGGGTGTGATCAGAGGTGCAAAGGTCTTAAGATATGAGAGGGCCCTCTCGGGAGGATAGAAGTAGAGGTCAGTGGCATGCATGTCAAGGGTGAAATACTTTCCAATAAGATACTAATCACTTAAAGAGAATTATTGTTGAGCCGAACTCAGACCGATCCACCGGTGAATAATAGTGGCCAGGAGTTGGGGTGCCTTGCATGACCGGTCCACCGGCAAATAATAGTGGCCAGGAGTGTTTTGCCTTACATGACTGATCCACCGGCTATAATAGTGGGGGATTCAGGGCTCAAAAAACCAAACGTAAAGAAACTAAGACATGAGAAATACACTAAGTACTTATAGTGAAACACCATGTAAGTCGAGGCCAGACTAGTCCACTAGCCAATAATAGTGCCCGGGAGTGTTTTGCCCTGCATGACCAATCCACTGACTATAATAGTGGGGTTCCCGCACTCACATGGATATAAAATCTAAGAGATGATTGAATAATGATGGACTAATGGCTTAAGGCCTGAAAGTATTAATTTTTCATTATGACTCATTAACATTTGATGGACTTGTTAAGGATGTGAATGTTAAGTATGTGAATGTTTTGTATACACATCTTTTTTATTTATGTATATAGCTTTGTATCATGTGTTGCATTGTGGGCCTACTTTTAAGTGTGTTTTTAAAGGATTACTCGGTACCATAGTACTGAAGGGTTCCATTGGTGGGGCCCCTACATATTAAATGGGCAATGTCCCTTGGAATCCTTGTTCAGGAACTATTCGAGTGGGCAACGAGAAAGAGCGTAAGGATTATCTAGACTTCCAAGATTCCATTCTTTCTCTTCTAATGCCTAGGTTAAATGTAATCTTTGTTCTTGTAACCACCATTGGTGGATTCTATGCTTATAAAATGTTTATTTGTGCCACTTTGCTTTAAATATGGTTTGAATTTCTAGCAATCTATATTTCATTCTTTAGCCTTATCACTTTGTACTGGAATGGTATAAGTGAACCAGAATAGTACTAAGTGTGGTGGTAATATCCCCATGATTCACAGTCTTGTATTTTGCTTCCGCTAACTCTTTAAAATTAAACAAAATTTTTTAGTAGTGAATTTTGGGGGTGTTACATTGATACTTACCAGAGACAGCACAACCTACTTCAATCTATCTACTATAATCTTCACTATTACCTTCTAGATACATCCGACCATACTAATGGGTCTAAACTTCCTAGCCACTTTAACGTTCTAGATTTTGGGAATAAGAGAGACAAAAGTAGTGTTCACTCTCTAAAAAGTTGACCCAAAAAGAAGAAATCAAGGATAGAATCTGTGAAATCTTCTCCCACTGCATCCCATAACTTCCTAATAAATCCCAAATGAAAACCATCATAACTAGGGGCCTTCATCGGCTCACATGTACAAACAACTACTCTAACTTCATCTCTTTATGGTATGTGTTCAATCCAGGAACATTGCTTTGTGGTAATATTTCTGAAGCCCTCATCTAATATACACACCGAAGGTAAATTGTGCTCGCTATAAAGCTCATGAAAGTAAGAAATCAAAACTTGCCTCACCCTTTTTGGATCATTTGTAACACCCTCATGATCTCTAATCGAATGGATGATTGATTTTCTTTTTCTAACATGTGGAAGTACCTAGTATTTTTTCCTTCTCCTTGAAACCTCTGACTCTTGAAATATGCCACCTATAACTCTCTCTTCTTTTATGTCAAATCCATATTTTCCATTAGATAGTTACCTTTCTTGTCATCAGCACTTCAAAATCTGATCTACTGCTATCAACTTGATCCAAAATCTATATCTCCTTCTCAAACTTAAGAATTTTCTACTCAAAATTTCCAAAAATGCTTTTGTTCTACTCCCTTAAAGGTTCTTTAAGCATTTACATCTCCTGATAACAATCATAAGTACCCATATAGTGCCAAAATTTTTTGACAAAACCTCTAAACTTAGGGTGAGTGAGCCATATATCCCACGATTTGAATAGTTTGGTCCCTCAACCCCAATATAGGTTGAAAGCCAAATCGGATTATGGTCTAAAAGAGACTTATCCAAACTAACACACATAAGATTTTGGAAGTTAGTAAGCCATCCCACATCAACAAAAAAGACCTATCTAATAGGCTTTCTAATGATCCTCTTTGCTAAGAAAACTCCATATTTTTTGCTTTCAACTCGATTAGGCACATCTTTTCAATGCACTCATTATATGCCCTCATTCCACTATTTTTGGTGATTCCCCCCATCCTTTATTTTAGGCACCAAACCTCATTGAAATCCCCAATTACCAGGATCAACGAAATTTGATTCTTATTTATCTTGAGCGGCTTCTCTAGAATCTCCAATCTATCTCTCAACACTGGTGAGCAATAAACCAAAAGGATGCCACATGAAAAATTAGAGGGAAGGAAGAATCCTTCAATCAAAATCCAACGTGATCCTGAAAACATATGTCTCGTTTTAAAATTATCTAAATTCCATCTTAAAATTAGGCCCCACTTCTACTTTATGCTATGAGATCAAACCATTCAACTAAACTCTTGTCCCACACCCTTCTTTTCCATGTAACCAAACTCGACCTATACTTGGTTTCCACCAAGCCCAAGATCCGAGGCTTGTCTCTAGCCACCAATCATTTGATGCTTGAGACTTTACCTTGGCTCCAACCCTCTCTAACATTCCAGTTGATAATGATCATGGATGGGCACTATGTCTCCCTCATCACCCTTCCTTCTTCTTCTTCTCTAATTCATGGTTTCTTATGTTGTGCAATCCTCTGGCTTCTTCTTACCCTTTCCAGGCTACTAACATAATCATTCTTCTTAACTAAAGACAGTCCTAATTTCTTCCCCAACTCCTAAGATTTTAACAACTCCAAGTAATATTCTTTTTCTTCTTTGTTTTTGGTTTGAGATCCCATGTTGTCACCCATTTTCGTGGCTTCCACCTAGTTAGGTGAGGCTCGGTATTTTTCTCCAAAGCTTGGTAGGGGTTAGGGCTGGCGCTTTCTTATGAACTTCCATGTCTGGACAAGTGGCCTTTTGAGCTTTATTGCATGGGTTCATGCGATGATTGAGGGAGGAAATGTGAGGAGAATTCAAACTTATCATTTGCATCTCTACCACTAAGTCATATAGGACAAAAGCCTCTTTTTGTTTTTTTCAAAATTAGGAGAGGCAACTATTTCCCTTGAGCCTCGGAGCTTTGTCTTAGGAAGAGGATTAGCTTCATGGTTGAAAATAAAACATGTCATGCACCTTTCTATATTCTTTTGCAATAATGGCGACTGTAGGATTGCAACAAAAGCCTTTTCATCTTCCCCATCTCGATCATCTAGCTTCAATATGGTATAAGATTGTTGCTTATTTATTTCTTCCAATTGTTGATCTGACATGGTGCTTACACATGTCCTTGACTCTAACAGTTCAAGTGATGACTCATCCACCTTGGAGAAGCTTCTAGTATGGCTAGAGAAACCATTATCCTGCTTTCCTGGCCGTATCACCGATTGAGGACAATCACCCACTTCCGACAACCAAGGGTTAGGGTTTTTACCCACTTCACATATGAAGACTATAAATTTCATCTCCCCCACAAACATTGTTACCCGTTCTAAAACATCCCTAAGGCTGGAGGTGTCAATCAAGATCTTTGCTGACTCCAGGGATAAGCCATCTTTCATATTTGCATCACAATATATCCATCTTCCCCAAGGTTTGATAAGCCTTTCAAAAACTTCTGTACACCAGGCTATCAGAGATATTCCCCTAACTTCAACCCACGTATGTCTCAACCTGCATATATCCTCCAATCTCCACTTCCTAACAGTTGAGAAGTGTTCGAAGAGCATGTTGTCTTCTCGTATTGCTTTCATGCATTCCTCCTTTGATTCAAAGGTTAGAAGAAATCGGTATCTCCCTAGATCAAAAATATTGCTTAGAGTGCTCTAAGACTTCAACAATTATGGGATAATTAATCCTGGATGGTTGAGTAGATTCCACAATAATGCTTCTGTTGAGCCTTTCAAGTGAGTCTTCCTTCGTTTCCACAAAAAGTTCCTTGTGATCTTGGTATTGTATGCTAAGGTAGCTGGGTTGCAAAATAGCTTTTAGGCCTCTAGCTGCTTCAACATACGTCTGTTTGTCTTTATGTGCAGCTTTCCATTCTTTCCTGTTGTCTTCTTTGATATCCTTAAACTTCCCATTTCTCCAACAAGTAAACCTCAGAATTGTATTACTATATCTCGCCATTTTGATGAAGATCTTAGTTTCATGCAGAAGTATGTCATTCGTCTTACGAATATCCTCAATGGCATTCGTCTCAATAGGGAAACAAACGAAGCCAAAGTGAAGGTTCATGAATGTTTTTATTTCTGGCATATAAATACATCTTCCATTCTTCCATAACCATCATAAATTTCTTGCAACTTCGACACTTGGATCTCTTTTCCTAGATTGTCCACGAAGATCGTGAACAACTTTCCCTCCTTGCTGTAAACTTCTCTTTTGTCGTAGCTCTTCTTCATCTACTTGCAACCCCTCTCTCTATCGTGGCCTCTCTCTGTCACGTAAGGTTGTTGAGTGTTGGACGTGAACATTAGTTGTTGGATGATAGCCATAAAGAAAGAGATTTGATACTTTACCATATTGATATTACTTTGTATGGTCACCATGTTGATCCATCTTTTATTTTGGGAGCATATGACATTTTGTAGGTTTGATAAGCTTGATGTGTGCCTCTTTACTACAATTACTAAGGGAATGATTTATTTTATCAAAAAGATATGCTAATTGGTATAGTTAGGCTTCTTCTGCTACATTGACATGTTTGTACTTTTTGGTTACTAAAACTCTTGGGTTTGTTCATGTATTAGCTTTTGTAAACATAATAATTTTTTAGATGTTACGTAATTATTTTACCATGCTTTACATAATAGCTCCACCAACAACACATCCCTTATAAGATAGGCAAGTGCAAGGGCCAGCTAGACAATTTTTTTTAAATAGTAACTAAATGTTTTTTAAATAGCAACCCCATGAAAAATAGAATTTTGAATATACAAATAAACATACCATTTATAGCAATAAATCAAAAGGTGGCATAAAAAAAAAAAAATATATATATATATATATAGTTATCAGATAACGAGGTGATCCATGGCGAAATATAAGGGAAACTTCCTAAAGTTGCTCGCTTTACTTACGGCCAACTGAACAAGCTTTCCATTCTTTATGTGGTGTGACCATTTTTTTCTGGCCCCAAGACTTGTTTGTGTCTCCATTATTTTAGGAAAATCATAAACATCTTCCTATCATCAGCTATTCTATTTTACCACAAGACTTCATCTTTTTTCACAATAAATTCAGCTATTCTATCATCATACACATCAATCTAGTAAAAAAAATAAAAAATAAAAAAAGAGGTCTAAGCCAACCTCTTCCTTTAATCAGCAATTCGCGTCCCCTGACCTTGTAGTTTCTCTACCTCCAACACACAGATAATTCTAAATCAATCAAGTATAAATAAAATATGCACTCTCCATCGATAAAACCATTACTCCTATTTATCCTGCTGAAGTTGCCATTTTTAGACGCTTTTAACATCACACAGATTCTAAGTGGCCACCCAGAGTTTAGCACATTCAACAATTATCTAACCAATACCCAACTCGCTCCGGAGATCAACGGTGGCCAAACAATCACCGTGCTAGCAGTTGATGATGCAGCGATGGGGAAGTTACCTACCACACCGACGGACGCCATGAAAAAAATCATGTCCATCCATGTCTTGCTCGATTACTATGACCCAGCTAAACTGAAATCACTGTCATCCAAGACCACACTCGTTACAACTTTGTTTCAAGCCAGTGGTTTGGCGACGAACCAACAAGGTTTTGTTAACATTACATTGATGCCAAATAAAGACGTTAAATTTGGATCAGCCACTCCTGGCTCTAACCCGAGTGCAGGCTTGGTTAAGTCCGTCGCTGCTGAGCCATTCAACATCTCCGTCTTACAAATCAGTGCTGCCATTGTTCCTGATGGCATAGCGTCCGTTACTCCTCCAACTTCTAACTCACCCGTTCCATCCATCGGGGCTCCAACACCATCTATCACAAGACCTCCATCGGTTACACCAACTCTATCTCCTGCGGCGGGTTCTGCTGCTAATGCACCTGCTTTGTCTCCTGGTGCCGATTCTCCCACTGCTGCTGATGCACCTACTTTATCTCCTGGTGCGGGTTCTCCTGCTAGTGGACCATCCATGAGTGGTTCTCTTCCTCTTTCTCCTGCTCCGCTTTCACCGGCGAGCGAAGCACCGGCTGATGACGGAACACCAAAGAGTTCTGCGATGACAAACGCTGCATTTAACATCGTTTGTGGTTCTATTGCTGCCACATTTACACTAGCCGTCGTTGCCCGATCATAGTTGTTATTTATTATTATTATTATTATTCTGATCTTAACTAATTTTCCTTTCTGAATCTCTTGGGGTATTCATTCGGTTTACTGGGTGCATGAATTATGGATTTCTATTCTGAGCGTCTATAATAATAAGATTAAAGCCTTGAGTTTCCTTCCGTCATACATGCGCCGAGATTCCTTTCTTATCACCTTTATTATTCATCTGTCCCTAGTTCTGTCTCTTGTGAACCATTAGAGAGAATGGCATACTTCTGCAAATTAGCACAACAATGGCAACGACCAACGAAAAAGGCGCTTCGAACTGCAAATTCTTTATTATACTTGATCCGAATATAACGATGTATCCGGCCGTCTGTATAAATGGATCCAGAGCAACCGATCGCTGAAATTTTAGGTCAGACTGGAATTTTCTCCATGCCATGTGTAGCTGTATTAGCTCATACCAGCTACTATTACATTTTACAAAAAAATTTAAAAAAAAATAAACATTTGTGATTTATTTTTAGTTTTTCAATTAAAAAATAAATGTCTTAGTATTATTTTTCAAATAAGCAAATGTCGGCCAAATTGTTATCCGAGATCGCCAGAATGCAATAAAAAATTAATATTTTCTTCTTTTATACATGGCGACATTGTCTCTGCTTCGTTGTCTCCGAGCTTGTTCTTCTTTCTTCCTCATTTTCTGAGTTGGTCAAAACCATGAGACAAATAAACTCAGCACCCTATCTTGTTAATATTTCTTCACAATCTTCTTCCACCGAAGGGTTTAAAGCATCATTTTTTATTTCACCAACGTCGAATAATTTGGCCCCAATTATTTGGAATCTACGTTTGCTTTTCAAATCCAACTTTAGAGCAGTTGAAATCAATGAATCAAGGTGTTCATCATAATTTTCTACGACAGGATTCAAACCACGATCTTCAATTTCATCTCCGGCAGGCTTGAATCCTGATTATCGTGGCTTCAGTTCAAATATGGAATCCCAGTGCTATGAATCGGTAGATAATTTTCAGGATTTGAGTAGCTAGGCGATCTACAAACCAAACTTTTATCAGCATTGACAGCTTTATTCGGTTTCTATTTCTGTGATCATTTCCCATGAAATGAGCGAGAACTCTAGGATGAGAGATATCATGAGAAGGAAGAGTAGAATAAAGGGGAGAGAGAGACAACAAGAGCGGGTCAATAACACTCGAGGGCACCAAATCTATACTCTCAAGGTCTGGTCACCATTAGAGGGGACTGACTCGAGAAGATGAAAAATGTTTCTACTAGATAAAAATTTCAGTTCAAATTAAACTCCAGCGAGGAAAATTTGTTCTTACTCAATGAAGATCTCAGTTCAACAGTTGAAGAAGCTCGTACTTGGCTCGTCGCCCAGAGGCTGCAGAAGTCGAAGATACCGAGGTCGAAGAAACTCTAATTAACGATGGAGAGAAGGGGAAAAAATGGGAAAAGATGAGAAAGGAAAAGAATAATAAAGACAAAGAGGAAGAGTAGGCGGACGCCAAAAGAAGAAGAAGATCGAAGCTGGGAGGATTCTTCTCGCGCACCGGATATTTAAACGAATATAATTGATGAAAAAATTATCTGTCAGATTTGAATACAGATATAAGATGTGTATATTCGTATCTATAATTATATCCGTATTTATATTTAAACATATTTATCCGATATATAAATATATTTTTTATCCTTAATTCTAAAATAAATATAGTATAAATTAAGGTTAAAATTATTATTTATCTTTACTCTAAATAAGTTTATTCATCGGGTAATAAATTTATCCGCTGGATAATATTCATTAACGGATTAACGGATAACCTGTCGGGTAATGAATATCCAACGGATACGGATATCGATATGTTAGTGAATATAGATTTTGATATGCGTATGGATTTAGGTACTGATTTTTTTATAATGTAAGGATATGGATATAGATATACCTGTCTCGAACCAATCCCGTTTACATCCCTAATCAAAGCATGATCTTTAGGTCAGATGTTTTTGTTTGTTGTGCTTTTAATTGTGTTTGAATTGTTTATTTGATTATTTGGATTTTATCAATTTTTATTTTTGTGTACAAAGTGGATAATTAATGTGAAAAGATGAAGAGATTAATTGTTTAATATATTTTATTTTATTGTTTTGATTTCTTATCATTTTAATTAGCTTTAACTTTAAAACAATTAGTAGTATGAAATATATAAATAAATAGAATGCACAAATCAAATTATATTGATTATAACATATATAATATACAATATGAAAGTACTAATTTTTTAATCTATTCCCACGCCTTCGAGGGACAATTTGGCTGGAAATTATTTTCTTTTGATCAAAGACTATTTTTTTTTAAATTGGAACAAATCCTAAACAATTTTTCATTAATTCATACTATTCTCATTAAATTTGTGTGTCTATTATACTAGCCTTAAGAGACCATTTCTGAACTATATATATATATATATATATATATATATATATATATAAAGTTAATATAAAATTATTCCATCTATTTCAAACTAGATGTTTAGGATAAATAGGTTTTTAATACACATAATAAGAAATATTAATATTCATGATAAATGGTACACAAATTGATTAAGATATTCATATTAGAATTTAAATAATCTTATTATTATAGAATGTATTAATGAGGTGAAAAATGATAAATTAAAAATTATAATAATAAATGTTAATTGAAATTTGAAATAAGGCTTATATTATGAAATATATATATATATAGGTCCACTTTTAAGAAACAAATGAAAATTTTAAAATTTGTATAAGGGTAATAGAAATAAAGAAAAAGAAAACCTACTATGAGAATCTTCGACCAAATATTGACCCATTTGATAATTCACAAAACTTCAACTAGATGGATAGGGGACTAAGTCAATAATAGATGACCCATGAATTAATCTCAATCTCTTCAAGTGGGGGGTTAAAAGATTTTTTATATATTGTTGTTATTCACTTCCTACCAAACATGTTTATTTAGACCATTGTATCCTTGTTTTTTATTTTGTTTCCCATTACTTTTTTTTTCAATATTCTAGATGATTTAAGTATTTTCCAATCTAGTATTACTTGGCCTTTGGAGTGTCTACCCAAAGGATGAAGATCAAGCCAAAAGCTTTCGTATATATTCATCTCTCCTTCACAGCAGTCCCAAACTAGTAGCCTTATCAGTTACATAATAGGTTGGTCTCCAATATAGCAAAGGGGCACTTTATTGTCCTCGAGCATACAGTTATTTTCCATCTTCCTCTTTCCTTATTCTAACCCTATATATATGGGGCCTTATACTTATTTTAGGGATCTAATACCATAATAAAAGTCTCTTATTTTTTCTCTATTCTTGATCCTCTTAAATTTCACCTTATCACCTCTAAGTTACTTGAAATCCCCATTAATTTCTTAAAAATCCCTCGGTGTAAAATCATTAACAACAATAGGTATGATCTATGTGGATTCTTACAAAAAGATATGTCTTCACTACAATGTTCTAATTGATTCAATCCTAATACTAGTGATCTCTCTAGGAAAGATAATCTAGTTATTATGTCTCAACTCCAAGTTGTTAATGCTAAGATTTGAGCATACATGCTAGCTCTTCTAGCATAAACTATTGGTCAATTGCTACACCTTATGGATCAACATCGCTGCGATACACCTCAACACCCGACTACACAATAAACTTTGGTGGAGGCTTTAGACCTTCCATAGGAGGGGCCAAGGACTAGGGGGTAGCAATGTCATCTTGGAAGAGCAAGCAGAGTTGGTGGAAGACACCCAAGCTAAGAGAACTAGGAGTGCTAGATATCAAGAGTATTTAAGCCCTCCTAGACAAGACAGGAGGGAATGGAATTTGAGTCTAAGAATAAGGTATGATGTCTATTGACCTAGCAAAGACAAAGAAGAAATTTGAAGATATGAGTCCCATCAAACTAGCATATATGATAAAGAAAATAAAAAATATGATGGTCGTAGGACTACTAGAGGGGAAGAAGACTCTATTGGTAAAATGATATACCAAAGGGTATATGAAGCTTTAGAACCTTTTGGAGGGAAGAAAGATAATACTGATGGCTATGATTGATAGACACCTTTCATAGAAACCATGTTTGAGATGCTAGCATAGAGAATACACTTTAATTAGTCAATGGTTTTACATATCCATAGGGCTATTTGAATACGTTTAGGAGCATTATGTTGTTGGTTAGGGGATAAGAAGAAACTTTGTGCTAGGCATTCCTAGGTATTTTTTAAGGAGCAAGATGGTTTGGAAAACTCAAAGCGAAATCAATAAACTCATTCTCCTAGCTCGTGATGGCTTTCATTGAGTAATTTGATGCGTATTAATGGCCTAAAAAAGAATCTTCCTTCTTGATGGGATTTTCTTAGTGCTTGATAGAATATATTTGGTTACTACTTAACAATTCAATATGGATGTGTGACAGATTAATGAGTTGGAGAATAGCATTGCCAAATCTTCTCTCCTCAAAGGCTTAACCGATAAATAATTTAGTGGACAATTTTTACTTATCAAAGAAAAAATCATACACTTCCCTAAGAAAGGATTTTCTAGAAAGGATAGATGTAAAATAAATGAGCAAGGCTATGTGGGTGACAACCAGAAGGGTAGAAACACCCATTAATACCAAGAAAAAATCAAAAAAAGCATATATATATATATATATATATATATATAGGAAATAAAAGGGTTGTGTAGATCTAAGGTTGATATTACAACCAGATACTCAACTGACCCAGATTTCTAGATAAGACAAATACAAACTACAAGTACCCAACCTCGACCATATATATATAATGTGGAAAAAGGTCAATTATAATGCCCCATCTAAAAATCCTTCAAATTTTATTTAGAATTATGTTGATATAAAAGAAATGAATGTTGGTTTTGGAATGGACTTAAAATTATAATAAAAATATGAATTTCAATCAAACTGATCGAGTAGTTTACATAACTGATCAACTAGTGCATTGGGGAAATTAACGTTCTTGTTCTCGACAAACCACTTTACTTGTTTACCCAAACCGATTAACTAGTTTGCTTTGCAATTTTAAATCCATTTCTGATTTTGGTTCTAATTTATTTATAATGACTATGAAAACTTTCAGTTAGAGTCAAATTATACTAATAAGCATGTGTTTAGTGTTCTAGTATTATTTTCACATTAATTAGGTCATTAAATAATTTTCATTAGCCAATTTTTTTCAAAAAGGTGCTTTTGTCCACAAGCATCTCCTTTTTCTTCTCCCTCACCTCTCCCTCTCTCTTCTGGTAGATGAGGCTGCAAGATTGAATTTGTGAAACTTTCCCTGACTTTCCAACTCACTACTATGCCACATCCAACTGCACTCAACCCCACCACCACATCAAATCAGTTAACTTCTTTGCTTGCCCATGCTCAACCTCACTAGTGTCATCCTCCTTTTTTCTACGAATGTCGACTAGCCTTGCCTTTATACTCTTCATTTCTAATCCATTTTTATTCATCACTTTTTTCTTTCTCTCTTCTTCCTTCTGCTTTTGGAAACGTTCACTAATTGTTGAGCACCCCTCCATTTCCCCTTTTCTTCCTTCTGCTAAGAAATATAGAGGTTCTCTATGATTTTCTCCTTTGAATTGTGTAAGCATTGTGTTCCCTTCCCTTCTTATAATCTTAGTTTTAATTCTCTCTTACTTTTCTTAAGCAAGAAAGAATTACGGTTAAGAAAAGTTGGGGATTTCTACTCTCTCTTTTGACACCCTATTTTTGATTCAAAGGTGATATTTGTGTCTTTCTTCTTATTCTTATTTTCTTGGTTTTTAATGAAGTTTTGAAAGATGATTTTAATGGTTTTACTTTGATTCTCTTAGGAACCAAATTTCTTCTAGATCAGCCATCTAGTAAGAGTTTTATTTTAGAAGAATTGCTTCAAGTTAAGGCATTATTATTTTTAATATAATTAGGTTTATCTGGTATATTGGCGTTCCATGTGTTGGTGCTTATATGAGTATGATCTAATTATGTTTTACATTATAAGCATGTTATATGATTCTCCCTAAGCTAATGTTATTGGAATTCTATGATTTCAAGCATGAAAATGGGTTTAAGCATGTATGTTACAATGTATCTATGTGATTATGTGTGTACAACATGTGTTTTTTTATATGATAACATGTTAGGATTAATATGGTAAAGTGTGGTAAATTTTGGTGTATGTTTCACAAGTCTAGTTTGTATTTTACCCTAACTAGTTGATCAATTCCTCGAATCCATCGACTTATTTTGTGAGTAGTCAAATGGTTTGGATTTTTGGATCGGTTGGTCCCAAGATGAGTCAATTATTTTTGTAAATTAGTCGATTGTTTTCGATGAATTATTGATCGACTGGTCAAACCCATCGATTAGTGTCCTTATAGACCAAAATGGTTTGATATCTACTTAGACCTATTGACTAATTGGGCCAAACCAGTCAACTGGTTACTATGACCAATCAATGAGTTGGTCAACCCCATCAATTGGTTTCTCTATAGGCCAAAATGGATAGGTCTCTACTTAGACCCATTGACTGATTGAACCAAACCAATCAACTGGTTCACATCAATAGTCAATCGGCGAGTCTAACTTGTCGATAGGTGTTTTGGTATTTGTTTTGTTTAGGTTAGGTACAACTAGACCAGTCAACTAGTCTAAAGGACCAATCTTCTAGTTTGATTGGAAGTCTCCAAGTTTGTTGTAATTTATTGTGTTTCTCTTGGTTCTTTTGTGTTGATACTTTCATGCACTTATAACATTTTAATTATGATTTCAGCTATTATTGACCTAATTTAATATGAATTACCATAATGGTATTTGAGAATTGATTTTTGGTTAAGTCTGATGTTATCTCTAAACACCCAATTGGTGGCTTTTATGATTTGTGGATGAGTTTGGTGTCATCTTTAAACACCCAAATGGTAGCTTTTATTCCTTGTGATGTGTTTAGTGTTATTATTTGGAAACATCAAATTTTGTTAAATAATGGATTTTATTATGTTTGGAATTATCACTTGGAAACACCCAATTTAGTTATGTTTAGGCTTTATTGTGATTTGGGATATCACTTATACATAAATTAATGGTTTAAGATTTCATTCAAGCCTTTTTCTTTAGCTCTTGGGGTAGCTTCTGAGAGTTAGTGGCTGATTCATCCTTGGTTATATTTTTCTCTCAGTACCTATCATTCTCTACCAAGTTGTGGTCCGTAGTAGGGTGTGCACATATTTTTGAAGTGTAGGATTATGCTATAGTAGACCAGCATGTCATTGATTTCTAGTATGGGTGGGTGAGGTATTCTAGTATAAATCCTCTAGCACTTTGTACTATCCATTGCTTAGATAGGTGTGGTATCCCGACTTTTTAGTCCATGCGGTGGAAACATTCAAGGTGTGGTGGGTGAGGTATCCCAGTACAAGCCCACTTGATGTAATTTGACCATGTGTGACCTGTGTGGTATCTTGATTTGTGGCACATGCACTCGATGTGTGGTTGGTATGGCATCCTTAAAGAAAGCCCCTTTGATGTATCCTGACCTTATGTGATGGGTGTAGTATCCCATTGTGATTATTTGTACTATCATGACTTTTATTTATGGTGAAGAATTGGGTGTGGTTGAATAAATTATATTACTAACTAGAACTTATGTGGTCACTAGAGGAGGAATTCTAATGTGATTTATATTGTATGAATTACATGTATTACTATATTTCTATACTCCCATGATTTCCATGCAAGCATGCTATGTTGTACTTGAGTTGTTCATCATAATATCACCATGTTGTTATGTGACCTTGATGTGCTACATGAGTCTTACCTTATTTTAGGTAGTATGTGTTACTAATACATCACCGTATTGACACTCCACTTGTGTGGTCACTGTGATGATCCAGCTTTTAGTCCGAGGAGTAGAGGACAATTTGCATTATTATGATTCCCAGTTAGAGTTTGTTGAGGGTGATGATGTAAGCTATTAGTGGGCTATTCTTTGGGGTTAGAGGTTTATGATTGTGCCTAAGAGTTAAGATAACTGGTTATTAGTATTTTCCCACTACATTGGGATGCTTTTGTATTTCTAGTTATTCAAACTCTTGACTCAATTTTTGTGTTTGATTTTGTAAAACCACTAAGTTCATTTTATCTATGATATTGTTCTAGTCTTTATTATCTTTTATTGTCACATTATTACTATAATCACACATTCTTTTGTTCCTTGTTCTATTTTTCCTTGCATCAAGTATGGGTTAGGTGATGATCATACATCTCTCATGGTTGATGTGGCGGTAAGAATCTTTAATTTTATTTTTCAAATGCTTCTACATTTTTTTTAAAATAAAATTTTAGGTTCAAAAATTAGAAGTATTACATCAATAGATGTTTCTAAGGCCATTTTCCCTATGAGCCAACATGATACATGGAAACCTTAATAGGCGACATGCCTATAAAGAGGAGTATGTGAATATAGATGATGAATTCTCAGCCACAATAAGGATGTAGTTGAAGATATGATATGTGAGGGTCATTTAAATAATCATGCATAGAACTCGTGGATAGATAAGAGATAAGGACAACTCCATAATTTCCCCCACCACCTCAAATCAAGGTATCTCAAAAAGTTATACACACTATTGCGGGAGGAGATTCCATCATGGGAGCAAGCAACTCAGTCATAAAGTCATACATCAAAGAAGCCGATTCTCAAAAGAGTAAGAACGAATTAGTGGGAAGATAGTTTTATGAAAAAAAAAGGTGAACAACCAAGTACAACAAAGAATCACAATGATCCTCTGGTATTTGAAGTGCAAATTGTAGACTGAGTAATGAAGAGGGTTATTGTAGACACAAATAGTTTTGTTGATATCATCTTTGAAGAAGCATGCAATCAATTAGATTTTATTGGAGAATTCTTGATAAATAAGACTTCACCCCTAATGGGATTCATAGGTAACATTATAAAATCAAAGTGAATGGTGGATTTACTCTAACAGTTAGTTAGTAGGGGGAGTTAATGAGCATCAAAATAGACTTTGTGATAGTTGCTTTCCCATTAGAATATAATATGATACTAGGGAAATCGTCCCTCAATAAGCTCTAGACTAACATTTTTATGGCTAGATTATTAATAAAAAAAATTAAATGGTGGATGGGGAGAAGTATAGGGTGATCAAAGAATGGCACGCCAATGCTATACAATCAACATACGAGGCACCCTAGGATGATCAAACACCAAATAATTAGAAGAAATCCTAGTTCTAGAAGACATAAATTATTATGAGGAGGGAATCCAAATTTCTATGAAGGCATAAGAGAAGCAGTTTGGGGATGAAAAACATAAAATGATGATAGGAAAATATATTGATTATGCTGATAAAGAGGAGTTGTTGACTTTTCTTATAAGAAACAAAGTTGTCTCTCCTTGGAAGGTGTTTGACCTAGAGGGAACCTTCCGAAATCATTGAGCATCAATAGGATATAATGAATATATTCAAACCAATAAAGAAAAACATGAAAGTGAGAGAGAGAGAGAGAGAGAGAGAGAGAGAGAGATCAACCCTACAAAATATTAAAGCATAAGCTAAACAAATTAGGTCATACTATAAAAGATGGTATATTAGAGCATTCAACACCAAATCGAAAAACAAGTAGGAGGTCAAAATAGAAGGGTAATTTGTACAATCTTAGGCACCTCCTAAGGATTAAACACTATTAATCACCACTTAATACTTAAGACTTCTTAGGATAAAGAAAGAGGAGATTTTTTTAAAGAGTAGCACTCAGCCTTAAGAGAAATGGTGGCACTTAGCCAGAGGGTTAATTTTTATTCCTACAAAATTTGATCTCCATTACAAATATTTTTCCCCTTTTATATAAAGAGGAATACAAAGTTTTTTAGTTACAACCTATTGATTCTAGTTACATAGGAGCTTATTTAGTTATAAATAGTAAATAAACTAGATAGTTTCCTAAGGAAAATAAACTATCTGGTTGAATTCTAACCCAAAAGCAAATCAAATCCGTGGTCTTAGGTTGAATTCGAAATTCACATAAAAAAGACCTTCCCAATGACATATACACATAATTATGAGGTTTAGCATGCAAAAAGATCAAGTAGCTACTTGGGAAGATGAATTTTAAACTAAAAATCCTCCTAACCAGTCCTAATCATGTCTTACGGATGTAACTTCAAAAATTACTAAAGGAGAATGCCTTCCCATTACTTAGACTTGAATATGGGAGGTTGAAAAGAAAAAATAATCAACCATCAACATTTACATGACAAGCAAAATAAATAGAAAATGTAAATAAACTAAGAATGGCTAACATAGGCTCTTTGTCCATTGGTTTTATCAAGAAGATTAAGGACTGTAGGAAAATGCCTTCTCCGACAAAAGGAAAATAAAATGGATGATCAATCAGCTCCTAAGATACATGAATTGATATTTTCTTCTTATCTCCCCATACGTGTCCCAATTTTGCTCAAAAGGTGTTCAAAAAATGCTAAAATGGCAACTATTTTGTTGATGTTGATGCATGAATGTGATGAGGTGGCTAGAAGGATAACTTTGCCATAATATATGGTTAATTTAAGGTCTTGAAGCTCTGTATAGCCGTTTACCCATATGCCACAAATATCTTTTGCTCTATTCATCCTTGAATAGGTAAAATGAGCTAAAAAAAAGCATATAATGGGTACTACTAATAGTAAGGTTTGAATTTGTCCTTCATGGATTTTTGTGAGCTATATTTAAGCATCTTTTGAGCTACTTGAAAGTTTATAAAAGGTGGTGGCTTAAATTAAAGCTTACACGGTTGTGCTTGGCTTTATTATTTTAGCTATTAATATTCTTCCTAGTAAAAAGGATTTCATGAGCCTTCATAATTTTGGAAAATTAATGGCTACCCTTTGTGATCCTTCATGCAAAATAATCTTGAGTTACTATTCTACATTGTGATATTGTTATTATCATCCTTTTTTTGCCCTCATAAGGAAAAAATTCCCTCAGCTAAGCCCTCTTCAATTGAACTAAAATGGTGACAAAATTCATCAAAAATTGTTTTAGAAAATGTTAGTGTCATGATGGATGATCTTGCATTATTCTTCGTAGATTGGTGAGAATGGATCTTCTTCTCTCCAAATACTAACCCCTGAGTGTTTTGAGAAAGAAATACCTTCATCACCATCTCCTTTTTTATCCATCTTGAGGAAGCAAGCAAGTTAGAAGCAATGTGAAACCATACATAATGAAACCTATGAGTAACTCTCTTCATCATAGTACAAAAATTCTTATCAAAAGTGACAAAATTAAGCTTCGATACACTAATCTTTTCTACAAAAGTTGAATGTTCAGACTTGAACTTCATAGGGTAGTGGATGGGTGGTAGAATAAAATGGGTTTTGTGAGTTTTAGAGGCTAGAAATGGGTTTAAAGTGTTCGTCTTGTAACTTTCATCAAAAGTGCTAAAATTTAGCTTACAAACACATAGTTTTTCATTAATCTATAAATGGTTGGCTCTACTAATGAGGGGTGGTGGAAGTAGTATGTCAGGGAAAATAATAGGAATTAAAACACTACTATTGACCTAAAAATGCATACCATTCTCAAAATTAACATATGGTACCTCTATGGGAAAAGTAATACAAATCACTTGACCATTAATTCTTAGTGGGGAAGAAGATTCTTAGTGACTTTGAATAGTTTCTGTTGAGGTGCAAAGAGGTTGGAAGGTGTTATTGCAAGACAATTGATTTCCTTCAAAGGTGAGAAGGTGAGCCTGGTTGGAGCAAATTCAACAACTAAAGAAGAATCTTCATCAAACGAAGGCATCTCCTTATGGACATTTGGAATGGTATCTTGAACTCTACCTACTATATGATTGGGCTTATCTTTTTTCTTCTCCCTTTGTACAACAACATCAAGCTTGGGAGTAGGACATGAGAGCCTTCTTCTCATGATACCCTTCCATTTAAGATGATCATTGGATTTTATATTACCATTAAACTTAATGGCTCAATGTAACACCCCCAATTTCAAACAAGAAAATTAAAATTTGAAGATAATGCAAAAGCATTTGGAAAGAAAAATCAGAGAATGTTACCGATACATTAACCATACAGGAGCAGTGATCATCACCTAACCTATGACTGATGCAAGGCAAAATGGGACATTGAATGAATATATGCATGCTCATAATCATATTACAACAATACTAATGATAAAAAAAAGACGATGATAATAATATAGATAGGAAGAGTATGAGAGTTTACAAAATCCAAATATAGGAAATCAAAACCAACTAGAAGAACAAAAATTCATAATGTATTGGGCAAAACACCTCTATCTAGTTTTCCTAACTCTTAAGCATACATATAAATCTCCAACCCTAAGCAATTGCTAGATACTAGCCTACGTCATCACCCTTAGCATATTCTAACTAATAATCATAACCCTAGAAATTGTCCTCTACTCCACAGACTATAAGTCGGATCATTATAGTGACCAAACAATTGTAGTATTAGTATGGTAAAATACTAGTAAAATATACTACCTATAATATATTAAGGTTCATATAGTACATAGAAGTCACATAGTAGCATGGTGATAAGCATACCAATATAAATTAATACTCAGGCATATGGTAGTACACATTGAGTGCACTTGCTGTGAGGGATAACATAAATCGAGATACCACACCCACCATAAACGTTCAAAGTACATAAAGAGGGCTTATATTGAGATACCTCACTCACCACACATTGAATTTCTTGGGATAACACACCTGCTAAAGAAATATACAATATAAAGTGCCCATGGGCTTGTACTAGGATACCTCATCCACCAAAATTTGACACCATTTTTATGCTAGCCTACCATAGTATAATCCTACTTCAAAGATATGAGCATCCCCCCTACCAATCTTAATTTGGTAGAGAAGAAAATAGATACCAAGTAAAAAAAAAAACACAAGGTGACCCACACATTGACTTGCGATTAGCTACCTCTAGAGTCGGAGAATAGGCTCGAACAAAATCACAAACCATATTTATTATTTGCCAAGTGATATCACAAACCATAGATTAATTCCATAAATAACCAATTAGATGTTTCCAAGTGATAACACCAAATATAGATAAATTCCATTATTATCCAAATTAGGTGCTTCCAAGTAGTAACACCAAACACATCACAAGGTGTAAATCTACCAATTTTGTGTTTAGAAATGATACCACACTTATCAAATTCAAGTCCTAACTATCATCATTATGATTCTTATTAATTCTAGGGTAAAAATTATTAAAATCATAATTTAAATCTTTTAATTATATAGAGGTATTAACATAAAATGCCCAAAAGAAGAATGATAATTAAAAATTAAGTAGGTAGAATACAATCGGACTAGCCAATCGGCCCCTAGGACTGATCGATTGGTTTGGTCATGCCAGACCTAAACAAAAAATAACATTAATAGACTAATTAACTTGTCTGTCTTACTGATTGACTATTCATAAGAAACCACTCAATGGGTTTGGTCCAATTGGTCTATAAGTAAAGTAGAGATAGGACCACTTGGGTCACAAGGTTACCAATTGATGGATTTAACAAATTGACCATAGGGACTAGTTGATGAGTTTGTCAAGCCAATTGAATAATCTCACAGCCAAACGATCAGAATTTACTAATTGTGCCACTATTCACTCAACTAGTGTATTGGTTTAATGAACCAATTGACCAATTGAGTTAAAACAACACCCAAACTTACCATATACACACTCAAATTCACCAAAATTTATCGTATTAATCCTAACATGATGATTTGTCATAAAGTACATACAGAGACATATTGCACACATAGAATCACATTGCTACATAGTAATATAGGAATTTAAAAGGAATAATACTCAAACTGCAAAATCATTCATAAAATTAGAGAACCAAAAAATTCTTAAATTTTGGAAAGAAATTTAACACAAAACACACTAAGAACTTGGAACGACAATGAGCAACAAAAACCTCATTCATATTAAAGAAAAGAATGTCTTACCTTGAAGTAATCCGTCTAACACAAAACTCCTACTTTAACGCTATCTACCACAACTTCAATTCCTAATAAAATCAAGATTCAAAACAATTAAAACTCATTTTTAAAAATCCATTAAAACCATTAAAGAAGAAGAAGAAGAAAGACTTAAATTTCTAAGAGTCAAAATAATTAAAACTCATTTTAAAAATCAATTATAATCAAAGAAAATAGATTTTAAGGAAAATCCATTAAAATCAAAGAACACAACTCAACCTTTTTTCAGAAATAGAATTCTAAGGAAAATGAAGCTCGAATCTTCAGCCTTCGTTAAAGCTTAATTGTTCCTTACTTAAGAGAAATACAAGAAAACTAAATCTAAGAGTAGAAGAAGAAAAGAGAGATAGTAACTCGACCAAGGAGGGAAGAAAATAAGTGCAACCTCTACATCTACTCAATAGAGGGGAAAAAGGAAGAAAAATGGAGGATGCTCAATACTCCATTAAATAAGAGATTTGGAAAACGCTATGCACACACAAAAGCTAAATAGGTAAGGCAAGATGTTAAAGAACCTATCCAACTTGATCCAAAATGTCATACAACCCAATATACCTCGGACTGAGTTTTCCCTTATAACCAAAAAACTTCACTTCGTTGGTGGGGAAATATTTAGAAGAATTTGGTCACCCAACTCAAACCCATCTACTCTGCTCTATAGATCTGCATAACTCTTTTGTCTATCCTACCAAGTTTTCATCTAATCTTGAATTAGTCTAATCTGTCTGGCAGTTTCCTCTATGATCTCTAGTCTCAACACATTTGTCTTGCTTGAGTCACTCCAGCACAAGGGATTATTAAACTTCCATCTATAGAGTGCTCTAAAAGGTATCGTCCCTATGCTCACATGATGATTGTTGTTATAGAATAATTTGGTTAAGTCCAGATGATCCTCCTAAGTACTTGAAACTTGAGTATGCATACCTAAAGCATATCCTCTAAAGTATGAATAGTTTGCTCACTCTGATCACCTATAGCTAGATGAAAAGCATCACTCATCTTTAGCTATGTCTTGAAAGCTGCTTGCAACTTCTACCATAAGTGCAATAAGAATAAAGAATCTTGGTCTAACACAACTTCTTTAGACACCCTATGATACCACACCATGCTCTTCCTATAAAAACTGACCATTTGCTCCATACTATAGGCTTACTTCATTGGTATGAATACTGTAAACATTGATAACTACTTAAATACCACAAAGACTGAATTTGAATCACTACAGGTCTTTGGTAGTCTAACAACAAATTTCATCGACACGTTATGCCATTTCCACTCAAAAACCTCCAAATGTTGAACCAACCCTACATGATAGTTGTGCTAGACCATGACCTTCTAACACGTCAAGCACATAGTCTGCAACCTCCTATTTCATACAGAGCCACTAATAGATCCAATTTAATTTTTTATGCAACTTATCCCCTATATGATGGATGGAATATGGTGCACGATGACCCTACTCTAGAATATTTCTCTTAATATCCCCATAACTCTATGAGTCATGCCATCTTCCTTGAAAACAAAAACTAACATCTTAAAAAACCCAAAACCTCATTACTATGCCCTTTGATATATCTAGCTTGATCCATTTAAGCTTGACCTCTCTTGGTTGACTATATCAAATCTTATCAAACATGGTCAATGTGATCATGAGTGTACATATCCTCACTTCAAGATCCCTGAATTCGATGACTTCTATTCTCAAATTTGAAAGATCTTGCCAAATCCAACTCAAAACAACCAACAAACCCAAGGAGTGTGAATTCTTCTTACTAAGAGCATCCAGTATAGCGTTGGCCTTACCCATCTGGTAGTTTAATTCCAAATGGTAGTCCTTAACCAACTACAACCATCTTCTTAGCCTTATGTTTAACTCACATTGAGTGAAGATTTACTTGAGGCTCTTATGGTCCGTGTAGAACTTACATTACATTTCATGTAAGTAGTTTCTCCTTATCTTTAATGTAAAAATAACCGCAACTAGCTCATGGTCATAATTAGCATAGTTTTTATCATGCTCCTTCAACTAGGAGATCCCTCCGATGCTTTATCAACACACAACAATGATCAAACTTGATGTGGAAGATAGTGAATGATTAATCTTCTACAATGTAGGTAAAATACCCCAAAACCCTAATTTAGGAATTATGGCTAAATAAGGGGTTATTAGGAAAATTAATTAAATAAATTATTTTATTACAATAAAGGGGAATTAATTAAGGTAAACAAATGATAAAATAATAAATGATTTATTCTAGAAAAAATTAGGGCATTTTACTAATTAACATGGGAGTGGAAAAATTTACTCAAATTAACCTAAAAAGGAATTTTATTATTATTATTATTATTATTATTATTATTATTATTATTATTATTATTTTAATGAATAATCCAAGAATACCAAAATATACTAAATACCCAAACCAACCTATTTTTCCTTTCCCTTTTTCTTTTCTTTTCTTTTTCTCCTTCTTTTCCCTTTTTCTTTCTTTCTCTCCTTCCTCCTTTTCTTTTTCTCTCCTTCCTCGATTTGGGCCAAACCCCTCACGACCCAATATCTCCCTTCCCCCTTCCCCTCTCATGAGGCCCAAAGCCCGTGTCCCTCCCCCCTTTCGACTACCCGATTTTCTCCCTCCCCTTTTCTTTCTTTCTTTCTTTTCTTCATGGACCGCTAATCTAGCCTGTCATCTTCCTACCCCCGATCCCGACCTGCAAACTTGAATCTTCAGCCCTGCTTAACCGAAAACTACCAACTCCGTATGACCGTCCTTTCCTCTCTCTTCCCTATCATTTTCTTCCCAAATTCGACCCAACCAAACCATCCTCTCTCCTCACGCATGCTTGCCATTTCCTTTTCTTCTTCCCCCGATAAAATGTACTCTACCATGGTAGGCCTGCACCAACGGCTGGCATGCCTAGCACCTTCCCCCCTCTTGTCCTATTCCTCCTTCATCATTTTCCCCTCAATTTGGCCTATAAATACCCCCATAGGCAACCATAACCGAGCCTTTGTTTTTGTAGCCCAAAAATTCCCACTTTGCGCCACCGCTCGATTAGATGACCTCCTCGTCGCCACCGCTAAGTACCGCCACTTGACCCACACACAGACCTACCCCTACATCACCATCTACCTAACTACACCTCCCTCCTCCCTCGATTTACCTTACACGAGCCACCCCAGCTGGGCAAAATCCCCCACTCGACCAACCCCTCATCAACCCACCCACTGCCTTTCGCACCACCGTCCGTCACCAATTCCACCACAACTAACACCATCTCTACCCTCCAAAACACCTAGGGAAACATCCTCTACCTCTCCATACCTCTATATCTCTCTGCCTCCCTCTCGTCCTCCCTTCTCCTCCCTCCACCACCTTCGACCACCGCAACTGCTGTCGTGCGCCGTCACCATTGGCTACACCACCACTTTCATTCCACCCCTCTCCACCTGAGGCACCCTCCACTACCTCAATCACCACCTCATTCCCTCTCCTCTAGCTTATACCACCATCTCTCCACCTCTCTTCTCCCTCCACCGCCACCGTGTGCCGCCACTAGTTTTGCCACCATCCTTAGGTGGTACTCTAACCTCCCCAACCCCTAAAACTTTTTTTTGTAAGTGTTAGTAATTCTTATTAATATTAATAGTATTACCCTTAATAATAATAATAATAATAATATTATTATTATTATTATTATTATTACTATTATGTTATCATTATAATTATTTAACCTAAATTCAAAAATATTTCTAACTAATATTATTATTAATAAAGGTTTATAACTTTAGTATTATTATCATCATCATTATTTTTCTTACTAATACTATTAATACTAACTTTGGCCCATTATCACTTTCATTATTAGTGTAAATATTTGAACCCTTATATTCCTATTACCATTTCGATTATTATTATTATTATTATTATTATTATTATTACTATTACTATCATTACTAATATTACTATTACTATGGTTATTATTATCATTATCATTATCATCATCATCATTATTATTATTTCCATCCCTATTACCATACTTGACCATTATCACCAAGGCTACTACTATTATGATTATTAGGACCTTTATTAATATTATTCTTAAGATCAAAAGTATTATTACTATTATTTCTATTACCATTATTATTATCACCTTGTCATTATTATTAACATTTCATATATCACTAACCTTACTATCACTACTAATATTATCATTATTAGTATCATTATGGTCACTACTTTTATATTACTAACTAGATTTGCACCCGTGCAATGCACGGAGGATTCGAGCATATGAGTAGTCTAATTTTTAAATAACATTTGGTAAAGAAACATTTAGGATAAATAATTATTATATAATTGGTTTCTAAGTAGATATTAATGGTAAACAAACTGAAAAAAAAATATAGACAATGAAGAATAACTAATCAAAGAAATTTCATAATTATATCTTTTCAAACACTTCTTTAAATACAACATTTGTGGTTGAATTACTCTCTGCAACATCATTGTCACATATAAGTATTTTCAAACCTTTACGATTTATCACTCGAGATATGGCAACATAAAGCTGACCATGACTGAATACAGGTTTCTTTAAGAAAATACCAACATTATGAAGTGATTGACCTTGACTTTTGTTGATTGTCATTGCATATGATACAATTAGTGGAAATTGTCTTCGATTAAACTTGAAAGGCAACCTTGGATCAGATGGTGTTAGTGACATTCTTGGTAACAATACTCGTTCACCAGAATTATTTCCACCTAAGATCTTTGCTTCCAACACGTGAGCTCCAAGCCTTGTGATTACCATCCTAGTACCGTTGCATAAGCCAATTGAATGGTCAATATTCCTCAATAACATAACAGGTGTACCAATCTTCAAATGCAATACATGATTTGGGACACCGGAACACTTAAGACTCTTTAGGAATTCCGGAGTGTGTAGATCTTGCAACAAATCATTATTTGAATCAGATCTACATGTTGTATCTGAACTCAAATATGTTTTCTCTTCAGCTGAGTTAATTGACAACATGTATTCATTGACGGACTCTACAATATCAAGAGTTGGTGCTAGGATAGATCTTCCCTCAAAATAAGTATCATCAGTGATATTTCTTGTGAACTCTGGATAAGTGCTTTTCACAATAGCTGCAATTGGATCATTTGAATATTTTATTAATAGATCACTTGGAAATTCGATTGTTGCATGACCATCATTAGGACCTCCAATTGTTCCATCTCCAATGCTTGCAATCCAGTCAGAAAATTGCTTCAACTTGGCACATTCATCGACTGAGGTAAGATTTCGTAACCTCATATTCTTTGTCAATCGTAACACCTTGCAATCTCGCCATAAGTATGAGGAGTTGATCGTTTCATGAACAATATCTTGTCGAGTACCCTTAGGAATGACAGGTAATATTTGTCTAAAATCACCTCCAAGAACAACTGTCTTACCTCCAAATGGCTTATCAATACTAAATTGATAGTTGATGCGTAAAATATCTCTCATAGTTTTATCCAAAGCTTCAAAGCAATATCTGTGCATCATTGGAGCTTCATCCCATATTATGAGTTTACATCTTATAATCAAATCAGCAAGTGGACTACCTTGTTTGATGTTACATGTTGAATCTTCGGTTGGATTTATAGGAATCTTGAATCGAGAATGAGCTGTTCTTCCTCCTGGTAATAAAAGAGAAGCTATTCCACTTGATGCCACGTTTAACACGATATCTCCTTTGCATCTAATAGCGGCTGATAAGGTCCTCCATATAAACGTTTTTCCTGTACCTCCATACCCATACACAAAAAACAATCCACCTTTATTTGACCTTGTTGCCTCCATTATCTCATCATATACATGTCTTTGCTCTGAGGTCATAACATATAGATTTTTATTGACCTCTTGAGACAAATTTGATCGATCATAACACATTTCCTCACGTATCAATGAATTACCAACGGTAGAAAAAAACTCGGATGGTGGAAATGGTATTGGCTCAAACTCTCTTAAGCTTCTTCCACAGTTTCGTAACAACTTTTCTACCTCTACCAAGCCATAATTTTTTATCTCATCATCTTCCAAATGAAGTTCTGAAAAAAAAAAATTCAATAAGTTTAGAAAGAATATATAAATAGTTTAACAATTTGAAAAAAAAATAATTAAGAGAACTAAGGTAAGTTACCTTCGTGTTGTAATAATAAGCGTTGTCTGTATAAAATATCATCAGTCATATAAATCCAACAATGATTCCAAACAACTTTAGGTCGAATGAGTGATTCAGATGTCAATAATGTTGCAAATAATTTTCTCAAAGAAGATGCAGAAGCCCAATGACTTGCCTCAATAATACCATCAATGTATTCCTTGTCGTCATCTAACAAACCTAGGGCATAGCAGGCATCACAGTATGATGAATGTTGCTCACCATTAATGTATCTTATGTCTTCATAACTTATAGGTCCACGCACAACATTAAGAAGACATCTTAAATAATAGAGTTCTCCACTGCCAGGAGGGACATAGAAAATCCGTCCAATAGAGAATCTTTTTTGCCTTGGTCGCCATTCTCTATTATACTTATCCCAAATGAATTTTGTAGGGAATTGAGAATAAGTTAATTCCTTTGCCTCAGGATATTCTTTATTTGCCTTCATCAAAGCTAAGAACATACTTTGCTTAACAAATAATCGATCAACAACATCATCGATCTAATCATAATCTGAAAAAATAACACTTTGTTGATTTGGAAGATGAAAACCTAACCTTTCAACCGGAGGATCTCTGAATTGAATATCATATTTGAATAACCTCCACGATGCTTCACATGATGATATATACCTATAATCATAGTACATCTGAACTTCGTCTGCCTTTTTTGCTACTTCGTCATCCGTTGTACTTCCATAAAAAGATGCAGTAACACGATCGTGTCATTTGTTTACATATTTAAATAAATACTTGATAGAGTGAGATTGGTTACACCATTCAACATTAAAATGTGCACCATACTTGAGCAACAGATAACGATTGTGAGGAACAATAAACCTATTATCAAGAGGAACTCCATTCTTCTCCACTATTCGTCCGTTATCTCTTCTTCTATAGATAGGATATCCATCATCATCAACAGTTGTTGATTCAACAAACTTTTTAGGAAAATGCTTTGTACAACGGCCAGCAGACATGCAAGGGGAGCTCTTAGCAGCAATACCACATGGTCCATGTACCATAAATTCTCGAACTGCTGTATAATACTTAGGATCAATGTGTTTATCTGGAATTTCGGCTGAAATAATTTTGTCGATATCGCTTCCTGTTGGATACTTGTCTGTTGCTGCAAGAAATAACAATATGTGTGCATGTGGCAACCCACGCTTCTGGAACTCAATAGTCGATATAACTGCAGTAGAGTTAAAATAAAGGGTTATAACCAACTATAGTAAGAATATATGCTAAATATAATATACACACACACACACACACACATAGACTATGAAATAGTACTTGATTTAACCGTTCCAAAGATCTTGTTACTGCGAAGATCTTTGATGAGATAATCTAACTTCATTTTAAAAGCACGACAAATAATATCCGGACGATCATCGGCTTTGAGGCTTCTTTTTTCAACAAAACGAACTATTTATGGCCATTTGGGATTGCAAGTAAATGTAATAAAAAGATCTGGATAACCAACCCATCTACAAATTGCCATGGCATCTTGATAGTTTTGAATCATATATCGAGCACCGCCTGTGAATGATGACGGTAATATAACTCATTTTCCTTGCGTTGATGGATCGGTCTCACCCCTTAAAATTGCATCTGTTAGTCCACTATATAATTCACACCGCAAATGTTTTTGATGTAACTTAATGTAAGTCAATCTTGAAGATTCAACCATGGTATATGCGTCAACAATAAATTGTTGAAGTAGTCTCATGGAAGACAATATAATTGATAACTCCGAACTCCTTTCATGCAAACGATATGAAAAATACTCTGTTAAACTAACATACTTCCAGCCACCCTGCTTCATTCCCCCATTCAACGTTAACGGAATGTCTTCTCTATAGCCATCTTCACCATAAGGAAACAATATAGGATATTGTAATCCAAGATATGAAGCATGTAGTTGGTTAATGCGTTTCAGCATTCCCGTTTTCGTTTCGACCAAGATATCCCTATCACCTAATGATGCATCAAAGTCCCCAACAATTAATCCAGCAATTTCTGAAGCCGTAGGTAGATTATACCTTCTGCCATCCCCATTCCTCCTACCAATCAACTTCAACTTCACATCTAAACAACCATCCTTTTCAATTTTTTCTCTTACCATTCTGAATGATTTAACCAACACATTATTCTCGTCAAGCATCATCTTCAAATCATAAACAATAGATGTACGAAGGATGTTCAAGGTTTGACTTTCCCTATAACCAATACAGTTGGAATAAGGAATTAGAAGAAATTACTTAAAAATGATAAAATAACTCAATAAATACCATAGCTTCTTAAGTAACTCACCTAACAGAATGAACTCTATTTTCAACTTCATGATCAGTGTCATAAATGTAGAGTTGAGCAAATTTAGGCACTGAACCTTCATTCGGCAATAAACTTCCCATAAGATGATAATTTTGACCATGAAGTCTAAATATTGGAGGAGATCTTCCATTGTTCAAACTTCTGTCAACTTTGCCTCCCATGGAAGTAAAACAGAACATGTTATTGTATGACCGAATATTCTAGAGAAAGTGTTTTCTTCTATCATTACGTAAATATAACAGATCATGTAATACTTTAGGAGGATTTCTCATTGGTGGGAGTTGAACTTTGCCTTGCATGCAGCATAAAGAATATTTCGGGTTTCGAGATGGCCGACTTTTACACAATCTTTCCTCATACCAGAAAAGAGAATTGCAAAATCCACATGAGTATATTGCATCTCCAATATCAAAATAATCTACACATATCATAAAATTAATATAAGACATTTGGAAAGATTTATTATAAAAAAAGTTATGTACAAATACATTTTTGGTTGTATACCGGAAGGTGTTCCACTGTTTTGTTCTATTTCAACATCTGTGAAGACGTAAAGTATTAGACATTTAAAAATATTACAAAGTTCTCCTATTATGTTTATTATATTAAAATTAAATTTATATGAGACTTTTCGAGAAATGTAATATTCCATATGCATGTATAAAAGATATTAATCAGTGCATACCAGATAATACGGTTCCACTATTCTCTTCTATTTCAATATCTGTTGACACGTAAATTATAATTACAATAGATATATACATAACAATTACAACGTAAGGAAAATAATTATAAACTTATAAAATAATATTAATAATAAATGTTTACACATATTGGAAAATGAGAATGCTAACCTTCATCGAATTCCAATTGTTGCCCTACGATAGAGGCACCATAATTCTTCTTAGAATAGATAGAAAAGTTTGTCATTTTTGATGATTCTGATAAATTCACAGTACCACTTTCATTTTATGCATGGCATGTTGAATATATATTGGTTGTAGTATTTGAAGGCCCACTACTTGACAGACATTTCATTTGATCATCATCATAGTTTAGTTTATAAATAGAGTTTATAGGAGTGCCCGCTGTAAGAAAGGAATAATAAATAGTTAATATAATTGAATACTATAGACATGATTTTTAAACTGCCACATATAAATGTAAACAACTTATTACCATTTGTGATGTCACTAAGAGGAGATAACAATCCCTGAGATTCAAAAAGATTGAACGCACATTTTGTATGTGTATTTTTGTCTGGGCTCGATTTTGTACCAATCATATTTAAATTACCTGCATACAAAAAATAACAATTGTACCAATCATTTATCAATTCAAAAAATTAATGTTAATATATATATTTAAAAAAATTTAAAGAATATTATATTATTGTCAATATGTTGTTAATTCATAATGTAAACGATAATAATAATTTAGTATTGTTAAATTGGATTAATATACTTTTGAACCAATTAAATATTTCATAATAATATTACGCAACTATATTCAAATAGTTATAGTTTCATAAAGAAAAAAATTTCCAATTTTAAGTAGGAAGTTTATATTTCTTAAAATCATTATATAATTTTTTTGCATGAAATAATGATGGGGAGTGTAACAATATGGCGTTAGGATTTTGCATGAAATGGTATGGTGTTAGGTTTTGCATGGAATTGCATGATGTTAGGGTTTTGCATGGGGATATTAATATTGCATGGTATTATGGTTTTGCATGGGGTTTCAATATTACATGGCGTTAGGGTTTTGCATGCAGATATTAATATTGCATGATCTAGGGTTTTGCATGGGTTGATAATATTACATGGTGTTAGGATTTTGCATGTGGGTATTAATACCACCTGTTCTTATTTCTTTAAATCATTATATATTTTTTTTATTTCAAAAATGTAATGTCAATATATATGTTTGTTTAAATTTATAGAATATTATTTTTTTGTCAATTATGTATGTATTAAATCATTATGATATCTCCTAATAATTATTAGGATTTTTAGGCTTTCCCTAAGAACAATATTATTAATGTTGTCAATTATTTATGTATTAATTAATTATGATATCTCTTAATATTGAATAGGAAATTTTTAGTGTTTCATTAAAAACATTTTTTTTGAATTCTCATAGTAATTGATCATGAACAATATGTTCTTAATTTATAATTTAAACAATAATAGCAATTTAATCTTCTCCAAAAAGATTAACATACTATTATTTAATTAGTTATACTCTCATCAAAACAAAATTTTCCAGTTTTAAGTAGGAAGTTTATATTTGTTTAAATCATTGTATAATTTTTTTATTTCAAAAATTTATTGTTAAGAAATAGCTCTCAATATAATTTTACAATATAATTTTATTCACAATTATCTATGTATTAATTAATATTATTTAAAAAATTAATGTTAATATATATATTTAATAAAATTTAAAGAATATTATATTATTCTCAATATGTTGTTAATTCATAATGTAAACAATAATAATAATTTAGTATTGTTAAATTGGATTAATATACTTTTTAACCAATTAAATATTTCATAATAATATTACGCAACTATATTCAAATAGTTATAGTTTCATAAAGAAAAAAATTTCCAATTTTAAGTAGGAAGTTTATATTTCTTAAAATCATTATATAATTTTTTTTGCATGAAATAATGATGGGGAGTGTAACAATATGGCGTTAGGATTTTGCATGAAATGGTATGGTGTTAGGTTTTGCATGGAATTGCATGATGTTAGGGTTTTGCATGGGGATATTAATATTGCATGGTATTATGGTTTTGCATGGGGTTTTAATATTACATGGCATTAGGGTTTTGCATGCGGATATTAATATTGCATGATCTAGGGTTTTGCATGGGTTGATAATATTACATGGTGTTAGGATTTTGCATGTGGGTATTAATACCACCTATACTTATTTCTTTATATCATTATATATATTTTTTATTTCAAAAATGTAATATTAATATATATGTTTGTTTAAATTTATAGAATATTATTTTTTTGTCAATTATGTATGTATTAAATCATTATGATATCTCCTAATAATTATTAGGATTTTTAGGCTTTCCCTAAGAACAATATTATTAATGTTGTCAATTATTTATATATTAATTAATTATCATATCTCCTAAAATTGAATAGGAAATTTTTAGTGTTTCATTAAAAACATTTTTTTTTGAATTCTCATAGTAATTGAGCATGAACAATACGTTCTTTATTTATAATTTAAACAATAATAGCAATTTAATCTTCTCCAAAAAGATTAACATACAATTATTCAATTAGTTATACTCTCATCAAAACAAAATTTTCCAGTTTTAAGTAGGCATTTTATATTTGTTTAAATCATTATATAATTTTTTTATTTCAAAAATTTATTGTTAAAAAATAGCTCTCAATATAATTTTATAATAGTATTTTATTCACAATTATCTATGTATTAATTAATATTATTTAAAAAATTAATGTTAATATATATATTTAATAAAATTTAAAGAATATTATATTATTCTCAATATGTTGTTAATTCATAATGTAAACAATAATAATAATTTAGTATTGTTAAATTGGATTAATACACTTTTTAACCAATTAAATATTTCATAATAATATTACGCAACTATATTGAAATAGTTATAGTTTCATAAAGAGAAAATTTTCCAATTTTAAGGTGGAAGTTTATATTTCTTAAAATCATTATATAATTTTTTTGCATGAAATAATGATGGGGAGTGTAACAATATGGCGTTAGGATTTTGCATGAAATGGTATGGTGTTAGGTTTTGCATGGAATTTCATGATGTTAGGGTTTTGCATGGGGGTATTAATATTGCATGGTATTATGGTTTTGCATGGGGTTTTAATATTACATGGCGTTAGGGTTTTGCATGGGGATATTAATATTGCATGATCTATGGTTTTGCATGGGTTGATAATATTACATGGTGTTACGATTTTGCATGTGGGTATTAATACCACCTGTTCTTGTTTCTTTAAATCATTATATATATTTTTTATTTCAAAAATGTAATGTCAATATATATGTTTGTTTAAATTTATAGAATATTATTTTTTTGTCAATTATGTATGTATTAAATCATTATGATATCTCCTAATAATTATTACGATTTTTAGGCTTTCCTTAAGAACAATATTATTAATGTTGTCAATTATTTTTGTCATAATTAATTATCATATCTCTTAATATTGAATAGGAATTTTTTAGTGTTTCATTAAAAACTTTTTTTTTTGAATTCTCATAGTAATTGATCATGAACAATATGTTCTTAATTTATAATTTAAACAATAATAGCAATTTAATCTTCTAAAAAAAGATTAACATACTATTATTTAATTAGTTATACTCTCATCAAAACAAATTTTTCCAGTTTTAAGTAGGCATTTTATATTTGTTTAAATCATTATATAATTTTTTTATTTCAAAAATTTATTGTTAAAAAATAGCCCTCAATATAATTTTACAATATTATTTTATTCACAATTATCTATGTATTAATTAAAATTATTTCAAAAATTAATGTTAATATATATATTTAATAAAATTTAAAGAATATTATATTATTGTCAATATGTTGTTAATTCATAATGTAAACAATAATAATAATTTAGTCTTGATAAATTGGATTAATATACTTTTTAACCAATTAAATATTTCGTAATAATATTACGCAACTATATTCAAATAGTTAGAGTTTCATAAAGAGAAAAATTTCCAATTTTAAGTAGGAAGTTTATATTTCTTAAAATCATTATATAATTTTTTGCATGAAATATTTATGGGGAGTGTAACAATATGGCGTTAGGATTTTGCATGAAATGGTATGGTGTTAGGTTTTGCATGGAATTGCATGATGTTAGGGTTTTGCATGGGGGTATTGATATTGCATGGTATTATGGTTTTGCATGGGGTATTAATATTACATGGCGTTAGGGTTTTGCATGCGGATATTAATATTGCATGATCTAGGGTGTTGCATGGGTTGATAATATTACATGGTGTTAGGATTTTGCATGTGGGTATTAATACCACCTGTTCTTATTTCTTTAAATCATTATATATATTTTTTATTTCAAAAATGTAATGTCAATATATATGTTTGTTTAAATTTATAGAATATTATTTTTTTGTCAATTATGTATGTATTAAATCATTATGATATCTCGTAATAATTATTAGGATTTTTAGACTTTCCCTAAGAACAATATTCTTAATGTTGTCAATTATTTATATATTAATTAATTATCATATCTCCTAATATTGAATAGGAAATTTTTAGTGTTTCATTAAAAACATTTTTTTTAAATTTTCATAGTAATTGATCATGAACAATATGTTCTTAATTTATAATTTAAACAATAATAGCAATTTAATCTTCTCCAAAAAGATAAGCATACTATTATTTAATTAGTTATACTCTCATCAAAACAAAATTTTCCAGTTTTAAGTAGGCATTTTATTTTTGTTTAAATCATTATATAATTTTTTTTCCAAAAATTTATTGTTAAAAAATAGCTCTCAATATAATTTTACAAAATTATTTTATTCACAATTATCTATGTATTAATTAATATTATTTCAAAAATTAATGTTAATATATATATTTAATAAAATTTAAAGAATATTATATTATTGTCAATATGTTGTTAATTCATAATGTAAACAATAATAATAATTTAGTATTGTTAAATTGGATTAATATACTTTTCAACCAATTAAATATTTCATAATAATATTACGCAACTATAATCAAATAGTTAGAGTTTCATAAAGAGAAAAATTTCCAATTTTAAGTAGGAAGTTTATATTTCTTAAAATCATTATATAATTTTTTTGCATGAAATAGTGATGGGGAGTGTTACAATATGGTGTTAGGATTTTGCATGAAATGGTTTGGTGTTAGGTGTTGCATGGAATTGCATGATGTTAGGGTTTTGCATGGGGGTATTAATATTGCATGGTATTATGGTTTTGCATGGGGTATTAATATTACATTGCGTTAGGGTTTTGCATGCGGATATTAATATTGCATGATCTAGGGTTTTGCATGGGTTGATAATATTACATGGTGTTACGATTTTGCATGTGGGTATTAATACCACCTGTTCTTATTTGTTTAAATCATTATATAATTTTTTTATTTCAAAAATGTAATGTCAATATATATATTTATTTAAATTTATAGAATATTATTTTTTTGTCAATAATGTATGTATTAAATCATTATGATATCTCCTAATAATTATTAAGATTTTTAGGGTTTCCCTAAGAACAATATTATTAATGCTGTCAATTATTTATGTATTCATTAATTATCATATCTCCTAATATTGAATAGGAATTTTTTAATGTTTCATTAAAAACTTTTTTTTTTGAATTCTCATAGTAATTGATCAAGAACAATATGTTCTTAATTTATAATTTAAACAATAATAGCAATTTAATCTTCTCCAAAAAGATTAACATACTATTATTTAATTAGTTATACTCTCATCAAAACAAAATTTTCCAGTTTTAAGTAGGCATTTATATTTGTTTAAATCATTATATAATTTTTTTAATTCAAAAATTTATTGTTAAAAAATAGCTCTCAATATTATTTTATTCACAATTATCTATGTATTAATTAATATTATTTCAAAAATTAATGTTAATATATATATTTAATAAAATTTAAAGAATATTATATTATTGTCAATATGTTGTTAATTCATAATGTAAACAATAATAATAATTTAGTCTTGTTAAATTGGATTAATATACTTTTCAACCAATTAAATATTTCATAATAATATTACGCAACTATATTCAAATAGTTAGAGTTTCATAAAGAGAAAAATTTCCAATTTTAAGTAGGAAGTTTATATTTCTTAAAATCATTATATAATTTTTTGCATGAAATAGTGATGGGGAGTGTAACAATATGGTGTTAGTATTTTGCATGAAATGGAATGGTGTTAGGTTTTACATGGAATTGCATGATGTTAGGGTTTTGCTTAGGGGTATTGATATTGCATGGTATTATTGTTTTGCATGGGGTATTAATATTACATGGCGTTAGGGTTTTGCATGCGGATATTAATATTGCATGATCTAGGGTTTTGCATGGGTTGATAATATTACATGGTGTTAGGATTTTGCATGTGGGTATTAATACCACCTGTTCTTATTTCTGTATATCATTATATATATTTTTTATTTCAAAAATGTAATGTCAATATATATGTTTGTTTAAATTTATAGAATATTATTTTTTTGTCAATTATGTATGTATTAAATCATTATGATATCTCCTAATAATTATTAGGATTTTTAGACTTTCCCTAAGAACAATATTATTAATGTTGTCAATTATTTATATATTAATTAATTATCATATCTCCTAATATTGAATAGGAAATTTTTAGTGTTTCATTAAAAACATTTTTTTTTTGAATTTTCATAGTAATTGATCATGAACAATATGTTCTTAATTTATAATTTAAACAATAATAGCAATTTAATATTCTCCAAAAAGATTAGCATACTATTATTTAATTAGTTATACTCTCATCAAAACAAAATTTTCCAGTTTTAAGTAGGCATTTTATTTTTGTTTAAATCATTATATAATTTTTTTTTTCCAAAAATTTATTGTTAAAAAATAGCTCTCAATATAATTTTACAATATTATTTTATTCACAATTATCTATGTATTAATTAATATTATTTCAAAAATTAATGTTAATATATATATTTAATAAAATTTAAAGAATATTATATTATTGTCAATATGTTGTTAATTCATAATGTAAACAATAATAATAATTTAGTATTGTTAAATTGGATTAATATACTTTTCAACCAATTAAATATTTCATAATAATATTACGCAACTATATTCAAATAGTTATAGTTTCATAAAGAGAAAAATTTCCAATTTTAAGTAGGAAGTTTATATTTCTTAAAATCATTATATAATATTTTTGCATGAAATAATGATGGGGAGTGTTACAATATGGTGTTAGGATTTTGCATGAAATGGTATGGTGTTAGGTGTTGCATGGAATTGCATGATGTTAGGGTTTTGCATGGGGGTATTAATATTGCATGGTATTATGGTTTTGCATGGGGTATTAATATTACATGGCGTTAGGGTTTTGCATGCGGATATTAATATTGCATGATCTAGGGTTTTGCATGGGTTGATAATATTACATGGTGTTACGATTTTGCATGTGGGTATTAATACCACCTGTTCTTATTTCTTTAAATCATTTTATAATTTTTTTATTTCAAAAATGTAATGTCAATATATATGTTTATTTAAATTTATAGAATATTATTTTTTTGTCAATAATGTATGTATTAAATCATTATGATATCTCCTAATAATTATTAGGATTTTTAGGCTTTCCTTAAGAACAATATTATTAATGTTGTCAATTATTTATGTATTAATTAATTATCATATCTTCTAATATTGAATAGGAATTTTTTAGTGTTTCATTAAAAACTTTTTTTTTTGAATTCTCATAGTAATTGATCAAGAACAATATGTTCTTAATTTATAATTTAAACAATAATAGCAATTTAATCTTCTGCAAAAATATTAACATACTATTATTTAATTAGTTATACTCTCATCAAAACAAAATTTTCCAGTTTTAAGTAGGCATTTATATTTGTTTAAATCATTATATAAATTTTTTAATTCAAAAATTTATTGTTAAAAAATAGCTCTCAATATAATTTTACAATATTATTTTATTCACAATTATCTATGTATTAATTAATATTATTTCAAAAATTAATGTTAATATATATTTTTAATAAAATTTAAAGAATATTATATTATTGTCAATATGTTGTTAATTCATAATGTAAACGATAATAATAATTTAGTATTGTTAAATTGGATTAATATACTTTTGAACCAATTAAATATTTCATAATAATATTACGCAACTATATTCAAATAGTTATAGTTTCATAAAGAGAAAAATTTCCAATTTTAAGTAGGAAGTTTATATTTCTTAAAATCATTATATAATTTTTTTGCATGAAATAATGATGGGGAGTGTAACAATATGGCGTTAGGATTTTGCATGAAATGGTATGGTGTTAGGTTTTGCATGGAATTGCATGATGTTAGGGTTTTGCATGGGGATATTAATATTGCATGGTATTATGGTTTTGCATGGGGTTTTAATATTACATGGCGTTAGGGTTTTGCATGCGGATATTAATATTGCATGATCTAGGGTTTTGCATGGGTTGATAATATTACATGGTGTTAGGATTTTGCATGTGGGTATTAATACCACCTGTTCTTATTTCTTTAAATCATTATATATTTTTTTATTTCAAAAATGTAATGTCAATATATATGTTTGTTTAAATTTATAGAATATTATTTTTTTGTCAATTATGTATGTATTAAATCATTATGATATCTCCTAATAATCTTCTCCAAAAAGATTAATACCACCGTACATTTTTTCGTGGTTCATCCTAACCGCCCGTTTTAATTATTTAATGCCCACCCTCCCCGTGCCTACCGATTATTTTTTCGTTCCATTGCCTACCGTGCCACAGAATAAATAAAACCCTACTGTCATAACCCTCCCCTAACCGTCTGATGAATGGCACTGTAATCTACACCGTTCATTTTGTAACGTTCTATCATCTTACTATATAAGCAGGTAGGGTTTCTGGAGAATTCTCCAACCCATCTGCGCGCAGCTCTCTCCTCTCTCCTCTCTACTCTCAACTCTCTCATCTCTCCCATCCTCACTCTGTCCGATTCTCTGTATCTTTCATGAAGAAAGAAATTTTCGAAACTTACAATCCAGATCTGTATTTCCTATGCTTTCCCTTCTAATTTCGTACTTTAATTTCAGTTCAAGTTATATGATGTTTCGAAAAAAAAATTCTTTGCGAAGATTAGATATGTGATTTCTGTGTATTATAGAAAAGCCGAATCAAAAGTGTGCAACTTTTGATTTTTCTGTCGGTTATACTATATACCAAGAATAATATCTGTTCGATGTTATGGGTGTATGCGTACAGATTTCGAAAATTTCTTATTTTTAGTTAGATCTGGTGGGTGCATATTTCGTGGTTTACTGGTCCTAAAATACCCATCTGGTTCTCTTCAAGTGTTGTATCTTTTGCTTTCGAAAGAGAACACTCAAAATAGAGAAATTTGGGTATTTTAGGTAATTTTTTAATTTCAGTTCCAGTTATATGATGTTTCGAAAAAAAAATTTCTTTACGAAGATTAGATATGTGATTTCTGTGTATTATAGAAAAGCCGAATCAAAAGTGTGCAACTTTTGATTTTGCTATCGGTTATACTATATACCAACAATGATTTCTGTTTGATGTTGTGGGTGTATGCGTACAGATTTCGAAAATTTCTTATTTTTAGTTAGATCTGGTGGGTGCATATTTCGTGGTTTACTGGTCCTAAAATACCCATCCGGTTCTCTTCAAGTGTTGTATCTTTTTCTTTCGAAAGAGAACACTCAAAATAGAGAAATTTGGGTATTTTAGGTAATTTTTTAATTTTGTCCAAAATTTTTCGAACATATATTGTTGTCGGTTTGTATATCTTTTATGTTAACTTAAATCTGGGTATATTTTTCAGATCTGTTCCTTTCGGAAGCAAGAGACAGATCTAACATAAAATATGGTAACGTTGAAGATATTATTTCGTAATTCTTAAGTATTATTCCTTCTATTTCTTTCTGAGATTGTATATGTCGCTTTCAGAAGTTTTTGAAAGTCGACACAAACAAACCGGACAAATCTGGGCATTCGAACATGTATCTTTATTTTTCAAACTTGTTCTTTCATTTTTTCATTATTTAACTTCCAAATGTTCTTTCATCTAAAGTATGTAATAAAACCAACAAAGATCCGCTTTCAGATCTATAATTTTCGGGAGTTCAAAAATAGATCTAAGATAAAATAGGCTAAAGTTTATATCATTTGTGTTACTAACATAGATCTGTATTTTTTTTAGCGAGGAAGATTTCTTCGTATTTCTTAACTATAGTTCCTTCTATTTATCTATGCATTTTTATTTGTCCCTTTCGTAAGTTTCGAAAGTTGACACAAAAAAAGCCAACAAATCTGGGTATTCGAACTCATATCTGTATTTTTCAGAGTACTTGAATTTTTTTTTTGTTAAAAGCCTTGCATATATTATTTCATCTTTTGTATTTAAAGGAAACAAAGATCCGTCGTTTTACGTTGAGTCCCATCTGTTCTGTATTTCAGATCTGTTATTTTCATTAGCGAACACACAGATCTAACAGAAAATAGGCTAAACCTTCTGATATTTTTAATTTTTTGGTCTAGCAATATTTTTTCTTAATTTTTAAGTAAAAAACCTTCTGATATTCTCTGCAATTTTTTCTGTTCCTTTCAAAAGACATTGAAAGTGGACACACGAAGCCCAAAAATTGTGGTATTCAAACTTATCATGTGCTGATCTCTTTACATATGATATGTTGCTTTCAAAAATTATTGAAAGTCAACCGAGATGAATTACAAAAATATGGATTTTTGAACTCACTTTTCAGTCTTTTTTTTCGTATGTTCAATCCCTGTAGGTTTTGTTTTTAGTATTTGTTATGATCAGTTTGTCTGTCACATTCAATATTAGGTGAATATTTTTTATGGTTTAGTTTTGTCGCTTATGGCTGACATATTTTCAGTTCTGTAATAAGTTCAATAATAATCAAATATTGAGTTTTTATGTTTCAAACAGATCTCAGAGATCATTGGGTGTTCTAATTTAATTTCTCTTCTGATTAATTTATGTGTCCATGCTTTAATGACATACTTATGCTTTAATTTCTGCAGTTAAGTTGATACATACTTTCTTATTTGGACTTCGACAATATTATAGTGAGTATTCACAATATTTACATTTTGTGATTGTTAATATATATTCTTGATTATCTTACTAAAATATTGGATTTAATTTAAATGTAGGTATTGCAATTCTTCATAAACTGGCAACGGTAAAAGTATACAGACATATTTCTCACATATCATATTTATAATTTAATTTATGTATTTTTTTGGCATACTGTGTGTCTATTTCTAAAGTGCTATAAAGTGTTGTAATTGCCTCTATTATGTCATACCTAATGTTGCTCGTAGTTTCAAATTGTATATTAGTATACTTGCTGTCTGTTTATCTATAAGGTGCTATAAGGTGCTATTTTCAATAATGTCTGTTTATCTATAAGGTGCTATAAATTGATATAATTGCCTCAGTTAGATCACACCTAATCTTACTGTTAGTTGCAAATTGAATATTAATGCTATTTGGTATGCTATGTGTTTATCTCTGAAGTGCTAAAAATTGCTATAATTGCCTCTGTTCTATCACATCTAATGCTTTCTTAGTAGCAAAAGTTGATAATTATCTATAACATTGCTATCACAATAGCTGAAATGAAAACGATAAACATAATTATTTACAACAGAATATTGTTAATACTATACTGAAGTACCTGTTGATACATGATCTCTTGATCTTTTTCCTGTTATTGTAGTTGATGATGTTAATTTCCTCATATTTGGGTGTATGTGTAGGAACTTGTATCTTCTACCCAATCTGAAAGTATGTTACATAAACAGTAAATTGAATAATTAGTATAATCATATTTAATTACTGTAATATAATTCACAATATAGATTGAGCAATGACTTACTTCAGAAGAATGAAAGTCAGGTGAATGTGTTCCTGTTTATATTGTGCTGCAGATTTTTGTTGTGTATGTGTCTATTGTCATGTGTGGGCTGTATGTCTTTTTATAAGAAGTATAAAATTTTTGAACCTAAATATAAGAGGGAAAACTTTTCATGCTGAGCTTCAGAAAGTAAAATTGGTATATTGTAGATACAAAATTTGCCACTGAATATACTAATTCTTTACTTTTTTTTTTAAATAAAATATTTCAGGTTATAAAAATATTATTCTAAGTTCTTTAATAAAAGGATCCCCATCTTCCATCAAACTTGACTATAAGAAATGGGCAATGATAAAAAACTTTGGTATCTAATGTAACAACAGTCAGCAATTATAGGCTTGTATTCTTTTTTTGTAATATTATAATTCTCAATGATTTTAATGTTCCCAAAAAGCCAAGTGTAAATTTCTGACTGTTGTTTTGACATGTATTGAGCCCTATGTACAATCTCACTAAGTTTTATGAACAACAAAATAGTGGTGATTCATAGTAAATTTTCTTATGGTCTGTTTGTTTGTGATGTAGGGGATCTATTTATTAAGACTTAGAAATAATAATGAGGCGATGATGATGGATGTGTTTTAATTTATATTGGATGATTTTTAACTGATTATTAACAGAAAATTTCAAAATAATCATTTTTCATCCCTTCCCACAGTAGGTAAGAGTTTAGGCATATTTTTTGAAGGGAATAATCAGTTAAAAATCACCATTTATAAATTAATTGAATGTTAGGCATGAGCCTATGATCATTGAATAGTAAATATTTTGAATCCTGAGCCTCCAAAAAATATAAAAGAATCATTCAGCTTTTATGTTGAATTTCATAAAATTTAGGATAATATTCATAACAAATACTCAATAAACCTCCTGAAATAACAATCATATGTATGATTTTCTTATTAAACTATAATATAGGAATACTAAAATTGTTCCTACCCAATTATGATCCTGTCTATAATTTGCTGCGGATTTTTATTGTGTGCACTGTACTTAGTCATCTAATTTAGGATAATATTCATAATAATGACCTAGCAAAAGAACATAAATAATAATAGCGCATTCATTGTGAAAAGTTATTCAAATATAATAGGTCAGATTAAAGAGTATGCATAGATAGGAAAATAGCTATTACATGAGAAGATGAAATCTTAATAATAAAGCGTACATAATTGAAACAAAAGTAATATCAAACTGTCTTCTTCTGCTACATACTGAAGTCACTAATAATGCAGATTAAGTTTGGTTTCTCAACCAAATCACAATTAAGTAACATCAACATATAATAGAAATTTCAAATGCTAGTTAACAAAGTTAATCAACTTGAGAGCACATCAGTTCACTCCTCTGCTCTATGAGCCTAAACTTTCTCTATTTTAACATTGACCCTAGATCTCTTTCTCTTAGGAGCTGTAGTGGAATGATCCGCATCAATACACCTCTTTCCAAATTCTTCATCTGTACTCTCAGAATTGCATATTGTGCCTTGCTTTGGTGTGCGAACTTCATCTGTCTGAGATTCCACCTGTACAAAGAATACATTATCAGGTTATAAAATAATTATTAAATAAACAATTAATTCACTACAATAATTATGTTTGTGTTATGAATAATACCTGCTCATCAGCTACAGTTTCTAATTTTGAAAGCATATCAGAGTCCTAAAATAATGCACAAATGTTTTTTATAAAATTGGTTCCTTACATAATATTTCCCTTGAAGTAAGGATTAGAACATATAGAAATATTTTACACTAACCTGACTGTCTAAGGAAGTAGGTCCATAATATTTGGAAACCAAAGCTTCGTCCACACTTAGCTTTATAACTGAATATGCTCCCAATTGTTTCTCCCTCACTTGGACTAAGAAAAGAGCCTTCACATCTATGAGTTTTTCCAAATCTGTTGGAAGCTTTGTATATTCAACATCTTCCTGTGTAAACTTTAAAATGTGATTAAAATAGTGTGCATAAACTGAAACCATAAAAATTATATCATATTAAATCAGGACTTACCTTTGCATTGCTTTCCCTAAGTTGTTGAGCTGATTTACCAATAATTTTTGTACATTCCCTATCCCATAGAAGTAGTGGAATATTTCCTGTTCCGTCAACAACTCTAATTTGTAGCATGTATCTAAGACTTCCTTTATCATTTTTCATACACTTTTCACAATAAAAAGAGTCTCCAATAGGCTTGAGTTTCTTTAGGCATTTCTTACATGCTACATAAAACCACTCTCCTACTGTTTCAATTCCTGCAACCCTGACATTGATCCAAAACTTTCCCACCTAAACCAAAATTCAATATTTTTGTTAGTAATGAAACATCTATTATCTATTATATGTATTAAAGAAAATTAATCTTACCTCATTCTCTTGAAGTTGTTCAACTGTTTTGAAAATAGATCTCTCACTTGCTAGCTCCTCTGTTATTGTTTGTGAAGATAATGATTGCCTCTCTTCACAAACTGTGATCGTGAAGATTCACATTCAGGTAATCTGTACAAAGGTAATTATGTTTAGTTTTCATAGTTCATTGTTGTGAAAGTAATTAATGTGTAGAAGTGTTGAAAGATATTTTCCTCTTTTCGAAGTCTCTAATCTCATCCATTGTAGTATCAAGAATTAGTTTTGTGACATTCCAAGTGTTTGATATCCTAACTTCATCTGTAAGTATTAAGTGTAGTTAATGTTAATTTAACCATAAAAAATTGCTAACAAAATAAATATCTATTTTACCATTAAACTTGCTGATTCGACAAAATTGAAGAATAATAATAAGCTGGTTTGGATTTGTCTGTGAAACATATTCACTTAGTTCTGTAGCATAATCTCCCCAAAGTGTGCACTGTACTCTGTTTTCTCTGAAAAATTGTGTAAGTAAATACTTGATATTAACCATTGTGGAAAAAGCATAACAATGTCCAAGCATTCATATACACTTGTCTTACTTTTCATCCTCCAGCACAAAATCCATGTATTTGGTGACTTGGCCATAAACTTCCTTCTCTCTTAATGTGTGTACTATGCAAACTCTTCCAATAATGTCTGTCATCATAGTAGTTGTTAGTACGATAGCTCAAGCAATTCAGTAAGTAGTATATGAATTATAAAAATGAATATGGTACCTATAAGACATGTTGGTGACCTTGTAGATAATTCTTCAAATGCTGCAAACTTGAATAGTACAGTTGGAAATACTTCTATATTTTTTGACAAATTACACTGTGTAAAATTGTTGAAGTAGATCACATATTTGAATTCAGTAGTTTTTATTTTCATTTGGTTATCTGCCACTATGAAATTCTTGACATGGTAGAGCTCTCCTTCAATGAGTTTTGCTTTATATTGTGGAATTTGAGATTTCCTAATTGAAGCATGAATTCTATTTTCCTGTTTTATTCAAGCAACATAAATTATCAGATTTATTTATATATTTCAAAATACTAATGAAATAAATAACATAAAATTTGCCTGCCAACGTACCTCATTGTCATGAAATACACATTCTAAACTGTATGCTTCATTTTTGTTCCCATAAGAAGGCTTATCGTAAAGCCTAATCAGTCGAAGTTTAATGCACCACTTGCTCTTGGTAGGGTTTATTTCTCTTAGATTTGTGTAGATTGACATGTTATCTGTAAATATATCAGGTAAAATATATCAGGTAAAACTGATATTTCTGAAATCCTAAAAAAGTATGTATCTGTAAATGTGAAAGTGTTTACAAAAAATGTAATCTATAAAAGTTTTAAAATCTGGTCAAAATAGTTGGCTTACCTGGGGATGCTGATGATTCTGCCAAATGACCTAAAAATTCTCACGATTATACCAGCACAGTATGTTTTTGTGATGTATATATAGGTAGGGAGAGCAGTGTTTGAAGTCAAACAGAGAGATTTGACCGTCGATTATTAAGTTATCCAGGGAAGAGTTGCAGAACAAATCAAATTTGGACACATGGCAAAATGTACTGCTACATTGGCTGGGAAACAAAGTTGTAATGAAAGTGTATATTTTTTTTTAAATGATGTAATTTTTTACGTTGACATCTGACCTTCCAAAGTCAGATTAAACGTTAAATTGACACCTGTCAAGTACAATAGATAGAAATGAGCGGGAAAAATATGCTACATGTATTATGCTTTTATATATAGTAAGATATCACTATTATTATTATTACTAGGGTTTGGGTTGATATGTAATCCCCCTACATTTTAGAAAACCTATAATTTAATAAATAACTTTTATTTAAAATAAATTAGCTTTTAAAATTATTTAATTTAATGACTTTATGGATTTTTGAGTGTACAAATTTGGATAGGAGTATTTAATAAATTAAAAATAAATATTTTGTTATTTTATCACATTGTTTTTAATTAAATATTTTTTCAAACTAATAATTACTAAAAGTATCAATTTCGAACCAATATATTAAATTACATTAAATTAAATTATTTATTAAAAGTATTACATTTTATTATTTCTAAATTAAATTAAATTACTTTCTCATTTTCCTTTTCTTTTACCTTTTCTTTTCCATCTCATTTTTCTCCTTTTTCTTCCTTCTTTTCTTTTCCGTTTTTTTCTTTCCTTAGGGCTGCCAGGCCAGCCCTTCCTTCCCTCCCCTGCGCACTGGGCCTCGACCCATCACTCCCTTCCCCTTCCCCATTTCGTGCGGCCCAAGCCGCCCATCCCTCCTTCTTTGCCCGAACAGCCCCCTCTCTTTTTCTTTTTCCTCCCTGGACCGCTGGTCCAACCTGTTGCTCATCTCCTTCCCCCGAACCCTACTGCAACAGCTGGAACCTGTAACTCCTGCCACCGATAGCCACCAACGCCGTCCGGCCTGCCCTCTCTCTTCCTTTCCCCATCACTTTCTTTCCTATTTCAAATAAAACCAACCCCTGTACCACAACTCGCATGCCCATCTTTCTTTCCTTCTTCTTCCCTCCCTTTTCCCTGCCAACCGACACCTCCCTGCCACCCTTCGTCCTCTCGCCGACCAGCCACCTGCCCCCTCTCTTCTCCCTCTTCTTTTTCTTTACCTCTCCATCCTCCTTTCTGCCCCATATTTCGAGCATCTTCCTTTCCCCGACCTCCCCCTTCTCTCCGTTCTTCTCCTGCCATCTTTCCCTATTTTTTTCCACATCACCGCCAACTGCCGTTCCAACCACCACACCCAGCCCCTGCGCGGCCTTTTGCCACCACCTGCTACTGCCCTGCGCCACCATGAGACCCCCCAAGCCACCCTCGATCCCCTGCAGCTCCTCCTTTCTCCACCTCTTCTTTTCTCCCCACTTTTCTCCCTTATCGCCAAGCCATCTACAACCGCCCCATTCTCCGTCGTCTCGCCACCTCTGTCGCCACCAAACCCACCATTCGACACCCTGCAACCTCCTCTACGATCCCCATACATTGGTTGGCCGAAACAAGTCCTCGAACCCCCTTCATTCTTCCCTCCTCTTTTCCTTCCTTCTCAGCCTCTCCACCTCGACCCACCTCAGTAGCCATCTTCGCTGCCTCGCCGTTGCCGTCTCCACCACCTTTGTCCGCCAACAACCCATCCTTAGCCTCCACCTACACCCCCTCTTCACTCCTGCACACTTACTTTGCCTCCAATCCTCCCCCATATACCTCCTTTTCTAGCCTAAAGACCCCAAACCGAGCCATCTCCCCTCCCTTCTATCGCACCCCCTTCAAACCCTTTTCTCCCCTTATTCTGCATGTGGCTCACGCTGTTCATGCAGCGTGATCTCCACATTGATTTGGAAATTTTATTATCTAAATTTTGAGGTATATTAATAGTTAATTAAAGTGTATTATTATTAAATAAAATTTTATAAAGTTTTATCCTTTTTAATTTCCTACTTCTAATATAATACTTATTGATATTATTTTTAGGTGTTGAGTTGCTAATTAAGCTTTGAATCTTTAACCGGGATAGCGGTAAGGTTTGATTTTTGCGGGATTAAGGTAATCGTTAAACCTCACTTAAATGCATGGAAAAATGTATGCTAGCACCTTAGGGATTTTAGTATGATTTTATGCATGTTTTGTGTTGCCTAGTATGATATATATATGGTTGCTTATATTGATTGATAAAAAGAAAAGAAAAGAAAATTATGATAGCTTTTGTGCCACGTGTAGAGATGATACTTAAGGAATGAGTTTGATATTTGATGGAAATGTTAAATGCTTGTCTATGATGTATTATGTTGCTAATGCATGAATAATATTATTGTCTAAGGGTATTTTAGTAATATGCTTATGTAAGTATGTGATCTAATATATGTTGTTGCTAATGAGTATTATGTTGAATAATGATAAGTTGGTGGAGTTAAATGATAAGAATGAAGTGCTAATATTAGTATTTTATGTAGTAGTGGTAAATTCATAAAAGTGGTGTAATAAAGGGGTTAAGTGGAAATTTTATAAGTGAAAAGGGTATTTTGGAAATTTTGTAGTAAAGGGGTATTTTGGTAATTTTGAAAGAAAGGGGTGAAATGATAATTTTATAAGTAAAAGGATAAAATTGTAAGTTGTGAGAAAGGAGGGTATTATGGTGATTTTTAAGGCAAAAGAACAATATGGTAACTTTATGATTAAATGGCAAATTGATAATTTTATAAGTAAAGGGGTATTATGGTAATTTTTGTAGAAAAGGGTAAAGTGGTAATTTTGGAGTCAAAGGGCAATATAGTAATTTTATAAGTAAGTGGTAAGAATGGTAATTTTGGAAGTAAGGGGTAAAATAGTAATTTTGGATGAAGGAGGGTATTATGGTAATTTGCAAGCAAAAGGGTAATATGGTAAAATTGGATGTAAGGGGCAAAATGATAATTTTTATAAATAAAAGGATATTACGGCAATTTGGAAGTAAGGGGTAGAAGAGTAATTTTGTGAATAAAAGGATATTATGGTAAACTTGGGAGTAAGGGGTAACTCGGTAATTATTATAACGACGAAAGATAATTTCGTAATTAAATTATGATTATAGAAGGGCAATTGGATAATTATGATACTAGAGAAGGGTAATTTGGTAAATTAACCAATTAAAGGGCATTATGGTAATTTTAATAATGGAGAAGGGTAATATAGTGATTATAAAAATGGAGAAGGGTAAATTAATAATTATAAATATGGAGAAGGGTAAATTGGTAATTATAATTATAAAGAAGGGTAAATTAATAATTTGTAATTATGAAGAAGGGTAATTTGGGATTTATAATAATTGAAAAGGGGTAAAATGGCAATTACAATAATTGAGAGGGGTAAAATGGTAATTATAATAATTGAGAAGGGTAGAATGGTAATTATGACAATGGAAAAGGGTAATTTGGTAATTTAACCAACTAAGGGGCAATTCGGTAATTATGATGATGGAGAAGGGCAATTTGGTAATTAATCGACTAAAGGGTGAGTTAGTAATTATTTAACCTACTAAAGGGGGAAATTGGTAATCATAATAGCGACGATGGGTAATTTAGTAATTTATCCAATTGAAGGGCAAGTTGTTAATTGTAATAAACGAAAAGGGAAAAATAGTAATCTAACCAACCAAATGGGACATATGTTAAGTGTAGAAATTATGAGGGGTGAATGGTGATCTAAAAGGTGTAGGAGATAACTTGATAACTTAAATTGGATAAGGGATAATTTAGTAATTATGCAACCTAAAGGGTAATATGGTAATTTGTCAAGTAAGGAAGGGATGACTTAGCAATTATATAAGTAAGGGGTAAATAAGTAATTTGTACCTAACATGTCGTTGTGACTATGGAATTTCATAATATGATTTAAATAATGCTGATTAGTCAAGTAAGAGTATTTGATAGTTAGTATGACCTTAATGGTTTCTCTGTGATAGCTTGGATAACCGTCTGAATAAGAAATGACTAATGATGTCAAAACGATAGAAAATGAATAAGTATATGATTATTGTGCTTTTCGTGATCACATTAATTAAGACACTAATACTTAAAGTGAAAGACCTTAAGATCGGGAATGGTGACTCTTTAGGGGTCGCTACCCTAAAGACGTGGTTTAGTCCACGATTATTCTGGTATTTGCTGGTGTGCCTTTGTGCCCCAGCCAGGCCCTATATCTTACTCTATCTAGCTCTACGGACCTAGTTAGGGGGTATGCATACTTATGGGTTAGGTGTCCTTGTCGGTAGGGTACTGAGTAGCTTTATGCACTAGTACGACCAGGGTACCTTTGCGTCCTTGGGTTCGTGGTTGAAGGGTACTGAGTAGCTTATATGCACCAGTATGACCGGTGTACCTTTGTGTCCCGGGTTCTTGATCTCCCATCCGAGGCAAATAAATAGAATTGTTGTGCTGATTAAAGAAAGGAAAAACACTAATTACGAAAGTGAAAGATTAATGAGCCGGGCCCAGATGACTTATGATATTGAGTACCGATCCACCGGATACAATAGTGGCCCAGGAGCATGTTGCCCTTGCAAGTGATTATGAGTACCGATCCACGGGATATAATCGTGGCCTAGGAGCATGTTGCCCTGGATGATGTTGATATATATTCCGATCCACCAGAAATAATAGTGGGGGTCCCAAGCTCAATAAAACCTGTTATGTATGTGAATAAAGTTATGGAAAAATACTAATCACTTATAGTGGAACATCATGTGAGTCGGGGCCAGACCAGTCCACCGGCAAACAATAGTGGCTAGAAGTGTTTTGCCCTAGAGACTGATCCATTGGCATATAATAATAGTTAGGTGCGTTCTGCCCTATAAGTGACCGATCCACCGGCTATAATAGTGGGGTTATCACACTCACATGGATATAAAATATGAGATTGATTGAATGATGATGGAATAATGGCTTAAGGCCTGAATGTATTGATTTTACCCTATGACATGGCTTAAGGCCCAAAAGTATCGATCGTGACTTATAACTTGTTATATATGTGATCGTTATGTATGCACCTCTTATTACATATGTATATAGCTTGCATTATGTGTTGCGTTGCGGGCCTGTTTTTAAGTATGGTATTAAAGGGATTCCCTTCGTGGGGCCCCTGCCTATTCAATGGGCAGTGCCCCTTGTAGGTCTTTTTAGGTGCTACTCAAGTGGGCTACAAGAAAGAGAGTAAGGAACTATCCAGTACCGTTAGGCTTTTTTCTCTTTCTCTTTTAAATTCCTGGTTTTAATGTTAATGTTGTTAAAGTAACCATCATTGGTGGATTTTATTCTTGTAAATGATTTGATGCGCTACTCTGATTTGAAAATGGATTGTAAATTGTGTTTTACACTTTTAGCCTTAGCACTTAGTACTGGAACGGTAGGTACTAAGTGTGGCGGTAGTATCCCTAGAGTTCACGATTTTATAATTTGGTTCCGCTAACTCTTTCAAATAAAACAAAATTTTTCAGTAGTGAATTTTGGGGGTGTTACATGATATTAGTATGATCACTAAAACTATTATTATTATTATTATTATTAGTAACATTGAAACTATTACCTTTACTAATATGAATATTGTTATGATGAACATAAACCGTGGTAGCTACGAAGACTTATTTTGGTTAGTAGTAGCATGATTTACTATTTTTAGAATAATAACCCTACTTTTACTTATAAAAGTACTATTATCATTATTAGCCCTAATAGTTCATTATAATAAGGGTATGGTAGGAATAATGATAATTTTGGTAAGAGGGAGATTAACCCATAGTATTTCCCTCTTATAGGTGAATTAAGTCAAAACCCTAAGGAGGCGTAGGAGCATGCTTCAAGCCCAGCGCCGTTTTAGGAAAGGATGTAGCTAAGGCCTATGTGTATCGTGTCCCTTGTATGCCTTGGATGTTATGTACCATGTTATGTTTTATATCTTACGGTTAGCATTAAACTTGTTTTATATGTAGCGTAGCTTGGAGTTGAAGTATATTCATGTACTTTCTTATGGCATGAGTATAATATGTATATGTTGTGATTATGATGTGATATGATGTAACCCTCTAGGAAATGCATGCTACGATGATTGATAATACGATATGGGGATGAAAGGATAAAAAGGAAGAAAATGGGAAGTGAGTTCACTAAAGGGGACATGAGGTCGACCAAACTATCTCATGATCCGTGAGAGGAAAATAAAAGGAGGTTATGATCAAAATGAATGAGTGATGTTAATCTTGAATGGGGAATTTCTAGGGTTTGTATGGGGGTGGATGGAGTTTGTATGGGGATGATCTTTACATGAGAAAAGTTGTTTTAGGGCGTAAGTATGGTAAGGGGGAGAGTTGTCGAGTGATTGGAGACTTGAGATGAAAAATAGTAGTTAGTTTGGTGTAAGGGTGTATAAGGGACCCGATTAGGGTTTTAGGAGGAAATCCCAATCTAGGGGAAAATGTGGAAATAAAAATAACTAAGGGAGAGCGGAGTATAGGATAAGAGTGGAAACTTATTATATGAGGGATGAGTACGGGTGTCATGGGAAGGAAGAGATGGTAAGTGAAAAATAGAGAGGTGACTTGTAGGGGAAGAAAGGTGCTAGGGTTTGGAGTGGTCAACTAGGGTTTTCCATTCACATGTGAAATTGATGAGTAAAGTGATATGATTTGGGTTAAAACTAAATGAAATGAGGAGTTGGGCGATAAATAAAATAATGGTAGTGTAAGTAAGAGGAAGTTTGGCCATATAGGTCCAATTAGGATTTTCAAGGGAAACCCATAGAGAGGGGTAGTAAATGGATTTGGAGGTCATAAGGTGATGGGCCTTAACCTATGGCCTTAGGAGTTGGGTTTTCATTATAGGTAAGTGGGGGGAAGGAATGGATATCGGGGTGTGATAAGAGGTGCATGTGTCTCAAGATATAGGACAAGCCTTCTTGAGAGGATAAAAGTAGAAGGTTGGTGACATGCATGTGAAGGGTGAAATATTAAATAAAACATGTGTAAGATACTAATCATTTAAAGAGGAAGATTATTAGGCCGGGCCTAGACTGATCCATAAGCATAATAGTGGCTAGGTGCCGAGGTGCCCTGTTGACCGATCCATCGGCATATAATAGTGGTTAGGATCATTCTACCTTGTATGTTTCTAATCCATCGAATATAATAGTGGGGGATCCTGCGCTCAATAAACTGAACCTTATGTTATGATAAATCATGGAAAAAAAACTATGTAATTTTAGTGGAATACCATGAGAGTCGGGGCTAGACCGATCCACCGACATAATAGTGGATAGGGGCATTCTACCCTAGAGATCGATCCACAGTTAATAATAGTGGTTAGTAGCATTCTACCCTGTACATTTCTGATCACCAGATATAATAGTGGGGTTCCCACACTCGCATGGATTGATAAAGAAAATGGTTTGAAATAGTTATATTTACCAGAGATCTAAAGAATGAACTTATCTGCACTATAATTTGGCCTTCATTATCTATATCATTATATGTTGTTTTATGATCATGCTTGTGGTATATGCTTTATATGTTTGGCCTTAGCTGCATGGTTACCTTGCTCAGTATGTAGTGCATTGACCACCCGTTTCATGGGTGTTGCTCATTTCCATGATTAGGGGACCCACCTGAGTTTGCGCAGGTAGGAGATGGTATCTTCGATTCCTACAACACTTACGAGGCATCAGGTAAGGCCGAGATTTGAGCCTATACTTGGTCTGAGGATCGAGAGTGACCTGGCTGGACTCTATCTTTCATTTTATTTTACCCTCTATCATTTTTATTCTAGTTATGTTCTATCGGTATTTTTTGTCTTTGGAAAACTTTAGTTACTTACTCCTTGGGTTGTAACTCTTTTGATTGCCCTTTGATTCATGTATGGTGATAATTGAGTTCTATCATGAATTCTCATTTTTAATTAATGACTTATTTTTAGTGTTAATCTTATTCAACCTTAGCACTTGGTACTGGAACTATAGGAGTGAACTGGTCTGGTACTAAGTGTGGCGCTAATATCCCCAGAATTTATGGTTTTGTTATTTTGCTTCTATTAAACCTTTTCATTAAACGAAATTTTCTAGTAGTAAATTTTGGGGGTATTACAGTAAGACCTTTATTTTAGTGACTTGGGTGCAAAAATTGTTTCCAAGATGATTGAAATTTTGATTGTTGTTGATGATCTCATTGCACTTTGATAGGTTGATATTGATCTATTCCAAGAACATATCAATTCAATAAAGAAATCACTCTATTTTCTGTAGATAATAATCTTTAACTTCTCAAGAAAACTCTCACTTGATGAAGAAGAGAAAAGAGGCTAAAATATTATCTCTTGATGTTAGTTTTTATTGAATGATGGTTGTCTATTATAAATGTACAAGAAATTTACACACACACATGCAGGCCTAGCTTACTCTTTATTAACCAAGCCAATATAACTGGTCTAATTAACCAAGATCAACTATATGCACACCTATATTACATATATAGTGATTATTGCGACCAATTACAAACATTACAAAGTATATAATAAAATAACACAGCTACACAAAACCATAAGTATGTAATGCATTAAATAATTGTATGTAATCAAGCTTTATCTCTTGTAACCTTATCTTCCATGCAAAATTGTAATCCTTGTAATTCCATTGTCTTGTGCACTAGATATCTTTGATGGATTGATCTTACAAACATATATAATACTTACAAGAGTTACTTGATAAAATATTAGAAGTATTAAGATCATCAAAAACATTTGGTACCATTTATGAGTATGCTAATTCTTGTTCTTCAATATTAGAAGAGTAAGACTAAGGTACTCTTACATCAAAACTTAGATGCTTCACTATACACCTTAAATCCCTCTATACCTGATGGAAAGGAATGAACTAGAGTAGAAGTCAGGCTTTTATTCATCTCCTTGAAAGCCTCAACACACTTCTTATCCCAATGGAAGCACACTATCTTCTTTAACAAGGAAGTCAATGGATGAGCAATTCTGTACAAATCCTAGATGAAACGTCTATAGTAGCCTGCTAGTCATAGAATATTGCATATCTCTTTACTGTTTGTTATTGTCGAATGCTCTAATATAGCTTGGATTGTTGAAAGATCTACGAACATAGCCTCCTTTGAGATGACTTGACCAAGGAAAGTTACTTTGTCTAGCCAAAACTCTTATTTATAGAGCTTGGCATATAATTGAAGGGTCCTCAACAATGCTAAAGCATGTTTGAGGTGTTGCTTGTGTTCCTCACGAGTCATGGAGTAAATCAAGATATTGTCAATGAAGGTCACAATGAACTAATTAAGGTGCCACTAGAAGATGCATTTCATGAGAGATATGAAAAGCATTGGTGCATTCATGAGTCTAAAATACATTATAGTGAACTCACAATGGGCATACCTTATCCTAACCCTAATTTGTAACCATAATTCCAAAAAATTAAAGTAATAATTTAAGATTAAATTATTCTAAATAAGGTTTAATTATTAAATTCTAGGTTTTTAAAATTTTAGGGTATTATATACCTTATCCTAAAAGTTGTCTTTAGTATGTTCCCCTCAAGAATCCTCAATTGATGATACCCTGATATGAGATCTATCTTTGAAAATACTATAGCCCCATGCAACTGATCAAAATGGTCGTTGTCTGAGGTAAAGAATAAAGGTTCTTCACCATAACTTGGTTCATCCCCTAGTAATCGATGTAGAGTCTCAATCCATCATCCTTCTTCCTTAAAGAAAAAAAGAATTGGTGCTCCCCAAGGCAATACACTTAGTCGAAGTGTGTAGCTCTACCTTCTCAGTTAGTGTCAGGTAATAGGGGCCTTTGACATAGGCTTTGTCCCTAGTTTAAGGTCTATCATGAAGTCTATCTCATGCACTAGTGGCATACCTAGAATCTCATCAAAACAATAGGTTTAGAAACTCTCGTATCACCGAGATACCCTCAATTGATGGCTCCTCAAGATGCAAATCTTTAACACTACAGAAGTAAAAAGGGTACCCTTTTCGCACCAATATGCCAATCACAATTGCAAACACCACCTTTACCAAGGGAATAGGTTTGCATCTCCGGTAAGAGACCGTAGAAACCTTTGGTCCTTTAAGAACCACACACTCCTATGCACAATTGATCATAGCTCGATATCTCAAGGGAATGTCCATCACATGCACTACATCGAAGTTACGAACTTCAAGATCAATGAGGTTTAGCGAAATCCCAATCCCTCTAATGACTAGTGCCACATCTCTATAGATCCTAGTACATGGAAGTCTATCGCTATAAGGGAGCATAATAGAAGTCTTTATTTTATCAAAAAGAATCATAGTTGTCATAGATATGAAAGCATTAGACACAAAGGAGTGTGAAGAAACCAATTGAAATAAGACATATGTAGGAAGGGAAAAAGCCATGAATATACTCGTGATGACATTTTCATACTTGTTAGCCTTCGACTCACTCATGTCATTCAAGCGACTACCTGATGTGGTTCTATAGCACTAACTAAACCTTGCCCTTACTAAAAAGCATGGGGTCTTTGAATCCTCTTATGTCGAGCAATCTTACTAGCTCCATTATCTATTCACTTATCTCTGTAAATAAGAGGCATCTGCGCCACCTTACCCTATGAACTTGCCTAGTCTAATAGGACACTATCTCTAATGGTACAACATTTAAATTAATGGTTCCCTTTCCGACTACAATTGAGACACTAAGCCAACTACCTAGTATAATCATTCCCTGGGTGGTTCTTACCACACTCTTGATATATGAAGTGCCTCATCACTAGCTGACTTATTTACCCTCCTAGGTGGGGTATCATCCCTAAATGATGATTGGTTATCACCTAGAGCCTTTTCTCTCCCCTTTGGTACTGATCACCATCAAACCTCTTATTGCCCCCTAACCAGTCACTACAGGCCTCTTGTAACACCCCTAAAATTTACACATATTTTTTTAAAACACAATACTTATAAATCAAAACCGTAAATTTTTAGGGATGTTACCGCCACACTTAGTACCACACTGGTTCACTCCTACAGTTTTGGTACCAGTGTAAAGGCTAAGAAAACACTACTAATAACATCATTAATTGTAACACCCCCAAAATTCACTACTGAAAAATTTCGTTAATTAAAGGAAATTAGCGGAAGCAAATTAAGTAAAACGTGAACTTTGGGAGTATTACCGCCACACTTAGTACCAGACCGGTTCACTCATACCATTCCAGTACCAAGTGCTAAGGCTAAGAAAAATGAAATACAATTTGAAAGACATTCAACATGCATAAATCAGAGTAAATTACAAGAAATTCAACATACTTAAATCAGAGTAGCACATCAAATCGTTTACAGGAATGAAATCCACCAATGGTGGTTAAAGTAACGACATAACATTAAAACCAGAAATTTGAAGAGAAAGAGAAAACCCTAACGATACCAGATAACTCCTTACTCTCTTTCCCGTAGGTCACTTGAGTAGCACCTGAAAATACCTGCAAGGGAACTGCCCATTGAATAGGCAGGGGCCCCATAAAGGGAATCCCTTCAGTACTACGGTACTGAGTAACCCTTTAATACCACACTTAAAGACAGACCCGCATACGACACATAATGCAAGCTACACACATAAATAATGAGAGGTGCATACATAACAATAACATGCATAATAACTTATAGGTCACGATCGATACTTTGGGCCTTAAGCCATGTCATATTGTAAGATCAATACATTCGGGTCTTAAGCCATTATTCTGTCATCATTCAATCAGTATCATATTTTATATTCATGTGAGTGCGAGAACCCCACTATTATAGCCGGTGGACCGGAAGGTATACACTCAGGGCAGAACGCCTCTAACCACTATTATTGTCGGTGGACCGGAAGATAAACACACAGGGTAGAACGCACCTGACCACTATTATTTGCCGGTGGACCAGTCTGGCCCCAACTCACATGGTGTTCTACTATAAGTGATTAGTATTTTTCCATAATCATATTCACATACATAACTGATTTTATTGAGCTCGGGACCCCCACTATTATTGCCAATGGACCGGAATACATATAAACTCATCATCCAGGGCACAACGCTCCTGGCCACTATTATAACCGGTGGACCGGAATATATAAAGAATCATCATCCAGGGCACAACGCTCCTGGCCACTATTATAACCGGTGGACCGGGATATATAAGAATTATCATTCAGGGCACAACGCTCCTGGCCACTACTATAACTGGTGGAAAGGTACTCAATATCATAATCATCTGGGCCCGGCTCATTAATATTCCACTTTCAATAATAGTATATTTCCTTTCTTTAATCAGCACATCAATCATATTTATTTGCCTCGAACGGGAGATCAATAACCCGGGACACAAAGGTACACCGGTCGTACCGGTGCATATCAGCTACTCAGTACCCTTCAACCACGAACCCAAGGACACAAAGGTACCCTGGTCGTACAGGTGCATAAAGCTAACTCAGTACCTTACCGACAAGGTCACCTAATCCATAAGTATGTATACCCCCTAACTAGGTCTGTAGAGCTAGAAAGAGTAAGATATAGGGCCTGGCTGGGGCACAAAGGCACACCAGCAAATACCAGAATAATCGTGGACTAAACCACGTCCTTAGGGTAGTGACCCCTAAGGAGTCACCATTCCCGATCTCGAGGTCTTTCACTTTAAGTAATAGTGTCTTAATTAAGGTGATCACGAAAAGTACAATACTCCGATACTTATTCACTTTCAATCGTTCTGATATCATTAATCGTTTCTTATTCAGATGATTATCCAGGATATCAAAGAGAAACCATTAAGGCCATACTAATTACCAAATACTCTTACTTGGCTAATCAGCATTATTTGAATCATATTATAATGTTCCACAATCTCAAAGACATGTTAGGTACAAATTACTTGTTTGCCCTTTAATTATATAATTGTTAAGTATCCATTCCTTACTCGCCAAATTACCATACTACCCTTTAGGTTACATAATTACCAAATTACCCCTTATACGGTTTAGGTTACCAAATTATCCCCTACACTTTTTAAATCACCATTCACTCCTCATAATTGCTACACTTATCATATTTCCCATTTGGGTGGTTAGATTACCAAATTGCCCTTCTCCTTTGTTATAATTACTAAATTGCCCTTGAGTTGGATAAATTACTAAATTACCCTCCTTCATTATCATGATTACTATTTTGCCCCTTTAGTTGGTTAAATAATTATCACTTTATCCTTTAGCCGCTTAAATTACCGATTTGCCCCTTTAGTTAGATAATTTACTAAATTGCCCTTCTCCTTATCATAATTACCATTTTACCCCTCTCAATTATTTTAATTGCCATTTACCCTTTTTAATCATTATAAATCCCAAATTACCCTTCTTCATAATTACAAATATTAATTTACCCTTCTTCATAATCAAAATTACTATATTACCCTTCTCCATTATTAAAATTACCATAATGCCCTTTAATTGGTTAATTTACCAGATTATCCTTCTATAGTATCATACTTATCCAATTACCCTTCTACAATCATAATTTAATTACTAAATTATCTTTTGTCGTTATCATAATTACCAAGTTACCCCTTACTCCCAAGTTTACCATAATATCCTTTTATTTACAAAATTACCATTTTACCCCCTTACATCCAATTTTACCATATTACCCTTTTGCTTGTAAATTACCATAATACTCCTTTTACTTTACAAATTACTATTTCACCCTTTTATATCCAAAAATTACCATTTTTATCTTTCCTTACAAAATTACCATATTACCCCTTACTTATAAATTACCTTTTCGCCATTCACTTATACAATTACCATATTACCATTTATTTATGAAATGACTATTTTTCCCCTCTACCTCCCAAATTACCATATTAACCCCCTTTACTTACAAATTTACCATAATTCCCTCATTCATCCAAAATTACTATCTTACCCCTACTTCCAAAATTACCATTCTTACCACTTATAAAATTATCATTTGGCCATTTAATCATAAAATTACCATATTATTCTTTTATCTCAAAAATTACCGAAATACCCTTTTCACTTATAAAATTTCCATTCAACCCCTCTATTGACCATTTTTATGAATTTACTAACACTACATAAAATAATGATATTAATACTTCATTTTTATCATCTAAGTCCACCAACTTGTCATTATTCAACATAATACTCATTAGCAACCACATACATTGATTCACATACCTCATAAGCATAATTACTAAAATACCCTTAGACAATAACATTATTCATGCATTAGCAACATGATACATCATAAACAAGCATTTAACATTTGCATCAATAATCAAACTCCTTCCTTAATTAACATACCTACATATGGCACAAAAGTTATCATGCTTTTCCTTTTTATCAAACAATATAAGAAACCATATACATATCATGCTAAGCACACCAAACATGCATAAAATCATACTAAACCCCTAATGTGCTAGCATACGTTTTTCCATATATTTAAGGGAGGATTAATGGTTACCTTAATCCCACAAAATATCAAATCTTACCAAGCATAATTAGCAACTCAACACCTAAAAATAATATCCATCATTATTATGTTAGAAGTAAGAATCCAAGCATAAAACTTTATAAAAATTTAATTAATAGAACACTTAATATAAAATACCATTATACCTTAAAAATTAGCCAAGAAATTTTCAAAATAAAGGGGAGCTCACGCTGCATGAGCAGAGTGAGTTTCATGCAAAACCATGGGGGAAAAGGGCTCAAAGAGGGTGAAGGAAGCAAGATTTATTATTTTCGGGTTAGGGTCTTTAGGCTAGAAAAGAAGGTGGTTAGGGGAGGTTATAAGGCAGAGAAATGGTGCAGAAGTGAAGAGGGGGTGTAGGTGGAGGCTAAGGGCGGTTTCACGGCGGCATAGGGCGGCGGAGACGGCGGCGGCAAGGCGGCGAAGTTGGCTGCCGAGAAGGGTCGAGGTGGAGGGGTTGTGAAGGAAGGAAAAAGAGAGGGAAAAATGGAGGGGGTTCATGGGTTGGTTTTATTCAACTAAGGCATGGCGGTTGTAGAGGGGGTTGCAGGGTGTCGAACGGTGGGTTGGGTAGCGGCAGAGGTGGCCGGACGGCGGCGGACGCGGCGGTTGCAGGTGGCTCGGCGGTAAGGGGAAAAACTTGGGAGAAAAAGGAAGAGGAGGAGAAGGGAGGAAGTGTAGGGCTCGAAGGGGCTTGGGGGGTCTCGTGGTGGTGTAGGGTGGTAGTAGGTGGTGGCAGCAGGCGGCGCAGGGGTTGGGCTTGGTGGTTCGAGCGGCGGCGGTGATAAAAAAGAATGGGGAACGAATGGGAGGAGGAGAAAAGGGAGAAGAGGCTCGGGGAAGGGGGTGTGGGTTCGAATTTATAGGGAATGAATGGCTGGGGAGATGAGGAAAAATCAGAGGGAGAAGAAAGGGGGTAGGGCTGGCCGGCGATCGGTGCTGCAGGTTGCAGGGCTGGCCGGTTGGCAGGGGAAAAGAGGGAAGAAGAAGGAAAGGGAGAGGGGCATGCGGGGCTGTGGTCCAAGGCCGGTTTGGCTCGAAAAGGGAAGGAAAATGACGGGGGAAGAGAGAGAGAGAGAGGGAGGTAGGTGGCGATGGCAGGCAGCTGGAGTTGCAGGGCTGGCATGGTGACGGGAGCAGGTCGGGCGTGGGAGAAGAAGAAGGGAAGAGAGGTGCTGGCGGGCGGCTGGACCAACGTAGGAAAAGAAGAGCAACCCGGCCGGTCCAAGGGAAAAATAAAGAGGGACGTTGGGCTGCTGGACGGCATGCAAGGAGGAGGGGCTGGGGAAAGGAACGGGCATGTGCCGACGCTCAAGGAGGGGGGGAAAGCAGGCCAACAGCCTGGCGGCCCAAAGCCAGGAAAAAGGGAGAAAAAGAGAAATGGGGAAAGGAGAAAGAAAATAAAAGGTAGGAAAAGGAAATTGGGGAAAATGGAAAAATTGAAAATAATTAAATTTATAAAATAATAGGATGTAATATTTTTGATAATAAGTTTATTTAATAATTTAATTTAATATAATTAAATATATGGGCATAAAAAGGATAATTATAGTAAAATACTAGTTTGAAAATTTATTTAAATAAAATAATATGATAAATAGAAAAATATTAAATTTTATTTTATTAAATACTCTTATCCAATTTTACATAATCCAAACTCTATAAAATAATTAAAATAAATAATTTTAAAAGCTAGTTTTATTTCAAATATAAGTTATTTATTAAAATATAGGTTTTTAAAATTTTGGGGGTATTACATTAATAATCCAAATTTATAAAAATGGAAATCAGTGTACGCGTAAGTCCTTATATATTTTGAAATACTACCAATCATTTTTTTTTCAGATAATAAATAAACAACATTAACAAAATTGTTTCTGCAACTCAAACATAATAAAAAGTAACATGAGTCATAATTTAAAAAGGAAAAATAGCCACGCCACTCCAGGAATTGATCCAGCCCAAATATCACTCGGCCCACCTGATGTCCCATAGACATCAATAGCATCAAAATAAGTATCTCCAACCTGTAACAGTTCAAACGGGCCTTCTACTCGTGGGATTTAGCAGCACCCATGAACCGGGTGATCAGTATGCTACATACTGAGTAAGGTAACCGAGCACTAAGGCCAATACATAATCACATACAATCATACAGGATAATATTCAACTTACACTTTCAAGGCCAAGTATATAATGCACAAGATCACATAGGTAAATACACAACTTATAATTGATCAAGTCCACACATAAAGGCCAAACAGTCCAAATTAATTATTTAATTAGCCTTTTTATAGGAAGTCGATGCACACCAAGCCTTTTATCAAATCCATGTAAGTACAGGAACACCCCACTATTTTAGCCACTTGGCCGGTCATTTGTGGGACAAAGTCCACATCAGTATTATTCACTGATAGATCAGTCCCTTACAGGACAATAGTCCACACCACTATTCCTTATTGGTGGATCGACTCGTTCCTACACACATGGTGTTCCACTGTAAGTAATTAATATCTTTTAAAAGTCTTAGCAACTTTGGTTTGTGTATCTTGAGCCTGAGTCACCCCACTATCATTGCCAGTGGGCTGGTCACTTGTGGGACAAAGTCTACACCATTATTATTCATCGGTGGATCAGTTACTTATAGGGTAAAACCCTAACCACTATTCCTAACCGGTGGATCGGTTGGACCTGGCTCAATAATCTTTCGCTTTGAATGATTAATGTCTTAAATATTTTATTCACAAACTTTTGCCTAGACATACATGACTAACTCCATGTAAACCCTAGTTCCCATGCAAACCCTAACTCCACATAAACAACACGTCCATGCAAACCCTAACTCCATCATGCGAACATGAATTCTATGCAAACCCTAATACCATGCAACATTAATACCACCATACTAACCCTAATACCACCATGGAAAACCCTAACACCATGCGACATTTATACCATCATGCAAAACCCTAACACCATACAATATTAATGCCCCAATGCAAAACCCTAACACCATGCAATATTAATACCCCCCATGCAAAACCCTAACACCATGCAATTCCATGCAAACCCTAACACCATACCATTTCATACAAAACCCTAACACCCCATTGTTATTTTACAACCCTAACATACATGTCTTAAGGCCACATCATACCATAAAAATAACACAATTATACACATAATTCTCATGCCGCAATTTATTCATACCAACATACTTCAACTCATTAATCATGCTGCATTCATAACATTTATACAATATACACATGAAATACACTATAATTCATATTACATGGCATGCATAGCATAAAATCAAATATTACACATATGGCCTTAGCACCTCTTACCTAAAGTCTCACCAGTCTTGAAGCGTGCTCCTATTCCACTTAAGGGCTTTGACTGGGCTCACCTATTATGGGGAAAATACTAGAATTAGGTTCCCTCCTAAAAATTCTATTATTCACTAACTTATCCTAAGACTTGGTTTTTAATTAAAATTATATTATACAATAATTAACTATACAAAATACTACTAAAAAATACTAATAAAATACTATTCTAATTCAAAATGAATGGTGATATAAGGGTTTCTATCCTTCACCAAAATAATGTTAGTAATAATAATAATAATAATAATAATAATAATAATAATAATAATAAATATTATTAATAATACTATTATTTGTAGAATATTAATATTAATAATAATATAAATCTTAAAATTACAAGGTGGCTTTCGAACCTACCCAAAATAACATGAATACTATTCAATAATAGTAATAATAATATTAATAATATATATATACTTATAATAGAAAAGTTAATAAAGATAATAATAATATTAATAATAATAATAGTAAAAATACTAATAATAGTAATAAAAATGCAAGGGTGTGAGACCTAATTAAAATTTAAGGTCTCGACCCCCCATTAAATAATTATAATATTAATAAAAATAATTATACTAATAATAATATTATTAATATTAATAATAATAGTAAACTTATAATAATTCCATTAAATTCCTAAAATTCGAAACTAATAATCTATCTAACTCAAGAATAATCTCCACCCTGCCAACAAAATTTATCAAATATGTTACAGTTGATAACAACAACAATAATAATAATTGAAATAACATTAAAAATTAGAATAAAAATAGAATAATTTTTAATAAATAGAGAGGAAGGGTTGAGATGGTCTAGGGTTTCACCTTGAGTCAGCGGAGATGGGTAGCACCGGCGGTGGTGCATGGCGATGGCAAGAAAAAAGAGCTCAAAGGGGAAATGATAAAGAAAAAGAGGGGAGGAGAAGGACAAAAAAAGAAAAGGAGGTTATGGTTCGGTGGAGGAGAATTAGAAGATGTTTTTAGGTGGTGCAGAAGGTAGTAGAAGCGGCGGATGTGGTGGTGGACGGTGGTTTAAAGGTTGCGGGGTAAAATATTTTTCGAGATGGGCAAGGGAATTCGCACGGCTATGGTAGCTCGTGCGAGGAGAATCAAAGGGGGTGGATGGTTTAGTTAACTAGAGTGCACTATAGGGAAGAGTTTGGGAGGCAGAGGCGGTAGTGAGGTTAGTCAGTGGCGAAGAATGATGCGTCTAAAGTTGCAGTGGCACACAGGCTTGCACTTAGGGTTTCGGGGAAAAAAATCTCAAAATTACACCATACGGGGGGTACTTATAGCATTAGAGGGTAAGGTCGAGTTCTAGAGGTTGGTAGGAGGTCAAAGCTGATGAGATAATGGGGTAATTATGGCATTGATCGGTGAGCACTATTTCAAATCATGCCCGACCTTCGCGGGAGAAAATGGGGAGATCATGTGGGAGGAGAGGAAAGTGGCGCAGTTTATGTTGGAGTGGGCGTCGAGGGAAGATAAAGAGCAGGAGAAAGGCCAGTCACGACATATGTGGTTGGCGGCACCATTTTCGGCCCTCGAAGTTATAGGTGTGTGACGCCGAAGGAAGGAGGAAGAAGAAGAAGGTGAGCTGGGCGGTCGAGGGGAAAATAAAGAAAAGAAAAAGAAGTAGGAACTGAGTCGGTCGACTGCGGTTATAAGTCTTTTAGTGAAATGCGGCATCCCAGGGAAATAAAGAGCAAAATGCCGTGTCTGAAGAAGAAGGAAAAGGGGATTTGGGCCGTGTCCAGGCCCAATCCGGAGAGAGAAAAGAAAAAGGAAAAGAAGAAAAGAAAGAAAAAAAGAAAAGAAAGAAAAAGGAGGGAAGAAAAAGAAAAGGGAAAAAAGAAAAAAGGAAAATTTAAGTGGTTTGGGTTTAAATAAATTAATTAGAATATTTTAGGTAATTAGAATAAAATATTTAATTAAAATAATATTAAATTTACTTTTTAGACTAATTTAGGGGTTTTTTTTTTAATATTTGTCCTAAATCCATTTTTAATTAGCAAAAAGCCCAATTTTTCCTTTATAAATTATTATTAATTTGCCGTACATAGATTCTTCCTATTCTAAATAAATAAATAAATTCCCTAATAAATTCTTATTTAATTATATTTCCTAAAATAAATATTTTTGGGGCATTTCAACACTACCCCTTTAAAAACAGACTTCGCCCCTGAAGTCTCCTGCAGCTCTCTAGGGTTAGGGCTAAAGCATTCTCAGCAACTAGAATAACACATCACTAACTATACTTAAATCAACTACCCCCTTAGGGACAGACTAGGAAAAATGATTCTAAACTGCTGCAAAAAGTTCTGGATATGCTTCTCGTATATCTTTCTCTATCTCCCACGTAGCTTCCTCGGTTCCATGCCGACTCCATAAGACCTTAACGAGAGGCACCAAACTCGTATGAGTCTTCCTCAGTTTAGAATCGAGAATCTGCAGAGGTCGCTCCTCGTAAGTAAGTGAATCATCCAACTCGACCTCATCTGGCTGAATTACATGCGATGGATCAGCAACATACTTCTGCAGTTGAGAGATATATAATACGTTATGCATTCGTGCCAACTCTAGAGGAAGGGCCAATCTGTAAGCAACTTCGCCCACTCGCTCTAATATCTCGTATGGACTAATATACCTGGGGCTCAACTTACCTTTCCTTCCGAACCTCTACAACCCTTTAGTAGGTGAAACCCTCAGCAACACTTTATCCCCAGGTTTAAAATCTCCACCCTAACACCTCTAATTGACATAACTCTTTTGTTGGCTCTGAGCTGCTTTCATTCGATCCTGGATCTGTTGGACCGGACAGGTTATATCTTCAATCATTTCTGATCCCAACACAATCGTCTCACTGATGTCAGTCCAACACAAAGGAGTCCTGCACTGCGGTCCATACAATGCCTCAAAGGGATCCATCCCAATACAAGCATGATAACTGTTATTATATGAAAACTCCACCAAATGCAAGCACTTCTCCCAACATCCCTGGAAATCTAGTACGCAGGCCCTCAACATATCCTCTAGATTCTAAATGGTCCGTTTTTTCTATCCATCTGTGGCAGGGTGAAAAGCTGTACTCATCTTCAATTTGGTCCCCAAAACTTCCTGCAGATTCCCCTAAAAGTGAGAAAGGAACCTCGAATCTCGATCTAAAACAATATCCTTCGGAACCCCATGATGGCTAGCCACGAACTTCATATATGCATTCGCTAACTATTCCATACTCCAGGTGAACTTCATAGGAATGAACATGGCTGACTTAGTCAATCTATCAACAATAACCCAGATAGTATCACAGCCGCTTCGGGTCCTCGGTAACCTACTCACAAATTCCATAGAAATGGAGTCCCGTTTCCACCCCGACACGTCCAAAGACTGAAGTAATCCTGTTGGTCTCCGATGTTCAATCTTGACATTCTGATATACAAGACACTGGGATACAAACTCAGCTACTTCTCACTTCATTCGTGGCCACCAATACACCTTCTTAATGTCCTTATATAACTTTGATCCTCCTAGGTGAACTGAATAAGGAGTCTGATGTCCTTCCTCCATAATACGATGCTTAAGATCCGGACAACTCTAGGGCACACACCAACGACCCCTGAATCGAATACTGCCATCCTCATGGAGTCTGAACCCCTGTGCTTTACCTTCTTGCATCTTCTATCAAATCCTCTCCAACTTAACATCTCTAGCATGGTCGGCTCGAATCTCTTCGAAAATAGTCGGAGTGAGTGTCAAGGCATTCATACGGGCCTCGAGGTCTCCCTGCTGAATCATCTCGCTCTCCATGTCTGATAGCTCCCTTATCGTTCGATTAGTAACCACACAACACAATACAGAATGTGCAGTCTTCCAACTCAAAGCATCGGCAACCACGTTGGCCTTACCCTCATGGTAGGTCAACTCGATGTCATAATCATTTACTAGCTCCATCCATCTTCTCTACCTCAAGTTGAGTTACTTCTAAGTGAAGATATACTTGAGACTCTTGTGATCCGTAAAGAATTTAAACTTTGCTCCATATAGATAATTCCTCAAAATCTTCAAGGCGAACACAACAACATCCAATTCAAGATCATGCGTGGGATAATTTTGCTCATGTTTCTTCAGCTGTCGTGTGGCATAAGCTACCACTTTACCCTTTTGCATCAACATGCATCCCAACCCATGCTTGGATGCATCGCTGTAAACCTCAAACTCCTTGGCCCCTCGGGTAAAGTCAGTACCGGTGTAGTAGTCAACCTCTTCTCTAGTTCTCGGAAGGCCTCTTCACAAGCCTCATCCTACTAGAACTTCGTTGTCTTCTTCAGGAGATTAGTTAATGGTCTGGCGATCTTGAAAAAGTTCTGCACAGAACGCCTATAATAACCAGCCAAACCCAGAAAAATCCTAATCTCTGATATGTTCGTAGGGGGCTTCCACTCTGTGATGGCCAAAATTTTAGCTGGATCCACAACCACTCCCTTAGCCGATACAATGTGGCCAAGAAACGCTACCTCCTGGAGCCAAAACCCACACTTTGACAGCTTAGTGTAGATGATGTTTCCTTAACGTGCTCAAAAGAGTGCGTAGATGTTGCTCATGCTCCTTATTTCCCTAGGAATACACCAGAATATCATCAATAAATACCACCACGAACTGATTGAGGAAAGGTCGAAATATCTTGTCATCAAATCCATGAACATTGCAGGAGCATTTGTAAGTCCAAAGGGCATCACCGTGAATTCATAATGCCCATATCAGGTCCAGAATGCAGTCTTCATAATGTCAGCATTAGCTATCCTCAATTGATGGTACCCGGATCTCATATCAATTTTGGAGAACAATGTAGTCCCCTTCAATTGGTTAAATATATCATCTATTCTTGGAAGTGGATATAGGTTCTTTACCATTAACTGATTCAACCTCTGGTAGTCAATGCAGAGACGGAGACTACCGTCCTTCTTCTTCACAAACAAAACTGGTGCTCCCACGGCGATACACTAGGCCGAATGTACCCATGTTCTAATAGTTCCTCCAATTGAGCCTTACTCTTTCAATTCCACCAGTGCCATTCTGTAAGGTGCCTTGGAAACAGGCTCAGCTCCTAGCACTAACTCAATTTTAAAATCAATCTCTCAAATGGGAGGCATACCTGGTATTTCTTTTGGAAACACGTCTAGAAACTCTTTAACTACTAGTGTGCTATCTAATGCAATTAGGTCCTTGTTCAGCTCCTGCACAGTGCATAAACATAAAGGATACCCCTTCTAGATTAAAGCATGCAATGTAACCATGGACACTACCTTCATGGTCAGTTCAGGTTGAGTCTTCCGGTACGAATCCCTAGTCCCCTTCAGGACTCGTAGAATCGCCTACTCCTAGGTACAATCAATAACTGCTTTATACTTCCCCAGCATATCCATGCCCTGAATCACGTCAAAATCTTTTAGATCCATCCCGACCAGATCTATAAGGAAGTATACCCCTCCTATATCTAAGGCCACGTCAAAAAAAATCTGACTACACTCCATCTTGTCACCCGACGGAAGTATAACAGATAGCTCTACTCTAGTAGATGGTGATAAACCAGCCTTAGCAGCAAATGCAGAGGAAATGAAAGATAACGTGGGACTCGAATCAAATAGAATATATGCTGGAATTAAATAAAAGGTGAACATACTAGTAACAACATCTAACTGTCGGTCTACCTCGACTTGACTGATGACGTTCAGGTAACCTCCTGACTGGCCTCCCTTCTGATGATGAGGCCTAGATCCCGGTGGTCTTCCCCCTATCTCTCAAGCTGGGGCACTAGGTGGAGTAGGTGCTCTCTAATAATGCTGCTGGGATGAATTATGGCGGTAATGCTGGTAAGCCTGCTGCTGGGGCATCAGCGCCCCTCCCTGCTGGTATGACCGGTTTTAACTCTGTTGAAATCTAGGTGGCCTCTGTAAGGTGTCTTGGAAATAGGCTCAGCTCCTAGCACTAACTCAATTTTAAAATCAATCTCTCAAATGGGAGGTATACCCGGTATTTCTTTTGGAAACACGTTTGGAAACTCATTAACTACTAGTGTGCTATCCAATGCAGTTAGGTCTTTGTTCAGCTCCTACACAGTACATAAATATAAAGGACACCCCTTCTAGATTAAAGCATGCAATGTAACCGTGGACACTACCTTCATGGTCAGTTCAGGTTGAGTCTTCCGATACGAATCCCTAGTCCCCTTCAGGACTCGTAGAATCGCCTACTCCTAGGTACAATCAATAACTGCTTTATACTTCCCCAGCATATCCATGCCCTGAATCACGTCAAAATCTTTTAGATTCATCCCGACCATATCTATAAGGAAGTATACCCCTCCTATATCTAAGGCCACGTTGAAAAAAATCTAACTACACTCCATCCTGTCACCCGACGGAAGTATAACAGATAGCTCTACTCTAGTAGATGGTGACAAACCAGCCTTAGCAGCAAATGCAGAGGAAATGAAAGATAACGTGGCACCCGAATCAAATAGAATATATGCTGGAATTAAATAAATGGTGAACATACCGGTAACGACATCTAACTGTCGGTCTACCTCGGCTTGACTGATGACGTTCAGGTACCCTCCTGACTGGCCTCCCTTCTGATGATGAGGCCTAGATCCCGGTGGTCTTCCCCCTGTCTCTCAAGCTGGGGCACCAGGTGGTGCAGGTGCTCTCTAATAATGCTGCTGGGACGAATTATGGCGGTACTACTGATAAGCCTGCTGCTGGGGCATCAACGCCCCTCCTTGCTGGTATGACCGATTTTAACTCTGTTGAAATCTAGGTGGCCTCTAACACTCCACTGCTCAGTGACCTGCCTTCCCACAATTTATACAAGTGACCACCTTGCCTTCATAGTTCCTGCCTGGATGGACTCAGCTACATCTCCTGCAAATTGGGCCTCTCAAGGGCCCTTAGCTCCCGTTGTAGCCTCTCGGTGGTGGCCTCCTAGACTCTTCGACCCTAGGCTAGGTCCTACTTCCTAAACTCTGTCCCTCAGGCTTCCTCTTCCTAAGGATGGCGGCCTACTCATGGATGCTAAATATGTGAACGACACATCAACCATCATGCGGTGGATGCTAAAATTTAGTCCCTGCTCGAAGTGAAAGACCACCATGGACTCGTTGGCGGTGATCCCCGGGGAAAACTAGAGCAGCTCAATAAAATTGTTGTGGTACTGGCGAACTAACATCAGCCTCTATGTCAATTGCATGAATTCCCGGAGCTTGTCCCTCTTGAGAATCTTGGGATAGAATCGAGTATAGAGGGCGGCTTTAAATGCCTCCCATGAAGCCGGAGGACCTTATATGGTACAAAACTCCTCCTACCAAGCATCTGCTACGTCCCGGAGGAAGAACGCTGCTATACTGGGCCGTCTGTCTGGTGGGCAATCCACGGCCTTGAATGTGCAGTCTAGGTCCCTTATCCATCCTTCTAAAACTACCGGGTCTTCCTCACCTGAGTACGTCGGAGGGCGATGCCTGGTAACCCTCCTGAGCCAATCTTCTCCAGCGCCCTGAGACCGTTGGGTGAATTTCATGAAGGCGGTGAGTGCCTCCTCTAAACGATTGATTCTACCATTGGGTGCCATCTAACTGCACCAAAAGAAAAATTTTAGAGCGAACCCACTAGTTCGAAATTATTTCAACAGAATTTCCTACTTCTAAGGGAAAACCCTAATCTACCCTTATACTCCTCACCGTGGCCGGGTTCCAAAACTTAAAACAGAAAGAGTTTTTTATTAGAGCGGAAATTCTTTTCAAAATTCAAATAAACCCTCCAAAATCAATTTCTATTTTCAAAAACTAGCATGGTCAACAAGACCGACCACTCTGATACCAACTTGTAACACCCCCAAAATTTACACATTTTTTTAAAACACAATACTTATAAATCAAAACCGTAAATTTCGGGGGATGTTACCGCCACACTTAGTACCAGGCTGGTTCAATCCTACCGTTCAAGTACCAAGTGCTAAGGCTAACAAAACACTACTAATAACATCATTAATAATCCAAATTTATAAAAACAGAAATCAGAGTATGCGTAAGTCCTTATATAATTCAAAATACTAGCTATCGTTTTTTTCTTTTAGATAATAAATAAACAACATTAATAAAATTGTTTCTGTAACTCAAACATAATAAAACGTAACATGAGTCATAATTTAAAAAGGAAAAACAACCACGCCACACCAGGAATTAATCCAACCCAAATATCACTCGACCCCACCTAATGTACCAAAGACATCAATAGCATCGAAATAAGCATCTCCTACCTTCAACAGTTCAGACGGGCCTTCTACTCGTGGAAATGAACAGCACCCAGGAAACGGGTGATCAATACGCTACGTACTGAGTAAGGTAACTGAGCACTAAGGCTAACACATAATCACATACAATCATATAGGATAATATTCAACTTACACTTTCAAGCCCACGTATATAATGCATAAGGTCACATAGATAAGTACACAACTTATAATTGATCAAGCACACACATAAAGGCCAAACAGTCCAAATTAATTATTTAATTAGCCTTTGTATAAGAAGTTAATGCACACTATGCCTTTTATCAAATCCATGTAAGTACAGGAACACCCCACTATTTTAGTCGGCAGGCCTGTTACTTGAGGGACAAAGTCCACACCACTATTATTGGCCGGTGGATCGGTAACTTGCGGGATAATAGTGCACACCACGATTCCTTACTTGAGGATCAATTGGTTCTTGCTCACATAGTGTTCCACTGTAAGTAATTAATATCTTTTAAAAGTCTTAGCAACTTTTGTTTTTGTATATTGAGCTTGAGTCACCCCACTATTATTGTCGGTGGGCCGGTCACTTGCGGGACAAAGTCCACACCACAATTATTCGCTGGTGGATCAGTCACTTATAGGGTAAAAGCCTAACCACTATTACTAACCAGTGGATCAGCTAGACCCCCTCAATAATCTTTCACTTTAAATGATTAGTATCTTAAATACTTTTATACACAAACTTTTTCCCAGACATGCATGACTAACTCCATGCCAACCCTAGTTCCCATGTAAACCCAAACTCCACATAAACCACACTTCCATGCAAACCCTAACTCCCATGCAAACCCTAGCTCCACATAGACTCCACTTCCATGCAACCCTAACTCCATCATGCAAACATGAATTCCATGCAAACCCCAATACCATGCAACATTAATACCACTATACGAACCCTAATACCACCATGCAAATACCCTAACACCATGCGACATTAATACCATCATGCAAAACCCTAACACCATGCAATATTAATACCCCCCATGCAAAACCCTAACACCATACAGTTCCATGCAAACCCTAACACCATACCATTTCATACAAAACCCTATCACCACATTGTTATTTTGCAACCCTAAAATGCATGTCTTAAGGCCACATCATACCATAATAATAACACAACTGTACACATAATTCTCATGCTACAATTTATTCACACCAACATACTTAAACTCCATAATCATGCTGCATTTATAACAATTATACAATATACACATGAAATACACTATAATTCATATTACCTGGCATGCATAGCATAAAATCACATATTACACATATGGCCTTAGCACCCCTTACCTAAAGTCTCACCAGTCTTGGAGCATGCTCCTACTCCACTTGAGGCCTTTAACTGGGCTCACCTATTATGGGAAAAATACTAGAATTAGTTTCCCTCCTAAAAATTCTATTATTCACTAACTTATCCTATGACTTGGTTTTTAATTAAAATAATATTATACAATAATTAACTATACAAAATGCTACTAAAAAATACTAATAAAATACTATTATAATTCAAAATAAATGGTGATATAAGGGTTTCTACCCTTCACCAAAATAATGTTAGTAATACTAATAATAATAATAATAAAATATTATTAATAATACTATTATTAGTAGAATATTAATATTAATAATAATATAAATCTTAAAATTACAAGGTGGATTTCGAACCTACCCAAAATAATAAGAATACTATTTAATAATAGTAATAATAATATTAATAATATATATACTTAAAATATAAAAGTTAATAAAGATAATAATAATATGAATAGTAATAATAGTAAAAATATTGATAATAGTAATAAAAATGTAAGGGTGTGAGACCTAATTAAAATTTAAGGTCTCAGCCCCCCATTAAATAATTATAATATTAATAAAATAATTATAATAAAAATAATAATATTAATAATAATAGTAAACTTATAATAATTCCATTAAATTCCTAAGATTTGAAACTAATAATCTATCTAACTCAAGAATAATATCCACCCTACCAACAAAATTTATCAAATATGTTATAGTTGATAAAAATAATGAATATAATCTAGATAACATTAAAAATTAGAATAAAAATAGAATAATTTTTAATAAATAGAAAGGAAGGGTTGAGAAGGTCTCGGGTTTCACCTTTAGTCGGTGAGGATGGGTGGCACCGGCGGTGGTGCACGGCGGTGGCTGGAAAAGAGAGCTCAAAGGTGAAAAGATGAAGAAAAAAAGGGGATGAGAAGGAGAAAAAAGAAAAGGAGGTTATGGTTCGGTGGCGGAGAATTAGAAGATGTTTTTGGGTGGTGCAGAAGGTAGTAGAAGTGGCGGATATGGTGATGGATGGTGGTTTAAAGGTTGCGGGGTAAAATATTTTTCGAGATGGGCAGGGAAATTCACACGACTATGGTGGCGTTGCAGGGAAGAGCTTGGTTTAGTTAACTATAGTGCACTACAGGGAAGAGCTTGGGAGGTAGAGGCAGTGGCGAGGTTGGCGAACGGGGGAGAACGGTGCATCTAAAGTTGCGGTGGCACATAGGCTTGCACTTAGGGTTTTAGGGAAAAAAATCTTGAAATCAAACCATACGAGGGGTATTTATTGCGTTTGAGGGTAGGGTCGAGTTCTGGAGGTTGGAAGGAGGTCAAAGCCGATGAGATAATGGGGTAATTGTGGCATTGATCGGTCAGCACGATTTCAAATTTATGGCTGACCTTTGCAAGAGAAAATGTGGAGATCGTGTGGGCAGAGAGGAAAGTGGGGCAGTTCATGCTAGAGTGGGCGTCGAGGGGAAGAGAAAGAGCGGGAGAAAGGCCGATCATGACACTTGTGGCTAGCGACGCCATTTTCGGCCCTCGAAGTTATAGGTGGGCAACACTGGAGGAAGGAGGAAGAAGAAGAAGGTGAGCCGGGTGGTAGAGGAGAAAAAGAAAGAAAAGAAAAAGAAGAAGGAACCGGGCCGGTTGGCTGCGGTTATAAGTCTTTTAATGAAACGCGGCGCCCCAAGGTAATAAAGAGCAAAATGCCGCGTCTGAAGAAGGGAGAAAAGAAGGAGTGGCGCTGGGCTGTGGAAGGAAAGAAGAATGAAAAGGGGATTTGGGCCGTGTCCAGGCCCAATTTGGCGAGAGAAAAGAAAAAGGAAAAGAAGAAAAGAAAGAAAAAGGAGGGAAGAAAAAGAAAAAAGGAAAAAGAAAATTTAAGTGGTTTGGGTTTAAATAAATAAATTAGAATATTTTGGGTAATTAGAATAAAATATTTAATTAAAATAATATTAAATTTTCTTTTTATACTAATTTAGGGTTTTTTGAAAAATATTTGTCCTAAATCCTTATTTATAAAAATATTTATAAATTATTGTTAATTTGCCCTAAATAGTTTCTTCCTATCCTAAATAAATAAATAACTTCCCTAATAAATCCTTATTTAATTATATTTCCTAAAATAAATATTTTTGGGGCAATTCACCTCTGCAATCATTGATGCCTCCAAGGCATAGTCGTACATGGCCTGCAAGTCATATCCGCAAGTCCCCACCAACATCTCCGATAGTCGTAGACTTAGCCCCATCTAAATTTGCTAAACCTTCTCATCGACATCAACCTCTACAGCAAAGCAGACTGGATCCTAATAGTGGATGTAGTACTCCTCCATCATAGACGTTCCCTAATGCAATGCTATGAACTCATCATACTTCACCATCCTGAGGAGAATGGGGTAGAACTGTGCCCTCAACATCTCAATGAAAAGTCACTCGCTGATTTGTAGTGGCTTTTCTTATATTCTAACCCCTCCACCTTTGTCAATATGACCCTAGAAATGGAACACTCCAATGCCCACATGCCTACACTCTAGGAAACCACTAGCCATAAAGATCTTTCTAAAGTTCCTCAACTAATGTTCTAACACATCCGGGTAATCTTAACCCTACAAGACTGATGGATGATGAAGAACAATCCTATGAAGCCAATTTATCCCTTCATGAATGCCCCAACTATCTCCATGAAATGATCAAGATGCTTTTTCACATCCATTGATGTCTTAATACTAAATTCATTAGAACAAGCCGACTGATAACTATGTGCTTATCATACATATACATGCGACCACAATTGTTGGATGGGCTTGGACTGGACATGCTACTATGCATGCATGGATGGTGAATGGGCTGATATCTCCACTTATTTTCTCATATTTAGTTAACTAACGCTATCCAAGTTAAGAGTATTTTTAGATCCCCTAAATTAAAATTAATTAGTGAAATATTACTATAAGATACTCCTACATCAAATGTGAGAATGATTTAATCTGATTCATGTGTCAATTAAAAATTACTCTAATCATTGGAATTCAATCTGATTTGTGTAAGCAAGTGCGAATTACATCGCACTTCTACTAATATCTCTACATAGAAAAACTAGATCACTGTGGATGCATGCTAGTGCTAGTGGAGACTCACTCTCAATTTTGTGGAGAACAAAGCTTGATGGCTCAAACGTTCACTATCCACAGAAGATAGAGCAAAGGATATTTATAATAAAAAACTAGCTTGGTTTTATATTAAAACCACAACCCACCATAGCTACATTAAACTTAGGATTTTCATCAAATTAAAGCCACATTGGGTTTATCCTATTGATACCACATTTGGCTTAAATACATATCTTCGATATTAATACCTCATCTTACCTTTCTTATAGTCCATTTATGATACATTTTTTAGCGTGTGACCCCGTAGGTTCATGTAATATTGGTAGTGGAACAAAACTCCTTTTGGGCCCACAAATCATAAGAGGTATCCAGAAAAACGTTATGACCACCAAAATTATGTAAATGTCATAAGCTTGACACCATCTATTAAAACATGCATATTTCCCCTTTTACCAAATCATATTGAGATTGAAAAGAAGTTTAAAATACCCCAAAACCCTAATTTTAAGAATTTTAGTTAAATAAGGATTTATTAGAAAAATTAATTAAATAAATGATTTTCATTAAAATAAAAGGGAATTAATTAGGGAAAATCAATAAGAAAATAATAAATATTTTAATTAGGAAAAGTTAGGGTGTTTTGCTAATTAAAATGGAATTTAGGAAAAATCTTTCAAAAATCCTAAATTAGCCTAAAAAGGAAATTAAATATTATTTTATATAAAATATTATTATTTTTGAATATCCCAAAATACCAAAATATTTTATATATCTCCACCCACCTATTTTTCGTTTTTCCCTTTTCCCTTTTTCCTTTTCTTTCTTTCTTTTCTTTCCTTTTTCTTTCTTTTTCCTTCTTCTTCTTTTCTTCTTTCTTCCCCTTTCCCTGGACCTGGGCCAACCCAACGGCTCAACTCCCCTCTCCTTTTCTCCTTCGGTGGCCCAGCGTTAGAATGCCGCGTTTCTTCTTATTTTTTCCCTATTGTCGACCAATTCTCCTTCTTTTCCTTTCTTTCTTTTCTCCCCAGCCGCCCGATTTACCCCTACCTTCTTCATCCTTCTTCTTCTCCCGTTGACCTATAACTCCCTCCCCAGCTCCCCGAGAATCTCACCGCCAACCATGCCAGATTGAAAGGCCATTTCTCCTCTTTCTTCCCTACTGATTCGTCGGCCACTTTGACCCAACCACTCCTCCCATCTTCTCGCATGATTTCCTTCTACCTTTGTCAATCACAATGTGCCACAATTTGATGTGCATTGGCTGACTATCACCGGCCGGTGCGCTTCACCTTTTTGCCCTATTCTCCCATCATCTCTCTGACTTTATCCCCTCCTTTAGCCCTATAAATACCCCCTTACCAGCTTTGGAGTCAATTTTTTTCCCACAGCCTAGAAATCCTTTTCTTTGCGCCACCGTCGCTTGGCGCCTCCATTCGAACCACCCACAACACCATTCCTTGGACCACCCTCTACCTAAATACACCACCCTTCACCCTCAATTTGCCTTGCATAAGCCACCCCGGCTGTGCAAAGTCTCTTTCCCAATCAGCTACACTTCCACCTTTGCTGCCCTTTGCTTCTCCTCCTCCCTTTCTCCATTTCCTCCACTTTCGGCCACCACAACTGTCGCCGTGCGCCGCCACCTTTGGCTGCGTCGCCACATTCATTCCACCCCTCTCCACCTAGGCAACCATAAACACCCCAAATTCCACCCTCTTTCCCCTCTCCTTTTCCCAACACTCAACTATCTCTCTTTTATTCTCTTTTTCCTACCGCCGCCGCCGGTGCTACTTGTCACCACCAACCTACCCTAAACCCTCTCAACACTTAAACCCTAATTATGCAAGCTTTATTTATTTAATTTTATTATATTACTATTATTATTATTATTATTAATGTTATTATTATTATTATTTCTGTATAGGGCCAATACCCTATTATGTCACTATTTCGATTATCATCATCATCATCATCATCATTAGTATTTATTATTATTATTATTATTATTATTATTATTATTATTTCAATATAGGGTTAAAACCCTACTTTACCTTATTTTTGATTAATACCATTATTATTATTATTGTTATTGTGGTTGTTATTATTATTATTATTATTATTATTTCGATGAAGGGTCGAAGCCCTTATCTCACAATTATTTTGAATTATGCCATTATCATCATCATCATCATCATCATCATCATCATCAATATTATTATTATTATTATTGTTGTTATTGTTGTTGTTGTTGTTGTTATTGTTGTTGTTGTTATTAGGATAAAATCTTCAAACCTTATATTATCATCTTTTCCAATATTACCATTATTACTTTTATCCTTAGCAATATTTATATTTTGTTAGTGTTACTATTATTATATTATTATTTTATCTATAACCCTAATCTTAGAATAAAATAGGAAGTATTAGTAGTTTTGGTAGGAGGGAACCTAATCCTTGGGTTTTTCCTCTTATATGTGAGACGAGTCAAAACCTTAAGGAGGTGTAGGAGCGTGCTCTAAGACCAGTGTCGTATTAGGTAACGGTGTAGCTAAGGCCTTATGCATGTAATGTGTTTTGTATGCCTTGTATGCCATGTGTCATGATACGTTATATATCTTATGCTTATCATTATAACTATTTTATGTGTAGTGTGGCTCGGAGTTGAGGCATGCTCATGTGTTATTTTATGGTATGCATATAATATGTATAAGCTGTGATTATAATGTGTTGTGTTATGACCCTTTAGGACATGCATGTTAGGATGTAATGGGATGATATGGAGTGAAAGGATGAAAAAGTAAAATGAGGAAGTAAGTTGACCGAAGGGGAATCAGTTGACCAAGGGATGCGGTTTGACCTAAATATTTCATTATCCATGAGTGGAAGAATTTAGGGTTTCATATGGAAGAATCTAGTGTTCTGCATGGAGGAATCTAGGGTTTTACATGGGAGATTAGGGTTTTGCATGAAAAAGTTGGAAGGGTTGCATGGGATGTATAAAGTATGCATAGGGGTGGATTTTACGTATGAAAAGTTGATTTAGGGTGTGAGGAAGGTAATGGAAGAGTTGTTTGGGTGTTTGAGAGCTTGGGTGAAAAATAGTACGTGAGATAATATAAGGTGCATAGGATACTGAGCTAGGATTTGGGAGGAAACCTTAATCTGAGAAGGTGGTAAAGGAGGAAAATAAAGGAGGGTGAGTGGAGTATGAGATGAGGATGGAAGTTTATCATGTGAGGGATGAGCATAATTAGCATGGGAAAATAAGAAGTGGAAGGTGAGTAATGGAGGGGTGACATGTGGAAATGAGGATGCTAGGGTTTGGTGTGGTCAAGTAGGGTTTGATGTGGTTAGTTAGGGTTTGGTGTGGCTACCTAGGGTTTCGGGGTCACATGTGTACTTCGTGAGTAAACTGAGATGATGAGGGTCAAATCTAAGGGTTATGATGTGTGGGGTGTTAAAGTAGTTTAGGTTGTGTGAGGTGGAGAAGAATGGGCCACATAGGCCTAAATTAGGATTTCTAGAGAAAACCCAAGTAAGGTAGTGAGTGGACTTAGAGGTGTATGGTAGTCGTCCTTGACCCATACACTTAAGAGTTGGGTCTTTGGTGTGAGTTAGGGTAACGAGGAAAGGATGTTGGGACAAACTAGGAGGTGGAGGACTCTCTTGTTATAGGAGAAGTCTTTTTGGAGGATAAGCATAGAGGGAGTTAGTTATGCATGTCTAGGGTGAAATTTCTAAATAAGACACTATAAGATATTAGTCATATAAAGTGGAAGTTTATTGAGCCGGGTAAGACCGATCCACCAGCATATAATAGTGGTTAGGGCGTTTCGCCCTATAAGTTACCGATCGACTGGCTATAATAGTGGTTAGGTGCATTTTACCCTATAAGTGACCGATCCACTGGCTATAATAGTGGGGTTCCCGTACTGGCATGGATTGATAAAAAAAGGCATGGTGTGAAATGAGTACTAATTAGAGATTAAAATAATTAATTTATCCGGATTATAATTGAACCTTTATTTATTCATTTATTGATTTGAATGATTGTAAGCTATTATGTTATCATGTTTGAATCATGTGCTTTTATGTATTGGCCTTAGTGCACGGTTACCTTACTTCCTACATAACATACTGACCACCTATTTCATGGGTGCTGCTCATTCCCATAAGTAGAAGACTCTTCTGACATTGTGTAGGTGGGTGATACTTATTTCAATCCCTTCGATGTTCATGAAACATCAGGCGGGGCTGAGTGCTGAGTTCGGACTCGACACAAAGATTGAGAGTGGCATGGCCGGATTTCCCTTCTATGAGTTTCTAATTATGTTTGAGTTTCCTAGATTTATCTTTTACCATCTGTAAACTAGTTCCCTCCTAAGGAACTTTTACTATGTACGCTGGTTTATAAGTCTTTGACTTCGCACTCTAAATTATACCTTATAATCATTTAATGCTTATCTAAAGTCTTGCTTAGATTTTATTTATATTGATCATTAAATTTCTTTTAGCCTTGTGGTTAGTACGGGAATAACCGTGCTTCGGGCTCATACTAATCATGGCGGTAACATTCCTAAAATTCATAGGATTTAAATTTTTTGCTTCCATTTAAAAAAAATTGTGAAATTTGGGGTGTTAAAAAGTCATTGATTGTGTCATCCTTGCTTTGTACAATCATGCTCTTTTTCGATCACTAAGTGATACTAACATTAAACCAGTGACACCTTGTTTGCACATGGCCATGCTAACATTAATCATAGTTATCAAGGGGCCCAAATATATCTATCTCATTGATGATAGGGACGAATCCTATCTTGATCATCTATATGTCTCTATATGGTTCACACCATGTTCGATCATGACCTTTATGAATACCTCTAATAATGGTAGCATTTTGTAAAGTCAAAACATAATGATAATCATACCGACATATATGAAGATTGTAGGTCAAAGGATAATATACTATTTAAATAACACTAATGACACTTCATGCAATATTCAATGTAGTGTCTTCCTATTCGGTTGGTCCAATACCATGTTCCATAACATATATCTATGTTATTAGTTTGATATCCTATATCAATGATCAGCTGATTATGATCATCAACTAATCAACATACAAGTTTTATGATCACTAATATTTCTAAATTAGATGATACTATACTAGGGATAGTTGTTGAATAATAATATTTCTATTATTTATTAGGGTTCCATAGTCCATTTACATACTCAATTATCTACATAATGAATAATTACTCAAAGGGATAACAACATTTGAATAAATGACATCAAATGATATTTTATTAATAAGCACAATCACAAAGATATATTTCAGGGAAAGAAACCCTAGACGCTCTCTCCTCTCTCCTCCTCCATGGCTCACATGAGGAGTGCATTGGCTGCAGCTAAGAAGAAGAAGATGGCTTTAGGGAGTTCTAGTGCCGGGATTGAAAGGATCGAACGAGATAGGGATGTTCACGTTTCATTTGACGATTCGGATAAGACCTTATCGCACAATGGCATTTCATGCACGGTTCATGCAGAGGGTAACGTCGATCAGGAAGATATCCGTAGGGTTAACAGTACTTGTTCCAAGGAAAGTACCGATTCTGTTGTCCCAATTGGTGATAGGGGGAATGACTCATATGGCATGGATACTCGTGAGAAGATGGATAACGAGGAGGTGCACCCCAACCCTTGACTACATCGTGGAAGGACTTGGTTGTGGGTAATAGATTTCCTCTGCAAGGATCATCTCTGACTTACGTCCCCCCAGCTAGGGTTGGGGATAAGATTCAAGTTTCTTTGCAAAAAGACAAGGTGGAGAAGAACTGTAAAGACTGGCAATGGGCCGTGGTCGGCTATGTTATTGGTTTTTGACCAACCATACCTCAAATGGTTGGGTATGTGAAGAGAAACTGGTCAGGGGTGAAAGAACCGAAGGTGTTGCTCCATAACCAAGGGTTTGTTGTTTTCAAATTTTATTCTCAAGAGGATAGAGATTAGGTGTTATTTAAACCATTTTGGTCTTTCTTCAATAGGCTTTTTATCCTCAAAGAATGGCATAGAAGATTTCAATTGTCTAAGGAAAAGTTTCAATTCATGCCTTCGTGGGTGAAGCTTGTTAACCTGCCTTTGGATTATTGGGATGTGGATTCCTTAAGTAGAATTGGTAGTGCTATTGGTAGGACTCTTCATTTGGATGGGATAACTTCTGCTGGAGAAAGAATCTCCTTTGCCCCATGTTAGTTGAAGTGGATGTGTCCAAGAAACTAGTTGATTCTATGGATTTAATTGACCCTGATGGAGAGGTTCTGAGTCAAAGGATTATATATGAATGGAGGCCTAGTTTCTGTAATGCTTGTCATGAGGCTGGACATTCTATTGATTAATGTAAGAAGGGGACCAAGGTGCTGAATGATGGCCAAGCTGTTAAGTTTGTTCCTAGTGCTACAGGATAGTCAAAAGGGGAGAAAGGAGGTTCCTCCTGGCGAAAAGTTCCCTTGAGGCTCTCAAGATCTTAGAATTCAGGTCAGAAGGTAGATAAGGAGATAGACAGGCAGGTTGATCCCAATGTCCCTGGACCTAGCTCAAGTATTCTTTCTCCTGACAGTGATAATCATTCTAGTAAGGACAAGCATGTTTCTTCTGAAGAAGTGCATACTCAATTTTCCAAGGGCATCGAGTCCTCAGCCACTGTATTCTTTGGGAATAGGTTTGCTTGCTTAAGTCCCCCTACTAATTACCCTCAGGAGCATACTAGAATTTTGTTCTCTTAGGGATTTGACCCTGACATTCCTTTGGATCCCCATCAAAATACCCATGCTAGGAGCTTGGAATGTTAGAGGGCTTAATAAGCCCTATAAACAAAAGGAGTTAAAGCACTGGCTCTCAGTGCATAAAATTTCCTTGTTTGGACTTTTGGAGACTAGAGTGAAAAGTGTAAATGCTATTGGCATTGGTGAAAATCCGGGAGCTCAATGGAGAAGATTAGACAATTATGGCTCTCATCCAAATGGGAGAATTTGGTGTCTTTGGGATAGAAGGGTTTGGGATGTCCAGCTCATCTTTTATAATGAGCAAATGTTGCATATTTCAGTTTCTGCTGTTCAGTCTAGTTTGCATTTCTTTGCTTCTTTTGTTTATGGTTTCAATACAGGTTTTGATAGGAAACCTCTCTAGCAGGCTTTACAAGATTATCAGGTGTTAAATGATCCTTGGATTGTCTTGGGAGACTTCAATGTTGTTTTCCAACCTGCTGAGAAGTTTCAAGGAAATGCCATCAATTTTCCTGATGTTACTGAAGTTGTTGATTGTTGCAACTCTGTCTTACTTCATGACCTTATTTATTCAGGCATTAAATTCACTTGGTCTAATAGAAGTTTGGGAGATAATTTAATTATGGCCAAGCTGGATAGGGTACTGGTTAATATTCCCTGGTTATCCAAGTTTCCTCTGTCCTCTGCTCAATTTAAAGAGACTCTTTTTTCTGATCACAGTCCCTCTTTGGTATCTTTAGATGTTTCTCCACCTCAATTTAAAGGTCATTTTAAGTTTTATGACATGTGGACCTTGCATCCTCTTTTTTATTCCTCTGGTAGCTGAATGTTGGAAGACTATTTCTCACATCAATATTTTCAAGATGTTTCAGATCAATATTCACACTGTTAAGTCCAAGTTGAAATTCTTTAATAGAAAAAAATTTGGATATCTTTCTTCTAGGGTGAAATAGTCTAGAGAGCAGCTGAAGAAAAGTCAAGAGGCCTTATCTTTGAATCTTGCTAGTTTATCTCTACAATAGGATGAGAAATGTAATTTAAAATCTTATGAATTCCTAGCTTCTTGTGAGGAATGTTTTCTCAAATAGATGTCTGGGATTAAATGGCTACAGTTAGGTGATTCAAACACTCATTATTTTTTCTCTGTTATGAAGGCAAGACAGCAGCATAATTTCATCAATAAGATACAGCTTGACTCTAGAAATATTTGTTGTGATAGTGATTCTATTGCACAAGCTTTTGTGTCTTTCTACAAAGAGTTGCTCGGTCATAGAGGTGCTGCTACAAGTTTGGTTTCAGATGATGTTTTGAAATTGGGACCTTGTCTATCAGTTCAGAATCAACATGATTTATTAAGACCCATTTCTATGCAGGAGGTTAAAGATGCTCTATGGTCTATTGGAAATTTCAAAGCACCAGGGCTTGATGGTTTTACTGCTGGGTTTTTTAAGGCTGCATGGAATGTGGTAGGAAGGGATTTACAGCTGGTGGTAAGAAGGTGTTTTCAAACAGCTTCTATCCCATTTTTCATGGGTCAATCTAAGTTGGTCCTCATCCCCAAATTTGTGAATGCTATAAAGTTGGATGATTTTTGACCTATTGCTTGCTGCAATGTGGTTTATAAGGTTTTGGCCAAGGTGTTAGCTGGGAGGTTGCAATGTGTTTTACCTTCCATTATCCACCCATCACCATCAGGGTTTGTAAAGGGAAGAAGAATTGGGGATAATGTTCTCTTGGCTCATGAATTATTGCATATGTATAATAGGAAGAACATTTCTCCTAGATGTATGCTGAAGGTAGACATGAGAAAAGCCTATGATTCTGTGGATTGGACTTTCTTGGAAAGCGTCATGTTAGGCCTACATTTTCCTCTGCATTTTGTTAAAGTCATTATGGCTTGTGTTTCCTCTGCATCTTACTCCTTGTCTATCAATGATGTATTGCAGACTCCGTTTAAAGGAAAGAAAGGTCTTAGGCAGGGAGACCCTTTATCTTCTTTTCTGTTTGTTATTGGCATGGAGTATCTTAGTAGGTCTTTCCAATCCTTATGGAGTAGGAATGATTTTCAGGGGCATCCTAAGTGCAATAAAATGAATATCATTAATTTGACTTTTGCTGATGATCTTTTAGTTTTCTGCAAAGCTGATGTTGGTTCAGTGAAAGCCATCAAGGAGGTGTTAGACAATTTCTCATCTTGCTCAGGTCTCCATATTAGTCCTGCTAAAAGTGTGGTTTTCCTGGGAGGAGCTAATCAGAGTTTAAAGCAGGTTATAAAATTTGTTCTCCCTTTTCAAGAAGGTTCATTTCCTTTCAAGTATTTGGGTGTCCCTCTTGATGCCTCCAGGCTTAAAGCTGTAGATATGTTGGAGTTGGTTCAAAAATTTTTTGGTCGAATGCAACATTGGGCTAACAAGATTCTTTCCTATGCTGGAAGGTTACAGCTCTTACAATCAGTAATCTCTGGTATTACTAATTACTGGAGTCAAATTTTCCTTCTCCCCAAGAAGATTATACATAAAGTGGTGGCCTTGTGCGGGGCTTGCCTTTGTCTGGAAAGGTTTCTCCACTTAAAAGAGCTTTAGTGGCATGGAGAGTGGTCTATTTACCAAAGAAAGAAGGGGGTTTAGGCTTATTAGAGCTGTCTTCATGGAATATTGCAGCTGTGGGAAAGATGTTGTGGCATTTATCTCAAGATAAGGATGCTCTTCGGATAAAATGGGTGCATGCTTATTATATCAAAAGACAAGAAGTGATCTCATGCAGCCTACCCTGCACTGCTTCAGGGTTAATGCATAAAAATTTTTCATTTAGAGATGTCCTCCTTCCTGTTTTCCAGCATTGGCAGAGTGACAAAGTGTATTCCATTGCTGAGGTTTATGATTCTATTAGATTTGCTGCACCTAAGGTGGCCTGGAGGAGATTTGTGTGGTCCAGTTTTGTAGCTCCCAAACATAAATATATTTTATGGTTAGCTGCCCAGTCCAAGCTTCCCACTAAGGATTATATAAGCACCTTTATGCCATCCATTAACCAGAAGTGTTGTTTTTGCTCTCAAAATGAATCTTTGTTGCATCTTTTATGTCAGTGTGTTGAGTTGAAGAAAGTATAGTCTGCTATAGGCAAGAGTGGTGGTTTCAGAATCAGGTATGGTTCCATTGCAAGGGTCTTTGTCTCTTTAGCAAGAAGAAGAAATAGGAATGATGTCATTTCTTAGTTTTATTCAAGTTTTTATGCTGTGGCTCTTTATGAGATTTGGAAAGCTAGGAATAATTGTATTTTCTCTAATAGAAATTGAGATTTGAAAGGGGTAGCTTATAAGATTGCTTTGACTATGTCATCTCTTTGCCTTCATTCTAGTAGGAGGGAAAAGTTTGTAAGTTTGATAGGAAGGGTAGATCACTTCTACAGCTTCATTTGTACCTTATGATTTTGATATAATATTCCATCATTTATAAAAAATAATAATCACAATCACTAAATATGCAAATATAAATCATCAATGATGATTGGTTCTAGGTAATATTTCCAACAATGGCATGATAATGTGTATTATATGGTGGAAAGAAAGTATGAGAAAATTTGCGCATATGCAAAAAATCTTATGTTGTAATCTCTAATTAAATGAGCATGATATATAGTATTATCAAGTGGGTTGATAAATTATGGTAATTGAGGAATAAGTATATTTAATATTTATGGTGATGTAATAAATTGAGAATTTTGAAATAATGACATCGGACACATATAGTCCTAAAATAAGTGTGTTTAGTTATCATTAAGGGTATAGTGATTAATATTAGTTTAATATGGAAAAGTTTCTATTTTAATGTGTTAAATGGGTTAAAACCCTCTAAGAATATCATGTGAATATTTTGAAGTAATTATGAGTGGATTAAGTCCAAATAAGATGAGAAAATGTATTAAATTAGGAGTGAGTTATTATTGTATGTGTAAAATATTAGAGTTTGACCCTATTCTTTTTTTATATGCTGTTAATATTGATATTTTAGGAGTGCAAATTGAATTTGCCGATCATATGACTCATGTAGTAAAAGATATATTGTAGGGTTATAAATAGTATTTTTAGAGTTAGACCTTGATTTTTGAGTATTTTTAGAATAATAATATTTGAGAAAGACATGATAATTTTTGTGGATAGATGATTAATATGGAATAAGTTATACTAATAATGTGAAATAAGGGTTTCTTATAGAGATTATGACCTAATCCTTGACGATTGCCTAATAAATTGAATATTTTCTATATTTTCACCTTATTTTGCCTTCATTTTAAGATTATTTGGTCTAAAATATGTATTTTATTGTGGTTTAAGTCTATAGTTCATGATACTACTCTCTTAGTATTTTTTTTAGGACTTTACATAAGAACACACAAATTTAAGGAATTAGTGCATGTATTCGAAGTAGAAAACCAATTATGAGAGGCATTAAAGGATGATAAATCAACCTTACATGTTTATAGAGGAGTATAAGAAGTCAAAGAGCTTAAAAAAGGTTAAAAGAGGTAAGAAAATGGTGTTGCACAGTCTTAACACAAGCAGCTGCATAGTCGTGCAACATTGATGCAACCCACTTCGAAGATCAGACATGTTGCATAACCCTGGCACAACCTACTGCATAGCCGTGTAGAAGTTTAGCCCCAATGTGTACGGCAAGTCAAGGCTAAGAATGCTCCACGACCAGCCTATGTAGACCTTGCACAACTGTGCAGCAGCTGTTACCCACGATCATCGACGCACTATGTAGCATAGATTTTGGGTAGTTTTTAAGGAAATTTGTTAGCTAATTTCGGGGATGTTTTTCAGACAGTTTTTGGGAGGATTTTTTCCACTCCCTTTCCCAAGAAAAAACATCATGTAATAGGTCTTAAATTCTTTAATTTAATTTCCAAATTTAAGTGCAAGTTTTGTGTAAGATCAACTTTAAAACTGATTCTAATCTACCTCAATTTACAGTTATTTAATCCATTATCTTCTTTATAAATTTGTATGCTGTCATTATATTTGTTATGAAATTTACATTTTTATATTTCCTTGTAATCATGAGTGAGTAATTAATGTTTCTAGGATTGAATTAGGTCCATTTTTGTATTAATATAATGAATTAGAGTATACGATGTATGTTTTTTTTGTGTTGTTTCATATATTACGATTGATCTTAATAATTCAGATTTGAGAGAATTTGACCCACTTAGATATTGTTTACAACTAAAAGTTTGAATCCATTATTGAAAATTAACCTATAGATGAAAATTAAAATAATCATGAAAGTAGATGTTTTGTTCTCAGGGACTATGAAATTTATGGCACTTGATGGGTTTAATTTAATTAGTTAGTCATGAAAGTAGTCAGCAAATTAGATTAAATATATTCTTAGACCTTGAAAGAGGATAATGAATATATTTAGGCTGATTTTTCACCGCCATTGAACTAAACTACAACATAGCATTATTTCATTGTCGAATACTAATTTAGAAACCGAAATTCAATCTTAGGCTTTATATTTATCGCTTTAGAATCTATATTTAGTTAGTCATTATATTTATTTTCACTACCTACTTGTATATTTTTCCACTCCATGATGATTTAGGTAGCCAAAATGATGAAGTTTGGTATTCAATTGCAAAGTCCTTATAGGATATGACCTTGAAGTGCTACAACAAATCCGTGTGCTTATGGACTGGCGCCATCATGTTTTTAGAGCTATTCTTGTAAACTTCAGCTAATTGATATTGAGTTCTTTATTATTTATCTAGAATAGATTTATTTTATTTCTTATTTCTCTTTATCTTTCATCATTTTCTCTTGATAGCTCATTTGATTGTGTCTTCAAGTACCTTTTATGCCATGATCCCTTCAGCTTGGGATTTTAGCTGAGTTTGAACCTGAGATCAAGAGAACGTTGAATAAACAAAGGAAGTGGATACATGAGACAAAAGCAAGCATTAGTTTAGAAGCCATAGCTGAAATTGATGGAGAGGAAGAGAAACACCACACTCTCAATGAGTTTACATCTTCAAATGTATATGGGACACAATCAAGGACAAGGAAGCCAAATGTAGTTGCTAATAACAATGAATTGAAGCCTGCATTACTCGATATAGTGAAGAAAAATAAATTTAGTTGTACCTCAATGGAGGATCCTAATTTTCACATTTCCATTTTCCTTGAGTATTGTGATACTTCGAAGATGAATGGAGTGTTAGATGATGTAGTCAAGCTACATTTATTTCCTATCTCAATAATGAACAAGGCGAGAGCTTGGTTGCAATCTCTTCCTCCTAGGTCCATCACTAATTGGGATAAACATTCATGAGATTTTCTAAACATGTACTCTCCCCCATCTAAGAAGGTTCAATTAAAAAATCTCATTACAAGCTTCAATCAGAAGGATGGTAAGTCTCTCTACAACAAATGAGAGCACCACAAGGATATGTTACAAATGTGTCCACATTGTAGCTTGGAAGAATGGTTACTAGTTCACACCATTTACAATGACCTCCTTTTCAACACAAGGTTTACCATAGATGTAGCAATGAGATGCACTCTCATGAACAAGAGCATACCCGAGGCTAAGTAATGGATCGAACACATGGATTAAAACCATTACCAATGGTCAAGTGAGTGCTCTTCCACATAAAAGAGATGTAAGTACGAAGTTGATGCTTTGGCTCATCTTTCTTCTTGTGTTGACGTATTGTTTCAAAAATTTGATAAATTAAGTGTTATTGCATTAACATCCTCTTCTACTATTTCTAAGACTTGTGGTATTACAGGGCACTCATCATTTGAATGTCAATCTATTGATCCTCCACCTCCTAACTCAACCCTCACTGACCATGTCAATTATTTGAACAATTTCAATCAAAATGGAGATCCGTTTGCTCCTACCTACAACTTGAGATGGCATAATCATCTAAATTTATCCTACAAGAACCCGCCACCTAATCCCATTCTTGAATCAAACTTTAGGCCTCCATGTTTTCAAAACCTTAGACCACTATTTTTAACCCTCAAAAGTCCAATCTTGAGTTAATGATGGAGAACTTTATAGCCTCTAAAAACAAACGAACTGAGGATTTGAGGAACTCGATCAAGAACTTGAATTTTAAGTTTAAATCTCTAGCCAACCATAATAAGATGTTGGAAAACCAAATTATCCAAGTGGTCGAACAATTATTATCTTCTTTTAGGTTCTTCAGAACGCTCTCTAGGCAACCAAAAACTAATTCCAAGGGATCCATCAATGCTACAACACTTAGAAGTGGGATGGAATTAGAAGGCACTATTTTTAGGAAAGAAATTGATGATGTAGATGAAAGAGTTAAGTATATGAAAGAAAGGAATGGTGAGCCCATGAACATTGAGAAAGAAACTACCTTAGGAAAAGACCATGAGGTTGAAAAATATTTCCCTCCACTACCTTTTCCTCAAAGATACGTTAAGCCAAGGTTAAAGAAACAATTTTGGAGGCTTGTTGAGATTTTAAAAAAGTTATAAATTAACATCCCATTTATGGAATCCATATCTCAAATGCTTGCCTAAGCTAAATTTTTTAAGGAGATTCTTTCTGATAAGAGACATTTAGAGGAGTATAAGACTGTAGCCTTGAAATGGAAGTGTTGTGACATTATCCAAAATAATCTTTTACCTAAGCTTAAAGATCCTAGTTTATTTTCTATTCCTTATATTATTGGTGATATATCTATTAACCATGCTCTTTTTGATCTTGGGGCTAGTTTCATTTTAATGCATCTTTCTATTTGTAAGAAATTACAGATGGGAGATGTACCTATTAGCATATCGGTCAGTAAAACATCTGGTAGGTATATTAGAAGATGTACCTATCCAGGTTGGCAAGTTTTATGTTCCAGTTGATTTTGTTATTCTTGAGATAGAGGAGGATGCTCAAATCCCTATCTTATTGGGAAGCCCTTTCCTGGGTACCACGGAAGTGGTAATTGATGTGAAAAATGGAAATCTCTCCCTCAATATTAGGGATGAGAAAGTGAATTTTGATTTATCCTCTATAGTAAAATTTTCTTTAATTTATGATACTTGCTACAGAATTGATACACAAGGCATGGTGGTTTGAGAGGAGTTTTCTAATTTGATCTCAAGTGATGCAATGGAGAAATTCTTGATGAAGAATGGAGTACTTGATGATGGTGATGAGGAGGTGGCTACTTAGGCTACCATGCTTAAGGAAAACCTTATGTATGTCAAAGAACCTGAATTGGTGGCTAAAATTGAGAAGGAATGTTATGATTCGACATGTAAAGAAAAAGCTACGCCTAAGCTAGAAATAAATCCACTGCCTTCCTCACTCAGGTTTGAGTTCTTGGACTTCAATTGTGAATACCCTGTTATTGTGAATGCTCACTTGAGTCATGGGGAAGTTGAAAATTTTCTTGAAGTCCTTAGGGTGGATTCTATAGGTTACTCCATCAATGACATCAAAGGCATTAATCCCTCCATTATCATACATCGAATCTTATTAGAAGAAGGACATAAATATTTCATTAAACATCAAAGGAGATTGAACCCGAACATGAAAGAGGTCATTACAAAGGATATCCTTAAGTTACTTGATGCTGGGATCATCTGCCTTATCTCAGATAGCGAGTGGGTGAGCCTAGAGCAAGTGGTACCTAAGAAGAGAGGCTTAACCATTATACAAAATAAGCAAAATGAACTTATTCCAACAAGAATGGTCACTGGATGACTTATGTACATTGATTATAGGAAGTTAAATAACGCCACCCAAAAGGATCACTTCCCCCTTCCATTTATCAATCAAATGTTGGAAAGGTTGCATAGACACTTCCATTTTTATTATCTAGATGGGTATTTGGGATTCTTTTAAATCCCTATTTACCCTATTGATCAAGAGAAAATGAGATTTACATGTCCATATGATACATTTGCTTATAGAAGGATGCTATTTAGCTTGTGTAATGTGCCAGCCACTTTCCAACAATACATGATGTCCATGTTCTCTAATTTTATTGAAAATATCATGGTGGTGTTTGAGGATGACTTTTCTATATATGGAACTTTGATTAATTATTGTTTGGATAATTTTACTAAAGTGTGAAAGAGATATAAAGAAGTGAACCTTGTACTCAAGTAGGAGAAATGCCAATTTATGGTATAAGAAGGGATTATTTTAGGTCACTTAATCTCTAACCATGGAATTGAAGTTGATAAGGCCATGATTGATATCATTGCTAAAATGACACCCCCACCAATGTTAAAGGAGTTAGGAGCTTGATTTTATAGGCATTTCATTAAAGATTTCTCCAAACTTACTAAACCCCTAACCTATTTACTTATCAAAGATGTTCCTTTTTCATTTGATCAATCTTATTTAGATGCCTTTAGCATGTTGAAGGAACGTTTAACAACTACCCTAGTAATGAGAACCCCAATTTAGAGCCTTCCTTTCAAAGTAATATGTGATGCCAGTGATTATGCTGTTGGGGCTGTACTTGGGTAAAGAAAATAAATAAGGGAAGGTATATGTCATATATTATACCAATAAAACTTTGGATGATCCTACTTGAATTATGTCAAAACTAAGAAAGAGCTCCCAATCGTGGTATTTTTCTTGGATAATCGAGGTCTTATCTTGTTGGTTCAAAGGTTGTTGTGTTCACTGACCATGTATCTCCTAGCCAACAAGGATGCAAAATCATGGTTAATTAGATGGATCCTTCTATTACAAGAGTTTGCTTTGGAGATAAAGGATAAGAAGGGTGCTAAAAATGTATTAGTAGATCACCTTTCTAGACTTAGACAATAGATGAGTGAAAAAGAAGGAGATGATAATCCATTTGATGAATTATTCCCCGATGATAATCTATTAGTTTTTAAGAGCCTCCAAGTTCCTTGGTTCGTAGATTTTATGAATTATATCACTTGCGAGGTATTACTAGGAGACTTATCTTACCAAAAATGCTAGAAATTCCTTTCAAATGTCAATCACTACTACTGGGATGATCCTTGCCTTTACATATGACGTGAAGATGAGATCTTTAGGAGGTTTTTACCCAAGAACTAAGTACTAGATGTAATATCCCATTGTCATTCATCACTATATGGGGGTCATGCAAGCACTTCCAAGACAGTTGCAAAGGTGCTTTAAGCCAGATTTTATTGGCCTTTGCTCTTCAAGGATGTGAGGAGTTATGTTCTTGGGTGTGATCATTGTCAAAGAACCGGAAACATATCAAGGAGGAATGAGATGCCATTAAAAAACATCTTTGAAGTTTAATTATTTGATATATTGCGATTGATTTTATGGGACCCTTTCCATCATCATGCAACAACAAATACATTTTAGTAGCGGTGGATTATGTCTTGAAATGGGAAGAGGTGTTGGCATCTCTGACCAATGATGTGAAGCAGATAAGATATTTTAAAAGGTTATTTTCCCTCGATTTGGCATTCCAAGAGCTGCTATTAGTGATGGAGGATCTCACTTTGCAAACAAGGTTCTAAGGACACTCTTGAGGAAATATGGTGTGGCTCACAAAATAGCTACACCATGTTACCCACAAATGAGTGGACAATTAGGGATCACAAATAGGGAGATAAAGGGAATTCTAGAAAAAAAAAAGGTGCCTAGATTTAGAAAATATTGGTCTTTAAAGCTAGATGACGTTCTTTAGGCTTATCAGACAACTTACAAGACTCCTATAAGCACAACATCATTTCGATTGGTTTATGGAAAGTCTTGTCATTTTCCCATTGAGGTAGAACACTAGGCATATTGGGCTATTAGGAGTATTTTTTTTATTTGAAGGAAGCGGGAGAGTAGAGGAAAATTTAACTCAATGAACTTGATGAGTTGCGGTTAGATGCTTATGAAAATGGCAAGATATACAAAGAGAGAACAAAGAGATGGAATGATAAACATATTATTTGTAAAGAGTTCAGAGAAGGAGACCTAGTACTCCTATTCAACTCCCATCTAAAGCTCTTTCTGGGTAAGCTACGCTCTAGATGGCCAGCACCGTTCCAAGTGTGTAAGGTGTATCCATTTAGAGAAATCAAAATATGGAGTGAATCCATGGGAACCATCAAGCTGAATGGGAAAAGATAGAAACCATATATCTCCTATCAAGAAGTTGGCACCTTCACCCCTACCATCAAATTGAATAATTTACCGTTGAGCTAAGGACCCTAAACAAGTGCTTCATAGGAGGCAACCCATGCTTTTGTGTGATTTTTTATTGTTATCCATCTTCTTTTAACCTTTGGTTTTATTTTATCTTCTTGAAATGTTTTAGCAGGCCTTATTAAGGTGTATAAGCTATCAAATGGATAACAAAAGATGAAGAGGAACCAATTGAGGAAGAGAAACTAAAATTATGAAGAAAAGAGGGCAGTAAGGCCTCGGCACAACCTGCGACACTACTATATAAAACCCTGATGTTTTCTTGGCTGAAATTTGAAACAAAGTTAAGACTAAGGAAGCTCCATAGCTAGCCTATGCCAAACCTTGATGGCCGTGCAGAATACTGCATCCCTAAGTAGAGACCAATTTTCACGTATAGCCTACCCATGCTAATCTTGCACACCTATACCTCCCCAGCTTCCTCTTGCATGGCCCAGTCGTGTAAATCCTACATGGTCATGCCCCTCACTCTTCCATATATAACCGCTCAATGCATGTTTGTAACCCACTTTTTTCCACGTATCGTCATCTTCCCTCATACCATAAACCCTTGCACACCTATTCCTGCCACCCCAACTATGCAACCCCATCAACCCATTCTTGCCACCCAAACACACACCACTCCACCACCAATTGCACAACCCCTAACCATATGCATTTCTTTGCAACCAGTGCACCACTCCCCTATTCTTCCACTACACAAATGGCTGCACCATTCCATTTGAATTTCTTTGCATGTACCACTACACCACCCTCACACTCGTGCACCTCGCTGAACTCACCTACACCCTCCCAAACGTGAACCCCACTACACTACCTTCCTACCTCCACCACAACTCACCCTGGCCCCTAACTTCAAGATCTAATTTAAACCATCTCCACTTGCACCCTTCTGCACCACATACACTTGCATGGGTTAAGCATAACGATGTATAGACAATCCCTCACCGGTTTGATGTTTCTTTTTCTTTCCCTAATTCTTACAAATCCTCTTTATACTACTTGCAATTATATGGTAGTTGCATGATATGTTATAACTACTTCATGATTTAATCTACAGGATGCCTTTTGTTTGACCGAAATTAACAATATCACAAAAAAGTACACTTTGCAAACTATTTCTCATCATATTTTGCGAGTAAAATGTAGAAAAAAATTGGCACTGAAGAAGTGCACAAAGACGAGTCAAATGGAACATGAAGGGGTATCTCAAGATAACAACTGAGCTAAGCTAGTGGCAAAGGTAAATCCCAAAATACCCAACCCTCTAATCCCTACGACATTGTGTTTACCAATCCCAATGACAAAGAACTCTACTATGTGATTGTTTCTCAAAACATTACACACACTCGATATATTGATTGGGAGTGTCTTGAGAAATTGAGGATAAAAAAGGAATTAAGTATTTGCTAGCTACAGGTAGTTTAGCCCGTTTCTTTGCACATGCACACCACACGAGCAAAAGACTCACCCTTGAGTTCCTTAGCTCATTTTATTTTAACCGGATTAGAGACTCTGTTTCTTTTAGACTCTTTAATGAGTCTCAGAAAAGGTCATTGTCAAGATTCTCCTCTTTACTTTTCCTTCTCGCTATTGGTCTAAAACTTACCAGGGAACCACAATTATGGGATCCTTAAGAATTCTGGACTCAAATGTCCATGCCAAGGAGGAGATTTTCTCTTAGGCCTTATAGTAGACCCCATACCAAGGCCTCATTAATCTATAACCCAACCTTGAGATACGTCTAAAGGCTATCGGCAAGGATGATTTTTGGTGGGTGGAAAGCCCAGGGATTATACAAAAACTAGAGCTATTTTCTCTATGGTGTATGCTTCTAGATGACGCCCTTGATGGAGGGTATTATCTAGTCAATCAACTAAGTAATGTTAGTACTAACATTACTAGTGATTTCGTCATAGGAGGCATCATCACGTATATCAACAGCCAGCTTGGATATAATATTGATAACATCCCTTTTGACCTTCAAATAATATATTTAGGGTTGGCAACTTGGACTAACATGGAACTATCTGTGTAAGATATGTTGCAATTATTCATGTTCTATAATTAGGTGTAGTATCTACTGCCCAACACACCCTTCACCACTTTCATTGTTAATGGAAGCACCAAATAGTTATCTTTGCTGTCACGCCTTTCCTTAGTCAACCTATTCCCCTTCCAATAGAGAATCCAAACTTTCTTGATGAGGCACTCGATCTACCACTGATTCCTCTCCTAGTGCCTTTTTCCATTGGTGTCAAAGTGGGAACTTCTTCCTATGGCACCTCTTGGGATGCCCGTTTCCAACATGTTAATGTTTGTTTCAATATGCTTGATGCACATATTGTGAGTCTCCAAGAAGTTGTCTCTCCCATTGACCAAATGAACACCGTGATATACTAAATGTATCAATGGCATCTCAAACATAGTTACCCACCATTTCCCTACCCCAATGAGTGCACTTGATCACCTCCCCCATTCATTCACTAATTACACATTGAGGACAAAGTGTTATTTAAGGTGTTTGAGGTATTTTTGCCATTTGCCATATCCGTTTCTTTTCTCTGTTTCCTTTTTCTTTTGGTGTGTTTTTTCTTTCTTTCTTACTTTATTTATCTCTTTTTTAGTATGGTTTTAGTTTGTTTGTTAAAAAAAAAACTTATTCTAGAGAATCTGGGAAATTATAGGCCTATGATGATAATATGATAGAATTCTCTACATAGCTTGATCATACACTAGTGAAACTTATAGTTTGCGAGCAAGTATAACAAAGAAGCTTTGAAATTGTTTTAAGTGTGAACTCTACAATTGATAGATTCTCAACCCACTTAATAATTTAGCAAGTGGTTCATCTTTGTGGATTTACCCATCTAGACCAAGACATAGGAAGTAGGGTTAATAGCAAAGGAACTAGTGGGATCTTGAGCTTTATAGACTGCCCATCTTTAATACAGTCTTACTGGTTTCTAATTTTATGTTTTTTTAACACCCCCAATTTTCATAGTTGGAAATTTTCATTTGGATAGAAACCATAGACTAAAACAGGAGCTGATACTACCACGATCGGTACAAGATTGATCCCTGACCAATCTCATACCAACGAAAAGGCTATAAAATTTAAAAAACATTAATTCAAGTAGAAGATAAAACTACAACGTTTCTAATAGATCATAAATAAATAAAAAGTGTGTAATGTCAGAGTCAATACAAAGATAGAAAAAGAATACAATAATAATCCCCCTATGGGGGAAATAAAATGATCAATATAATGGTGAGAAAAAACAAAATAATATGAGTCTTCACAACACTCCCTCAAACCCTAGGACAAGTCTAACATGTTGTCTCTTAGTCCTACTTAACAAATCAAAGGTTTAAAAATCATCATAGGCATCATCTTCTACCTGCACAAACTTAGGAAGGGCCAGTGCTCATAGGAATAAGTAGCACCCATGAATGGGATGATCAGTATGCTACATAGTGAGTGAGGTAACCATATAGCTAATACCATGCAAGTGCAAATAGGCAAATGATGCACATAATATCTCATTTATGTTCAACATCATTATTAAGACATAGGCCATTATTTTGGTCCTTACACATCTCCTGAATTATATCCATGTAAGTACGGGGACCCTACTGTTATAGTTGGTGGAATGAAAATGATACTCTAGGGAAAATACACTTGACTACTATTATAGCCAGTGGATCAAAAATTATCCCAACTTGGCCCCAACTCATGTCTTATTACAATTTAAGTAGTTAGTGTCTTTTCCATGATTTATTATAATACAAGGTTTGGTTTATTGAGCTAAGAGCCTCTAAGATTATATAGCTGTTGGACCAAAAATGATACTTTAGAGAAAAATACAACTGGCCACTATTATAGCTGGTGGATTGGAATATACTCAAGGGTAACAAGGCTCTTGGCCACTATTATAGTTAGTGGACCAAAAAATACACTAACCTAGGCCTGACTAGATAACCTTTCACTTTAAGTAATTAGTGCTTTACTTGTGGCTTATTCCACACACAACCTTCAATAGATATGCATGACTCACTGGACTTCCCATTCTTACCCCTTCACCCCAACTCTCCTGAAGAGCATCATCCTATATCTCAGAACCTCTACACACCCTAAGACCCTAAGACTCCTTCCCACCTTTCCCTTACTCATTATGAAAAACCCAAAATCCTATGTACCCTATGTAAGTTGGTCAAGGCTCACTTTCTCATATCTCCGCTTTAACTCACCTTCACCCTCTAGGGTTTCCCTTAGAATCCCTAATTTGACCTATGTGACCTAACCTCTCCTTATCATATATAGCCCATTCCCCCTTTGCTTCCGACACCATCATCCTACTCATTCTGCACCCAACATCATAAGCTTACTTCCCATCCTTCACATGTGATCATGGAAACCCTAGTTGGCCACCCCAAACCCTATTATTTCTCCTTTCTTTTATATAATCCCCTTATCACACACACCACTCTCCTTTCCAATAGATTCATCCCCCCTTCATGTGACACCCTTCCAGTATTAACCCACACTTCAACCATTTACCATCAACTCTCTCTTCCACACACTTCCCCCACTTAGGGTTATCCCCCCAAACCCTAGTTATGTCCCCCATCCACACTTCTACCAACCCATGCACTATTTTTTACTCACGGATTCCAATCATCCATAATACTCTTCCATCACGTTGCATAACCCTTAAATCACCTTTTCCCATGTAAATGTTACCCCTATGCAAACACTAACCACCCCATTCAAGCCTTACATATTCCATGCAAGATTTACTCCAACTTATGATTTTATTCCCATTACCCTTTTATTTGTCTACCCATAAGTCATAAGGTAATTGGGAATTTCTCTCTTCCCTCTAATCACTCCACTTTCTTTATTTCTTTTATCTCCCCATAACCTCATCATACTACCTAAGGAATCCTAGCATGCATGTCATATTAGGGTAATTATATATAAAGGCATAAAATAAAATGCAAGTCATATCACCATATTACACATGTCATAACAACCTTAGCACAACCTATGGCACAATCACGTAGAACTTTGGTCTTAGTATGCATGGCAAGTCGAGGCTATGAATACTACATAGACAGCCTATGTAGACACGACCTTGTAGTAGCAATTATCCATGATCATTATTGCACGATGTAGCATGCACTGTGGGTAGTTTTTAAGGGAATTTTTCAAAAAACTTAGGGGACATTTTTTAGACAATTTTTGGGAGTATTTTAATCCTCTCCCCATCCTAAGAAAAAACCTCATGTAATAGGTTTTGAATTCTTTAATTTAATTTTCTAATTTAAGTGCAAGTTTCATATATGATAAACTTTAAAAACGACTATTTTCTTCCTCAATTTATGGTTAATTCAATCTATTCTCTTCTTTATAATTTTTTATTCTATCATTATATTTGTTATGGAATTCACATTTTTCATATTTTATTGTAATCATGAATGAGTAATTCCTTTTTCAAGGATTGAATTAGGTCCATCTCGGTATAAATATGCTGAATTAAAATATATGGTGTTGTTTGGTTCATATGTGCTATTTCATATTTTAGGATTGATTGTAATAAGTAGGATTTGATAGAATTAAACCCATTTAGATATTTTTTTACAACTAAAAGTTTGAAACCATTATCAAAAATTAACATATGGATGGAAATTTAAATGATCATGGAAGTAGATATTTGGTTCTCAGGGACTATGAAATCGGTGGCACTTAATGGGTTTAATTTAATTAGTTAGCAAATTAGATTAAAAGCATTCCTAGAATTTGAAAGAAGCTAATGAATATATTTAGGCTGATTATTCATAGCCATTGAACTAAACTACAACCTAGATTTATTTCATTATCGAATACCAATTTAGAGATCAAAGTTTGATCCTAGGCTTTATATTTATCATTTTAGAATCTATATTTAGTTAGTAATTATATTTATTTTCACTATCTACCTGTATATGTTTCCACTATTTGATGATTTAGATAGCTAAAATGATGACGTTTGGTATTCAATTGAAAAGTCCTTGTGGGCTACGACTTTGAAGTGCTCCAATGAATATGTGAGCTTGTAGATTGGCACCATCACAGCCTTAATAACTATTTCGTTATGTTTTATGTGTTTTTAATTTTATGTTATGCATATATATGTGATATCTATAAGATGATCTTGATATAAGTGAATATGATTATGATATTATTAATTCAAAGTGGAATATCACATATGTTTCGCTGAGGTGTTTTATGCATCTATTCCATCAGACAATTATAATGGACATGTTGGTTTTACCATAGCAGGTGTTTTAGTTCATTCCACTAATTTAAGAAAAGTATGGCCCTTAATCAAATTGTGAATGATAATATGATTATGAGATAATGAACAAATTATTAGTACATTAATCACATAAAGTGTAAGATTACATGATTCAAGACCAAGGTGTAGGAGTTTATGAGTGTTCTGCCCTAGAAGGTGCTCTAGACTATTCCATTAGTTTTAAAATAGTAGTTGATTTGAGTTAACTTGTGAGGATTAAAGGACCCTACGAGTGCACTTTTGTCTATGATTATTACTTTATTTCGAAGTCATAGGGTGGGTTCCAAACAATTTTTCCACTCTTTGAACTTTTGAATGACTCGCACGAACTTAATCTATAAAATTTCTAAATAGCTTATGAAATGAGAGTGTTACTCATACTCTCATGTCAACTCATAAACTTAGATTCCTTTACTCAACATAGATGCAAATCCTGTGTAGGTGTAGAATAGAGAGAAGCAAATGATTAGTAGAGTCAAGCAATAATTACATGATAAAAATATTGCTAATGTATTCCTAATAAATTTTAATAGCTATGTTACAATCGACTGCATAACTCAGCTGCCAAAGGGAATACCTAAATCTATAGGTTTGGCTCTATTCATTAAGGGACCATTAGAGGTTACAACCACCAGAAGTTGTATCATTTGACACTTTTCCTAAATTACATGTGAAGTAGCCTATAACAATCCATTGGTTCAAAGCAAAAAAGCAGCAAGAGAAGAGGATAAAATATCAAGTATTAGAAATTGAGAGCAAAAGAGAAGAAATCCTAAGAGATAAGAGTGCCATCGAGCAATATTGAGTTAGAGAGAAGAAGAATGAGAGTTTAGGCTAGATAGGGGTTGGATTACCATGATACACCCATTGTCTTCCCTCTTTCATTTTTGTTATTTACTTTTCATTTAGTGTGAGAAATTAGCATGAGCTAAATCTCTCTATTGGGGGAGGATAGATTGATCCTTTTGCTGTAATATGTGAAATTGTAGTTATTTCTAGTTTATTTAAAATTACATTTCATTGCACATTCATATGTTATATTTTTGAATTTTGACCACATTAGGATCTCACATGAATTTTGTATTAACCATCTGAGTAAGCAGAACTAATGATGGTAACCGGTGACAGGTTAGCATTGAAAAGTGATGTGACCTTTCCATTAATCTCTTAAAGCTCACTTCGTGACATTATCATGGCCCATATACCATTATAGAGATGGCTTAAGAGTATAATTCATCCCTATGTGAAGTCTAGTAAGTCTAGAAGGATTAATATCATCTAAGTTTGATAGGCTACAAACTATCATATGATACTTGAAATTGATAATAAATGATTTCCCTCATACAACTCTATTTCTTGAATTTTCTTTTCATCTTTCTCTTGTAGGTATTGATGAACTCCTAGTGCCCATTTAATTTCATTGAATTTTTTTTATTATTTCCATAACCCTACTAATATTTCATAATATAATTCAATTCTTTAGTATTTCATAGTATACTTTAACTCTTTAATAAACTTGATTCCAATAATGTGCATTTCACTAGATCCCTAAAGGAATGATGCTAACTCATCACTTTATTACTTGGATCATCTGTGTACACTTGCATGCTTGTGTTGTGCAACATTCATTTCATTACCCTATCAATCATTGTTGACCTAAGCATACACCAAGTTTTTGGCACCATTGTATAGGATCAAGTTTTAAAAGTACTACATACTAGAGGATAGACTACTATGGAATTCTTTGTATAGAACTAACATTAGAGTTTCGTATCTATTTTTTTTTTGTAGTATTAACCCTTATATGACTAGAAATGACAAGAGAACCTTGTTGGCAGTTGATCAAAATATTGCATGCACCCTAAGGAGGAATTGTGCAGTCTTGTAAACTCAGCACCAACAAAATCAAAGTGAGGAGTCAACTTTAAATAATTCTAGCAACATGAGTCATTTAGAAAAATAGCTTCATAAGAATGGTAACAATGGATTGTTAGGGTCACAATAAAACTAAAGGGAAGGAATCCTAATGATTTACCTCCTCAATATAACATAAATCCTATGGGAATGAAAGCTTTGCCCATAGGTGATGATCGCAATTGAGCTAATCAAGATTATGTTGTCATTGTCCAAGATCATCTTAACCCTACCATAGCCCATCTATAAATACAAGCCCCTCATTTTGAACTTAAACCTGTTATGTTCCATATGCTATAGACAATAGGGTAATTTAGTGATTAACCAACTGAAGATCATCATCTTCATCTTATAGCTTTTATGGAATTTAGTGACACTTTCAAAATACTAGGAGTACCAGAAACCTCCTTGCAAATTAAGTTATCCCCTTATTGCCTAAGAGATTCTGCTAGGGAGTGGTTATTTTCACTACCAACTTGTTTACTTACCTCATGGGATGACTTAGTATAAAAATTATTCATGTGTTATTTCCCACCCAACAAAAATGCTAAACTCACACATAGCATTACATCATTTTTGCAAGAAGATGATGAAACACTCCATGATGTATGGGAGAGGTTTAAGGAATCATTAAGGAAATGAAAAAGCCATGGAATCCTTCATTAGATGCAAATAAAGGCCTCCTATCATTGAAAGATTCCTTAGATGTTGAATATAGTGGATGCCTCATCTAATGGCACCCTGTTGGGCAAAACTTAAGATCAAGTTTATGAGATTATTGAGACTATAGCTTGCAACAACCATCAATGGAGTAGTTCTAGGAGTATCCACAGGTTGAAAGTAGCAGGAGCATTCGAAGTAGATGATATCCCAACCCTAAGAGCAAAGGTATCATCTATGGGTAGCTTATTAAAAAATATTTCTCCTAATAACTCGTAGGTAAAGAGAGTCAAAGAACACCAGACCACTTTATTAGCGGCATTGTCCTGCGTGGATTGTGGAGAAGTCCATCTGTCTAAGCAATTCCCATCAAATCCAATGTTAGTAAATTATGATTGAAATTAGGCTAGAATATCACAATAGCTATATGAAAATTAGTAAAAGCCATCATAGAGAAAACATCCTAACTTCTTCTAGTCAAATTAAAATAATGTGCAAAATCCAACTAGTATGACCCACAATGTTACTACCAACCTCAACCTTAGCACTCGTAGCATCCACAATATAACCAACCTCCTTCTCAACACAATAAATCCAACTCATTAGAAAAAATTTTCAAGGAGTATATGGAAAAAATTAAAGCACCAATTAAAAGTAATAAAACCTCCTTGAATCCACTAGTAGCCTAAAAGGGGTAGCTAACTACACCCTAAGTAGCAGGCAGTCTTCCCAATGACACCGAGAACCCAAAAAGAGGTTCAAGGAGTAGTGTAAATCAATCACTCTCAGATCACACAAAGTAATTAAACACCCTACCAACAAGTTGAGGTGAAGGAAGAACACTAACCTATCAAATAGGTAGATGACATAAAACCCACAAACGAGAAATCAATGTATGCACCATCACAACAACAGATCACTCCTATTAAAAATTTGACCCCTCAATTTATTTTGCCACAAAAGAGCCTTAAGCCATCATCAACCATCACTACAAAATCCTTTGCATCGATACCAGCTTTCCCTTAATACCTTAACCTACAACACCAGAACAAACAGTTCGACAAGTTCCTAGAGATCATATGATAATAGTATATCAAAATTCCATTAGGAGAAGTGCTCCAACATATGCCAAATTATGTAAATTTCTTAAAGGACATCTTGATGAGGAAGAGAAGACTATTTGAATACGAGATGGTTGTAATGACTCAAGGATGTAGTAAGACCCTTTATGACCTTGGTGCTAGTATTATTATCATGCCTATGCCCATCTTTAAAAATTTAGGCATTGGTGAATCAAGGCCTACTACTATTACCCTAAAATTAGTTGACCGATTGCATGTTCACCCTAAAGAAAAGATTAAAGACGTGTTAATAAATGTAGACTCGTTCATTTCTCTAGTAGATTTTATTATCCTTAACCATAAAGCAAACAAGGAGCTTCCTATCATTTTGGGTAGGCCTTTCTTAGCTACTGGTAAGACCCTAATAGAGGTGAAAAAGAACAACTAACTATGAGCATTAATGAGGAGCATATAACTTTTAATGTTTTTACCTCAATGAAAATACTAGAAGAGGACCCAGGTGAATGTTCATGAATTGATTGTGTTGATTTGGGTATCTTTGATGAATTTGATGTAAGTGCCTCTGATGCGAAATTTAGGTTGTTTAAGACAAGTCAATTAACTAGCAACGAATATCAACAAGTCACCATAAAAAACCTCTATGCCTTCTCTCTTTTGATATCAATAAATATTCTAGCTACTGGATAAGCCTACGAACGAATTAGTAGTAAATATGCTCTCCACACTCAATAATCAAGGCATAAAGTAGAGAGTGATTATAAGCAGTGCTTACCACTACAACCACCCAAAACTGCTCCCTCAAGTGAAAGTTTGGTATCATTTTCTGAAGAGGATTCTGCCCACTACACATTATCGATCTATCTCTTTTTGATTAAATGGTGCTACTCTACTGTGTCATCATAGGGAATACAATAGACATTTTCCACACAATTTAGGACTAATTAGAGCTAGTGGTCACAAAGCTAGAAGGTCCTATTTTCTACCCTACCATAGTCATTGGCCTATGTGCTAGGGCAGAAGTTTCATTCACACACGATAAAGAGAAAGTTATCAGCTCCCATTCAATCAATCAGGTTGTTATCAATCAATTCTTTAACTAACTTATAGCTACTCTAGAAGCCTAAATGCCACCTCTAGCCCCAAAATATAACCCTCAGGGTTTGGAGCCACTATTACAGGCAATTAGAAAGATATGGACATCTTGATTAGAGGGTAAGAAGAGGTCATCACTATGGTAAAAAAAACTTAGGATAACATTAGAGTATATAAGATTGTTGGTTTTAGAGACTAGGGATGTCAAACTAAGTTGGATTTGGAGTCTAGGGATGTCAAACTAGGGATGTCTATATCAAATATACCATTAGTAGAGGATAGACAAGATCACTCAAAATATAGGTGGAGGAAGAATATTTTGTCAATTTTACATAATCTAGGCACAATGATAGGGTGACACATGTCCCCAATGTAGAGAAGGAAGATATAACTAATCCCCAGTTGAAGACCCCACAAATGATGTTGTGTTGGAAATTTTGGAGTAAGGTGCAAGCATGAAGAAGGTTGTTAGGTCAGAAGAAGTCGGTCCCATGACAAACCTATAGCTAACCCTATGATACTCATAGGGTATGCCATAATAATTAGAAATGTTATGTTTGGGACTCTAGTTAGTTACCCTTCTAGTGGTAGCATTCCTGCAACAAGTTTTGATCCAAATCCTTCCCCATCAAAATCCGTTTGAAGCTTGTGTGATGATGGAAGAGACTATAACTAAAGTTTATTTTTCTTTTTCTTTATGGTGGACGTTGTCACTATTCTTGGCCACTTGGACTTTATTTGTATCCCAACCTACCCATGTTGATAGTGGGGATACTATTAAGACTTCGTTTAGGGAGGGTATCTTTACTTATTTTTATTATGTAATTTCATCTTTAATGTAGTAGTAATGTTTTTCCTATTATGCTTTTTCATCTATATAGTCTTCTTATATTTCTTTTCAAGATGACTACTCTAACCTATTCAGTAAATAAGGTAACCCCATTACTCACCTTGCTTACCTAAGTGTTGAACTAACAAATTATCCCTCACCTAATTACTTGTGTATATTGTTCAGTCCCTTGCATTTGGCAGATCAAACATGTGGTGAATCTAATACATTGATTGTGAAATAATTAAGCTAATTCAACAATGACTTATAGAAAATATGTTGACATTTTTATCAAAACTATTTTTGTTACCTAGAATGTATCAAAACTAGTTAAAAATGTTAGCACTTAAACATCCTATGGAAGGAACTAAATATTATCTCCATGATACCTTCATTAGACCTAGCACATAAGTGAAAGATCAAGCACATAAGGAATTCTTATAAGAACATGTTAGGAAGCTTACTATTAATTATTTTGAATGAATATTAAGTTTGGGGGAAATAACCTAGACAAATGAAGGTTTAGAAAAAGACATAGTAATAATATTAGAGTAGCGAGCTTCAATACCCACAATACCTAGTAACTAGGGGCACCTACATAAGAACCATGTGTGCAAATGTGTCAAGTAGTGTAGTAAGGTGTAAAGCCTACTTGTACACTTCTAAAATTGGTATCAGGATGGAGTAACTAGGGTACTTATCTAAGAACTAGATGTACACTTACATTTAATATCATGAAAGCCTAATGAAGCCCTATTTCTATATATTAAAAAACTTTCAAGGGGCCTTAAACCCTTACACTACGCTACAAGATAGACAAGCTAACTAATATAATCTATACTAGAATATTTAGATGAACAATTAACTTGAAGAACCTCTTAGGTTTAGTAGGGGGACATTAAGAGAAATGTTAATTTCCCTTCCACATATACACAATGCTAACCCTTTTAGCATGATTCATATATATGATGGAAATTTCTAATTTTGAATTTTTTTAAGGATTGAGGCCAAACAATTACTTTATTATTTTGATGTCAAAATTACTTATGGGAATCTCATTATTGCTATCAAAAATTTTCTTGGGTAAGAAATAGCTTAATTTTGGTGGAACTTGATATGAGTTGACTTGTGTGGATTAAAGAACCTACGAGCACACATTTGTGTATGATTCTTGCTGCATTTGATAGTCTATGTTCTTAACAATTTTTCTACTCTATGAACTTCATCTATAAAATTTTTAAATACCCTATGTGTCAACTCAAAAACATAGATGCCTTTACTCAACTCAGATGCAAAGCATATGTATGTGTAGAAGAAGGAGAAGCTAATGCTCAACAAAGTTAGGGAACAATTACACCCTAACAAGACTATTGAAGTACTCCCAATAAAGTTTGTGGGCTAAATCACAATCAACTACTAAAGAGAATACCCAAATATCTAATTTTGGCTATATTAATCATGGGATCACTAGAGGTTGCAAGCACTAGAAGCTGAATCAGTTGATACCTATCGCAAGTTACATATGCAACAGCCTACAAAGACTCTTTGGTTCAACATAGCAAAGTGGTGAGAGGAGCGGAGAAAAAATCAATCATTAGCAAACAAGAGCAAAAGAGAAGAAATCTTAAGAAAGAAGAGTGCCATCGAGCAATATTGAGTGGGAAAGAAGAAGAAGAGTTTATGTAGGATAGAGGTTGGATTATCATGCTCTACTCATTCTCTTCCCTTTTTCATTTTCATTATTTACTATTGATTTGGCATAAGAAATTAGCGTGAGATAAATCTCTTCATTGGGGGTAGATCAATTGATCCTTTTGTTGTAATATGTGAAATTATAAGTATTTCTTGTTTATTCGATATTTCATTTCATTGAGCATTCATATGTTCGAGTGTGAATGTTGGATACATGAGGCACTCACATAAATTTTGTATTAACCATTTGAGTAAGCAAGAATGACGATGACAAATGGTGACAAGGTTGTTACTAAAAAGTGATGTGGCCTTGCCATTAATCCCTCAAAATTCACTTCAAGATAATTCCATGACCCATGAACCATGATTGAGACAACCTAAGAGTATACTTCACCCCTGAGTGAAGTATTGTGAGTCTAGGAGGATTAATATCATCTGAGTTTGATAGGCTTTGAACCATCATAGAATACTTGTAATTAGTGAAAAGTGATTTCCCTTATACGACTATATTTTTTCAATTTTCTTTTCATATATCTCATTTTGGTATTGATAAAATCCAAGTACCCATTCACTTTCATTGCATTTTTGTTATTATTTCCATAACCCTTCCAATAATTCATAGTATAGTTTAATTATTCAATAAACTTGTCCCTAGTAATTTGCATTTCACTATATCCTCGAGGGAATGATATTCATTCATCACTTTATTACTTGAATTGACCGTGTATACTTGCACGGTTGTGTTGTGCTACACTAGTTTCATTACCTTATCAAGCATTGTTGACCCAAGCACAGACTAATGGCAAGGAGCATATTGCCATAGGAGGTGTAGAGTATGTTCCACTAGCTTAATAATAGTGGACAAGAGTGTTCTATGTTAGGAGATTGTTTAATCCCTTTCACAAGATTAAAATTAGTGGTGTCCCTAAACTAAACTTAAATAGAAGAATGGAATGTTTTATATCTAAAAAAATTGAGATCTAGAATCAGTATTTATCTTACATTATTATATGTATCACACATTTATGCCTATGATTTGATCTGAACCTATGTAATTCTTTGCATCCTTTCTTAACAGTATTTTTACCTTACTGAGTACATAATATAATGATAGTCCTTTCCATGGTTTTTCCTCATTCCCATGAGCAGATGACCAGGATACATTTGTATAGGTCAATGAGGACCCATTAGATGATTTTTTTTCTTATGATGCTCTATGTGTGGATGAGTGACCCTATTTATCAACATTTGGGCTTAGAGTTATATTATCTCGATAACTTTTACCCCGTTCACTCTTTGGACTCATAAATCCATGATATCTATTTCTTATAAACTCATATTTGACTTTTTGATGTTTCTCTCATTTTTTATTTATTATGTTTTTGTTTTATTTATTTTATCTTGTGATTGATGTAAGGATGGTATGAAAAGATAGATTTATGTCAATTAAAATGGTAACATCCAACTACTTTAGTTTTACGCATCCACTCAAAATATAAAAAAAATAGTAGGGTCTTACAATGTTACACTATCAAGGTTCTAAGTGATATTGAGCAATGGTATTCCAGCTTGGAACATATGGCTCAAGCCTTGCTTATTGCCTCAAGAAAGTTAAAACCTTATTTTTATTCTCACTCTATTATGGTTTTGACTAATTTTCCTCTTAGAACTATTTTGCATAACCCCAAGACTTCTAGGAGAATATGGGTTTGGGTCATGAAATTAAGTAGATATGACATTTAATATTGACTAAGACCTATCATTGAGGGCCGTGATCTAGCTAATTTCATTGTTGAATGTTTATTTGAAGCTAATTAAAATTTATCATTAGTTCTAAGATAGCAAGGGGAGGGGCTGAATATGTTGACGAGGCATCTAATATTTAGGTTCTAGTGTTGGTGTGTTCTTGATTGACCCACGTGATATAGGTATCAAATATGTATTGAGATTTGGTTTTGCTTCCACTAATGAAATTGAGTATGAAGCTGCTATAGTTGGAATTAAAATATCTCTAGGGTTATAAGTACAACAAATAAACTATGTATTCACTCAGTAGTAGTTGCAAGAAAATATAATAAGGAGTATGAAGTTAGGAAGCCTATCATAGAAAAATACCTAGGGAAGTTGATCAAAGTAATGAAACAATTTTCATCAGCCAATATATCTCAATTACCAATAGCAACTAATCCGATAGTTGATGCACTAGCTAGGTTCATCTTGTTTAGTACTTCTTCATCAACTAGAAGAGTTAAAGTTGATTGTAATATGGTGTGGTTAATGGGTATTTGTAAAGATGGAGGTGAGTAATGTGAGATTGTAGAAATATTAGTATCTCATGAGTGGAAGAAAGAATTAACACACTTCATAGAGGAAACTTAAGTAGTGGACACAAATAAATATTTTAAGGTTAAGAGAGGTTTATAAAGTAATTTATGGTCAATAGAAATATGTACAAATGCTCACAAACCATGTTGGTGCTAAACTTTGTGCCTCGAGCATTTACACATAAATTACTTGATAAAGTCCACAAGGGGATATTTAGTTTACACCTGTGATGTTGTTTTTATCAAAGTAACAGAAGGTTGGATCAAAATTTGTATTAGAAGCTGTCACCCACTATCAAATGCAAAAAGAAGGAAGTGATTTGGTGGATTATAGATGAAGAAATTGATGTTACAAGATGAAGGTGTTTCAGCAGATTTGAAGGTGTTCAAATATGTCATGTGGAAGATAGATTTGAGGAAGGATTAATCCCGGATTTTCCTTGCTCAATACAAACCCAAAAGGGAGGATTAGACTTTAGCTCTCTTGCTCAAAGTTTTATCAAAATTATTATTATTCATTCTATTCAATTCTGAATACAAATGTTGTGCACAAAAGGTATATATAGGAGAAGGGAGACTCGGTGGTGAGCTAGCTTAAACCAGCCGAGTTTTCCTTATTAATTCAGCCCATTAATCATGGTTGAATTAAGCACATATTAACCTTAATCCAAAGCATAATATCATTGGTTAAATGATACTAAGAATTAATATTACAAAGCTATACAATAGACTAAGATACATATATGAAATTATAGCCATACCCTAACTTACATAAAATATACTTAGGGTTAGGGTTTACAACAAGTTTATAAAAATAATGAATATCATCACTCTATCTCTTTTTGTAATGTATCATCCCATGTATGTCATAGTCTTGCATGCCTTGGAATACTTGTACACATCAATGTGTACGAACATCATCTTCTTGCAAATATGTAACATACCTACAAGAATAACTTAAATGTTTTTCAATATCAAGCATATTAGAATTATCAAGAATATTTAACATGATAGGCTCCCATATTATGAAAGCTAAATCATCTTCCTTACCTTGAGGAATAGAATGAATATGACAATCATTATGTTCAATGGATGCTCCTGCATCATACTCCCCAAGTTGAGAAGAGCTTACCCTCAAATTTTCATCAGAATAATAAGGAGACAAATCACCAACATTAAAATTTCTTGAAATTCCACCATAAGAATCTGGAAGTTCAAGTTCATAAGCATTATCTCCAAACTTCCTAAGTATTTTAAACGGACCATCGGCTCTTGGCATTAGCTTGTTTTTACGTAAATTAGGAAATTTCTCTTTACGTAAATGTAAGCAAACTAAGTCACAAGGAGAAAACACATAAGAGTTTCTATGCTTATTCGCTTGAGCTTTATACTTGACATTAGATTTTTCAATATGATTTTTGATTTTCTCATGAAGTTGTTGAAAAACTTTTATTCTCTCTTTAGCCTCATAGTTTTGCAATTCACACCATGTTAATAGGCATTTTAGGATTCACACCATACACACTAAGCATATTCCATAAAGTTTTCCAAAAATTAGTCATAAACTTGACATAAGCAGTATTTGGATGAATTATACAAAAACTCATATTTTCTTTCACAAATCCTTTATCTATAAGCTCTTGTATTTGTTTTTGTAATTCCTTAGCTTCTTCTGGGTTACATCTATAAGCCGGTTTATTAGGGATAGTCATACTAGGAACAAGATCAATAGCATGTTCTATACCTCTTTTAGGTGGTAATCCAGGAGGTAAGTCATCAGGAAATACATCATTAAACTCATCAAGCAACTTAATCAAATTAGAATTTTCAATTTGTTATTTTTCAAGTTTAGAATCTTTAGAAACTAATGCATAACAAATTCCTTCTTCTTTTATACATTTTTCGATAGCCTTTTCATGTAAAAATAATCTGTCTTTATCATCACTCAAGGGCATATGATCATATAAAGAAGGTTTGAGCCTATACAATTGTTTTTCCTTTTTCACCACATATTCATTAGTTACCCCATCATGAGTTGCTTTTCTATCAAATTGCCATGGTCTAACCAAAAGTAATCCACAAGCATCCATAGGTAAAACATCACATAGAACTTCATCATGATAGTCTCTAATAGAAAATGTGATTAAAGCTCTTTTGTTTACTTTAGCTCCTTTATCCAAGTTTAACCATTGTAAAGAATAGGGTTTAGGATGATTAGTAGTTTCCAAACCAATTTTCTTAATCATTGCCTCACTAGCAACATTAGTACATGAACCACTATCAATTATAAGTCTACAAACTATATCACCTATTTTACACTTAGTTTTAAAAATCTTTTCTCTTTGAGTAGGTGTAATACTAGGTTGTATTTGCAAGACTATTTGAATTACAAAGCAGGGGTCTCCTTTTTCTTCTTCCATAGTTAATATTTCATTAGGAGATTCAACTTCTAATTCATCATCACTACATGGTTCCATGTTTTCTATTTCATGTAAGGTTAAGGCTCTTTGGTTAGGACAATCTCTAGCAAAATGTCCATATCCTTTACATTTGAAACATTGTTTATTAGCTATTTCAACCACCTTATTTTTACCTTTATCATCTTTGGTATTCTTTTTATCATATGAAAATGTTGATTTAGGTGTAAAGGTGTTAGAATAGGTTTAGTTGAAGTAGAAGCATTAGACTTAACATAGGCTTTAGTTGTCTTGGTTTGTCTTTCAATCTTCATAGCCAATTTTATCAAGTCATCAAGAGAGTCATAAGAGTACATATCAACCTTGTCTCTTATTAAGTTATTCAAGCCACCTAAGTATCTAGCACATCTTTGTTCCTTTCTTTCATGAACATCACAAATAAGGGCTAGTCTTTCAAACTCTCTAGTGTATTCTTCTACACTAAATAAGCCTTGCCTTAGAGTAGTCATTTTAACATAAATATCTTGTTCATAGTCTCTAGGCACAAACTTCTTTCTTAAGTTCTTTTTAAGTTTTTGCCAAGATTTGATTTTAGACTTCTCTTGTCTTTCTCTAGTACGTTTTAAGTTATCATACCAACTTCGAGCAAACTTTTTAAACTTTAGAGTAGCTAATTTGAACTTTCTATCATCATCATATTCTCTAAACTCAAAAAATAGCTTCAATATCATGTAACCATTCAAAAAATGACTCCCATTCAAATCACCATAAAATTCAGGAAGTTCAAGTTTAATACCTTGATCTTCATGGTGTGGATTTCTTACATGGAATGTAGGTGCTCTTCTTTGGTTGCTTGAGCCAAAAGAATTTTCCTCCTATTCTCCATCTTCATGATGAGAAATATTGTAAGGTCCACTTCCATTCTTGGCATGGTAAATCGGCTTCATTCTCCCTTCCATACTATAATGTGTGGTTTACATTCGAGGTTGTCATGGTTTATACTTCTCTTGGTTGGCCAACTTTGCTTTTACACTTTGGAGTTGATGTTGTAGTGTGTTTTGAGTCTGTATTTGGGCATCCATGCGTGTGGTGAGGCTTTTGATTGACTCAACCAGGGCACGCACCTCTTCACTAGCCATGGTGAAGGTTGACACACAACCTTTCTTCATGCACACAATATATCTTCTACAAATGTAGGTGCTGGATTTGTTTTGCCTACAACCAAACAACGCACAAACCAATTTCTAATTCTAAAGAAAATATCAAACACTACCTGAAATCTTTATCTAGGCACAAAGGATATCTTTAAGCCCCAAGAATAGCTACTTCACGCAGGTACACACAAACAATGAAAGATTAGTAATAATAGGTGTGAAAATGATTCACATAAAATCATAGAACATGTTTCTGTGTTATCAATAAAATCGTGTCTTCCATTGGGAGTTTCGTGTTTATGTCTTCATAGAAAATGTATAGAAGATCCAGAGGTAGATGATGGACTATTTTCGTGAGAGAAATTGATGAGAGATGAGTCGAATACATGGCCTGCAAGTACCAGATCAGTTTCGGGCTTCACATAAAATCATAGAACAAGTTTCTGTATTTTCAACAAAAACTTGTCTTCCAGTGGGATATTCGTTTTGAAGTCTCCATAGGAAATGTATAGGACATCCATAGGTAGAAGATGGACTAATTTCTTGAGAGAAATTGATGAGAAATGAATCAAATACACGGCCTGCAAGTTCCAAGTCTGTTTCGGGCGAGTGAGAACTGTCCAGGGATGTCGAACACTTTGAGATTTTCTTCTTGCGTGCACGAACATAACTTGAAGGGGGTTTTCATACACTTGATCACACACTAATAGAGATTAGAATACTAGAAATCAAATTCTGAAGAAGCACACACGATCGTTGCAACCAGACGAACCAAATTGGTGCTGCTGAAATTCGAACTCTGTTGGTATTTTATGTGAAAAGTTGAGGGAAAATGCAACAAGATCGTTGCAAGATTGCAAGAAATTCAAGCAAGAAATTCAAGAAAAGAAATTTCATCAAGAATCAAGAATTGCAAGAAATGGTGGAGTATCCGTGGAGTTCTTGGTGAAAGAACACACCATGATTTCAGGTCGACAGAAATCAGCTTCGAACAAATGAAGCTTTGATACCAAAAATGATGTGGTTTTTATCAAAGTAACGGAAGGTTGGATCAAAATTTTTATTAGAATCTGTCACCCACAATATAATGCAAAAATAATGAAGTGATTTGGTGGATTATAGACGAAGAAATTGATGTTACAAGATGAAGGTGTTTCAGCAGATTTGAAGGTGTTCAAATGTGTCGTGTGGACGATAGATTTGAGGAAGGATTAATCCCGGATTTTCCTTGCTCAATACAGACCCAAAAGGGAGGATTAGACTTTATCTCTCTTGCTCAAAGTTTTATCAAAATTATTATTATTCATTCTATTCAATTCTGCATACAAATGTTGTGCACAAAAGGTATATATAGGAGAAGGGAGACTCGGTGGTGAGCTAGCTTAAACCAGCCGAGTTTTCCTTCTTAATTCAGCCCATTAATCATGGTTGAATTAAGCCCATATTAACCTTAATACAAAGCATAATATCATTGGTTAAATGATACTAAGGATTAATATTACAAAGCTATACAATAGACTAAGATACATACATGAAATTATAGCCATACCCTAACTTACATAAAATATACTTAGGGTTAGGGTTTACAAAAAGTTTATATAAATAATGAATATCATCACTCTATCTCTTGTTGTAATGTATCATCCCATGTGTGTCATATTCTTGCATGCCTAAGAATACTTGTACACATTAATGTGTATGAACATCATCTTCTTGCAAATATGTAACATACCTACAAGAATAACTTGAATATTTTTCAATGTCAAGCATATTATAACTATCAAGAATATTTAACATGATAGGCTCCAATATTATGAAAGCTAAATCATATTCCTTACCTTGAGGATTAGAATGAATATGAAAATCATTATGTTCAATGGATGCTCCTGCATCAACCTGACTGCCATATCTCTGTCAACTAAAGCTCTATACAAGGGTCAATAATAATAATAATAACCATATACTATGATGCTATGGAAATAGTAAGTTGATGCCAAGCTTGTCAAAATTTTACCCCATCATAAAATGTCCCTACTTTAGAGTTACAACCAAGCATAATTATGTGGTTATTATTATATGGGAAACTAATATTTTTAGACCCCTTACCACTAATAATGATGAAACTTCAAATAAAAAAATTCATTAATCATTTTCATACTTTTACATAATTTCTTTCAATCTAACATACTAAGCATAGGTATTGTCCAAAAAGATTTATCATTATTGCTATTGATTATTTTAGAAAATGTATAAAGTTAGAGGCCTTGGCATGGATCACTAAAAAGCAAACAACAAAATTTTTCTAAAAACAATATCACATGCTACTAAGAAATAGGGATAATGAACTTTGGGGGAATAATAATTTTACAAATGTAACCAAAAAAATTTATAGGTTTGGAGTACCACAAGCAATTATAGCAGATAATGACTAACAATTCTGAAAGAATAAGTGCAAACAATTATAGCACTTCTTTGGTTCTCCTTACAAAAAATAATTATCTTTGATAATTACTTATTTTGAAAATTTTTTTAGCTTAAAATATTTCTAAAATAAGTAATTAACATAGATAATTACCTTTTGTAAGGAGATCTAAATAGATACTTAGATTAGTAGCTCATCCACAGGAAATATGTATTGAATATTCTTTTCTCATGAAATGCTTGGTATCATGAGAATGAGTTCCTCACTATATTAAATTAAGTGTAATAGTTAGACTGAATGTGAAAATATAGAAATATTAGGAGCAATGAGACGCCAATTGAATAGGGCTAACTGAGGATGGGTGGACGAGCTTCTAGGAATATTATAAGTTATTAGAACAACTATAAAGAACCCAACAAGAGGAACATCTTTTAGTATGGCCTGTCGAGTTGAGGTATTTATTGTAATACCCCATTTTTTTTAAAACCATAATTATAAATTAATAATTGTAGGATTAGTTATTATTATTATTTTAGGAGGTTTAATTTTAAAAGTATTATTATTTTTTGTATTATTTCTACAGTTTAAGTGTAAATTTTATTAGGTTGAAATTTTGATAGAGATTAGGTTATTTACATTAATCCTAGTTTTTACCCGTAAATCTTATTTTAAATTATTTTATTAATAATCTTTTGATCTGTAACCTAAAAATAATTTCCTAAGAATTATTTTCGATTATTTTACTCTTTCTGATTATTTTTAAAATCTATCCTGATTAGGATAATTTTTCCCGAACTATTTTTTATATTCGATATTTTAATCTACCTAAATTAAATCTAAAACTATATAAATAAAGTCCTATCCGGTATTATTAAATTACCTCCTACTCTACCCTCTGCCTTGCCCAAACATTTGTCTCGAAGATTTTTCTGTCCCCGTCTGTGCATCTATACACAGATATACGCGCTACATACTTACACACTCTGCACATTATACACATATACACACGCACATGGCATCCTTCCCCGAGCCCCAACCAAACAAAGCCCTGTATACATATTGAAATGCCCCAAAAATTCTAATTTTATTATTTATTATTAAATAGGATTTTATTATAAAAATTAATTAAATAAATTATTTTTATAGAAATAAAAGGAAATTAATTAGGGTAAATCAAGAAGAAATTTATAAGTATTTTTATTAGGAGAAAATTAGGGTATTTTAGCTAATTAAGCATTTTATTTTGGAAATTAATTAAATAAATTATTTTATTCAAAATAAGAAGGAGAAAATAGTTTCAAATTAATAATAATTTTATAAATAATTTGATTCGATAAAATTAGGGTGTTTTGCTAATTAAAATGTAATTTATGGAAAATCTTTTAAAAATCCTAATTTAGCCTTAAAAGGGATTTAAATATTATTTTATTTAAATATTATTATTTTTAAATATCCTAGATATTCAGATTAATTTAATTGGCCCTAACCTAATTTTTTTTCTCTTTTCCTTTTTCCCTTTTTCTTTTTTCTTTCTTTTTCTTTCTTCTTCTTTTCTTTTTCTTTTCTTTTTCTTTTTTTTTCTCTCCTCGCCGAACTGAGCCAGCCCAGCAGCCCAATTCCTCTTTTTCTTTCTTTCTTTCTTTTCCTTCAGCCCAGCCCAGCCGCGTGACAGCCTCCTTCCTTCCCACCTCTACCGCGCTGCGTTTTAGTGTTTGTCCCCTCGAAGTGCATCACTTCATTTAATTCACCCCCTCACCTCGCGCCCAGCCCGCTTCGCCGCCTTTCTTTTTCTTTTCTTCCTTCCCGAACCGCCCGGTCCCCATTTTTCTTCTTCTTCCTCCTTCCTCCCTTTCCCCGTCGACGTCGAACACCATTTCCGCCACCCCTGTACCCTGGTTTTTTGCCGCCGGTTACAGTCGTTTTGACCGGCGGTTTTCCATCCAATCTCTCCCCCCTAATTCGGCGACCACACAAACCCAATCATCTCCCCTTTTCTCACGCGTTTTCCTCCCTTTTTCCCTACACATTCCCCTCCCCCAAAAATTGTTGCCACCGGCCAACCTCGCCGCCGGCGACTGAAAACCCTACTGCATTATCCCCTCAACGACCCACAGAACCCTAAACTCCCTTCTAACCCTATAAATACCCCCCATAATAGCCCTGTATCGAGCTTTTGATTTCTTACCCAGAAATCATTCCTTTTCACCGCCTCCTCTTTAGACACCTTGCCCGCCGCCTCCGGCAAACTTCGCCGCCATCTCTGGCCACCAAAATCTCCCTCACATCTCCCTCTAGCTAACCAAATGTCCCATCTCTCTCAGATCCTCCTACACAAGCCACCCTGACTGTGCGAAATAACCTTCTCGATCAACCTATTTTTCTGTCTCCGCCACCCTCGAACCACCTTTAACCACCTCTTCCGCCGCTTCTTTCACCTTCTAAAATGTTATGCAGATCACCTTCTACCTTTCCCTACCTCTCTTTTCCTCTTTCTCCCTCTCCTCCTCTCTCTTTCTTCTTCTCTTCCATTTGGCCACCACCCACCGCCGTCGTGCACCGCCACCTTTGGCTGCGCCACCACCTCCATTCTGTCCTTCTCCTTTTAGGCAACCCTAAACACCCCAACTCCCACCTTAATTCTCCTTATCTTTTTCCCAACATGCAACTTTCCCCTTTTTCTTCTCTTTTTCCGGCCACCGCCGCCGCCTCCGTGCACCACCCCCAGTGCCACTTATCCCCACCAGCCTAAGGTTGAACCCTAGACCCTCTGAGCCTTTTTCCCTATTTTTATAACCCTTAAATTATTTTATTTCAATTATTTGCATATAAATATTATTATTATTTTTTATATGTATCATTATTATTAATGTTTTTATTATTATTTATGTTGAGGGCTAAAGCCCTATTGTATTTTTAATTCAATTTTATTCTTATTCTTATTATTATTTCTATTATTTCTATTATTAATATTAATATGTTATTATTATTTTTATTATTATTTTTATTATTACTATGTCAAATTACTATTATTATTATTTCATTATTAGTATTACAATTACTTTACTATTAGTTTTTCTATTATTATTATTATTGTTATTGTTATCATTATTATTATTGTTATTGTTATTATTATTTTTTTTTACTATTTAATTATTATTATTATTATTATTAAATTTTTTATTTATTCCACTAATGTTATTATCAGTATTATTTTAGTAAAGGGCCCGAAGCCTTCATTTTACTTTATTTTTGAATAATATCCTTTTTATTATTATTATTGTTACTATTATTATTATTATTATTATTATTATTATTATTATTATTTATATTCTCATTGATATTATTTTTAGTATCTTTTCTATTATTATTTTAGTATCATTATTATTATTAGGGTAAAGTCTTTAACCCTATATTATCAAATTTTATAATATTTCTATTATTTCTATATCTTTAGCAAAGTTAGAATTTTGCTAATGTTATTTTATTAATATGTTACTATTTGGTCAAAGCCCTAAGGAGGCGTAGGAGCATGCTCCAAGACCGGTATCGTTTCAGGTAAGGGGTGCTAAGGCCTTTTGTGTGCTTATATGCATTATGTGCTTTGCATGCTATGTATTCTATGTTTATCATTATTAATTATTTCGTATGTGGTATAACGTGGAGTTGAAGTATGTTTTATATGGCATGTGTACTATATGTGATGAAATATTGTATATGTGATGATATGTGTGTTTTGACCCTGTAAGACATGCATGAGAGGATGTCGATGTGGTTTGTGTGGGAGAAAGGATGAAAAAGGAGGATGGGGAAAGAGGTTGATGAAGGGAGATGAGTTGACTTAATTATTTTAATGATTCATGAGTGGAAGAATAAAATGGAGAATTTTAGGGTTTCGTGTGGGAGAATCTGATTTATGATTTTTATTATTTTGTGTGGGAGATTTTAATTTATGGTTTTGCATAAGAGAATCTAATTTATGGTTTGATGATTTTGTATGGGAGAATGTAATATATTATGTTATATGGGACAATCTAATTTATGGTTTATATGGGAGAATCTAACTTATGGTCTTGTATGGGAGAATCTAATTTATGGTTATGAATGAGAGACTCTAATCAATTTTATTATATGGACAAATCTTTGGGTTTTCTATGGTTTGAATCTAGGGTTTGGTATGGATGGATCTCTGGTTTTGTGTGTATTGAATTTAGGGTTTTGTATGACGGAATCTAGGGATGCATGGCGGTATTAGGGTTTGCATGGTAGTATTAATGGTTGTAATGTGATATTAATGGTTGTATGGTGGTATTAGGGTTTGCATGGTGGAGTTAGGGTTTTACATGGGAGGTGTAAAGTGTGCATGCGAGTGAAATTTATGTGTGGAAAGTTGATTTGGGATGTGAGGAAGGTAATATAAGTGTTGTTTGGGTGTTTGAACACTTTGGGTGAAAAATAGTACGTAGGACATTATAAGGGTATGGAGGAGATTGAATTATAGTTCGGAGTGATTAACTATGGGGTTGTTGTGATTAACTAGGGTTGGAGTGGATAATTATGATTTTTTGTGGTTAATTAAGGTTTGGAAGGGCTAATTATAGTTGTTATGGTTAAATAGGGTTTGGAGTGGTTAACTATGGGTTGTTGTGGTTAATTAGGGTTCGATGTGGCTGCTTAGGGTTTTCATTGTACCATGTGTATTTGGTGATTAAAGTGTAATTATGATGTTGGAATTTATGGTTTGTGATGTGTGTTGATTTATGCATGTCTAGGGCAAAAGCTTTTGAATAAGATACTTAAGACATTAATCACTTAAAGTGAAAGACTATTGAGTCGGGTCCCACAGATCCACCAGTTAGAAATAGTGGTTAGGACGCGTAGTCCTATGTGTCTCTGATCCACCGTCTATAATAGTGGTTAGGGTATGTTACCCTATGTGCCTCTGATCCACCGGCTATAATATTGGCGGATTCCGAGCTCAATAAATCTAACAGTTTGCCAAGACATTAAAAGATACTAATTACTTACAGTGGAACACTATGCAAGCAGGAACCGAACAGATCCACCGGTTAGGAATAGTGGTTAGGGTTTTTACCCTATATGTGACAGATCCACCAGTTATAATAGTGGTTAGGGTTTGACCCTATTTGTGATCGATCCACCATAATAATAGTGGTTGGGGCACAGTGCTCCATATGTGACCGGCCCACCGGTTATAATAGTGGGGTGTTCCTGTGCTCGCATGGATTTGATAAAAAGTATGGTGTGAAATGAGTTATGATCAGAGATTAAGTAATTAATCTGGACTATAATTGGGCCTTGTGTATGTACCCGAATGATTGATTGATAATATAATATCATGATGGCCTTTATGTTCTTTATCCTTATGCATGGATTATGTGCTTATGTGTTGGCCTTAGTGCTCGGTTACCTTACTCAGTACGTAGCGTACTGATCACCCTTTTCATGGGTGCTACTCATTCCCACGAGTAGTATGCCCTTCTAACTTTGTGCAGGTGGGCGAGACATCAATCGGGGTTGAGTGTTGAGCATGTTTGGCTTGAAGTTCGAGAGAGTTGTGGCCATATTTCAGTCTTTATGTGATTTTATTTCCTTTTGTTAATCTTTTATCGGTTGTAAGATATTTCTCTTTTTAATTTAAATAATAATTCTTTATGCTTACTCTGACTTTTGTTTTACAACCGTTTAATGCTTATTTGGAATTTGGATTGTATTGATTTATAATTGATTATTTCTTTTCTTTAGCCTTAGCACTTGGTACTGAAACGGTCGGAGAGAACCGGTTTGGTACTAAGTGTGGCGGTAACATCCCCAGAATTCACGGGTTTTGATTTAAGAGTTTCTATTTTAATTACTTCCGTTTAAAAAATAAGTAGTAAATTTTGGGGTGTTACACATATTTCGGCGCAGCCTTCCCGAGCAACACTTCCGCCCTCCACCTCCTTCCTGCCTTGTACAGCAAACCCCAAGCTCCCATCCCAGCCATCCCACCAACCAAACAAGCCCTCATATCCCCTACCTCTCCTCCTGTGCCTTTCGAGCACCACCAGCGCACCACCACCTTCTCCTCTCCATGCAGCTCCCCCGACCAGGACCCTGAACACCATCCAATAGCACACCAATAGCCATCGACCAACCATTCTCCCTTTCTTCTCTTCTCCTTCTGGCCTTGCCATCGCAGCCCCTGTTTTTCTCCCGAGCAGCACCAACACCATACCCCATCCATCAACCATTGCCAAACAGCCCCATGCATCCACCTTCTCCCTACCACTCCACCCCGACGGCACTTCCCCAGCCTCCCTTAGTTCCCTTGAAACCCCTTCTCTACATGCTCGACAAAACGCAACACATGTAATCCTTCCCTCTCTCTCTGTTTTGTTCGACCCTTTCCCTACAGCACTAGCAGACCACCATCCCACTTTGTCGTCCCGAGCAATAGTCAACCAGCCGCCACCCTACCTTCCCACAGCCAACCAGCAACCGTCCACCCCCTGCGTCACCCAAAAACCACAGCTCCACCACTGAACCACTGCCCTTTTCCTCTTCTTCCTCCTTCTCTCTGCATCTCCCTCTCGCCCCATCGCAACCCGTCACCCTCGACCCAGCAGAGCCGACGCCCAGTCGCAGCAACCACCAACCACCAACTGCCACCCAGCCCCGCCAGCCTCTAGCCGCCCTACATTACCAGCCAACCACCACCTCTGCCCCCCTTTTTCCTTCCCTACCCTGCCGGCCAACCCCCGCTGCCCTTCGTTTCTTTTTCACGCGTGCATGGCTCACGTTGCGCATGCAGCGTGAGTTGTGTGTAATTTAAAATATATATATATAATATTGGTACCCATTTTAAGTGTAAGGGTATTTTAGTAATTTTCAAAAAATAAATATTTTTATATTATAATTATTATTTTACTTGATAGATATTGATTCAAAAATTTTGGTATTATTTTTAGGTAAAAAAGGTTGATTAGTGGGATTCAATAAAATTAGTAGGATACCGCTATTTTTGTGTTTTTGCAAGAATTCAGGTAACTGTTATACCTTACTAAAATTATAAATATTGCGTGATAGCACATTAGGGTTTTTGGTTGATGAAATATGTTAAGCATGATTTATTTCGATAAAACGAGCATGTTATCTAATGTAAATTATGTCGGGTATGAAAGTATGATTAAAATAATTCTATTGATGGAAAAATAATTTATATGATAATTATGTATAAAATAATATGTTGAGCATGCTTAGATATAATTATGGAATAATTATTATAGATGTGTGCCCTAGGGGCAATTTAGTCTTTTTTTGCGTATTATGATGTTTATCTTGAAAATCATGTCTAATATGTATTAGTTGTTGTTGAGTATGTGAGTATTTGTTTTGGATGGATTAAAGGTGTGGAAAAGGATTTTATGTGCAAAATTATGTATAAGGGCAAAATGGTCATTTGACATATCTGATAATTTAAATTGTGTAATGAATAGTTTAATTATGGTGTTTTAGCCATTTCATAGCAAATAAATAAATAAAATGGAATTAGTATTTAAATAGATGATAATCTAGGAGTTTTTAATCTGAGGGGTATTTTGGTCTTTTTGACGTAAAGTGTCCAGATGTACATAATTGAGCCTAGGATGGCCTTAATATATATTTAATGTTGGCTTCAAACTTGACCTTGATTATTGTTGTCTCGGATGATTGGAAATAAGTAAGAATGGTTAAGTATGAAAATTGAATTTATCTGTATTATATGCGATTTCGTGGTCACCTAAATAAAATACTAATATTTAAAGTGAAAGACCTCGAGATCGGGGATGGTGGCTCCTAGGGGTTGCTAACCTAATGACGTGGTTTAGCCCACGGTTGATGTGGATTTTTGCTGGTGTGCCTTAGTGCCCCAGTTAGGCCCTACATCTTACTCTATTATATTCTGCGGACTAATAGGGATATGCATACTTATGGATTAGGTGTCCTTATCGGTAGGGTACTATGTTACCTTCATGTACCAGTGTGACCAGGGTACCTTTGGGTCCTTGGGTTGATAGTCGGTACGATACTGTGTTGCCTTGTTGCGCCGGTATGACTGGAATACCTTTGTGTCTCCAAGTTGATTGATCTCCCCTCAAGAAAGTAAATAAAAATGGAAATTGTATGATTTGATGGAAATAATGATTATCGGATTATTGGATTGTTTGGTAGCAGCCTTCTTGCCTATCTAAGGTTTCGGTAGTAGCCTTCGTGCTTACCTGTGGTTCGGTAGTAGCCTTCGTGCCTACCTGAGGTTTCAATAGTAGCCTTTGTGCCTACCTGTGGTTCGGTAGTAGCCTTCATGCCTACCTGAGGTTTTTTGAGGTTTTGGTAGCAGCATTTGTGCCTACTTGAGGTTTTCTGTGTTTTCGGTAGCAACCTTTGTGCCTACTTGAGGTTTTCTGTGGTTTCGGTAGCAGCCTTTGTGCCTACCTATGATTTTGGTAGTGGCCTTCGTGCCTACCTATGTTGGTTTTATGTTTGTGAGCATACCTGTGATATTATGGATCTTATTATGCTGTATTTGTAAGTTTACCTGTGACGTCATGGATTTATTATGATGTACCTGTAAGTATGCCTGGGATGATATGAATCTTCGTAAATTATATCTATGGACATGCCTATGATGTATGTGATTGTTTGGGATTTATGCTGAGACATGAATTATGCTAAAGTTGGGTTTTAATTATTACTCAGACAGCATTTATGGGATATTCAATAATAAGTTCGGCTGTATCAAATGAATGGAAATGAGTAGTACGTGACCTTGATGGAAATTGATCATTTGAGTGATTATTGTATCTCAATCACCGTATGTATATGTATATGTCTTATACCATGATAATTGTATGCCTTGCATGGGTTCCATGTTGATTTTTCGTATTAGTTTGGTATAAAGGGTTGCTTAGTACCGTAGTACTGAAGGGTTCATTTCCGTGGGCCCTGCCTATTCATTGGGTAGTAGACTTTGCAGGTCAGCTGCTGAGCTTAGTCAAATGCTGATAGTTCAGATTTGAGAGCGTAGGACTATCCGGTGTTTCTTTTGTTCTCTTATTTTCGGTCGTATTTGGATCCTCGTGTCCACCTGTAATTTCTCTCTCGAGTTTCATAAACTGCTAATGTCGTTTTTAATTAGCAGTATTTATCTAATGTTCTCTCTATCCTGATTTCTGTTATCATGTCATTAATTTAAGCGGATTAATGAATTTAGCCATAGTGCTTGGTATGAGAATGGTAGAGGAAACCAGACTTGTACCAAGTGTGGCGATAATACCCTTTGATTTTATTGTTTTAGCTTCCGCACTTAACTCTATAAACGAAAATTTTCAGTTGTAAATTTTGGGGTGTTACATTTCTATTGGTGGATATAGAAGCAAGATCATATAGAATTAATAAAATGATACTAAACCTAAAGAATAGGCCTTGAAAATCGAGTAAGACTTGCTATAAGAGCAAAGAGATATAGTTCAAATGATAATTTCTACATACAAACAACAAGTAGGTAAATATTACAACAAAATAGTCAAGATTTTGCAACAAAGAGTAGGAGATTAGGCACTTAGAAAAGCATAATTCCAAATCAATGGTAAATATTCATAGAGCAAGTTAGGTTAGCCACGTTTATATTAGTTGATGAATAAAGATGATATCTTGTGTATTCTTGGAATTCAAAATATTTGAGAAAAATTTTATTTGTAAAATTGATTTGTTTTGACTTAATCATGACTTTATCACATTTGAATTTGCTTACTTTGATTGATTTACGATTGAAGGAAAAGTAATAAAGGTTTATTATTTACAATTGTGTTTAAAATATTACTTTTATAGTAAATATTTTTGTGAATAACACAATGTTGGAGTTCTATTTGTAATCCCTCTACTAAAGAAGCTGTTAGCAAAAGTTTAATACAAGCCCTCAAAAAAAGGCTATATGCAAAAGTTTAATACATAAGCCCTTAAACACAAAGGTCAATGGCATCATTCAATATGTAAACCCTCTCAAAAAGAGGTTTTCATGAAAGTTGTAAGCCCTATGACAAAGAGACAACTGTGAAAGTTGTGAGCCCTCTCACAAAGCGGTCATCATGAAAGCTATAATCCTATCATGAAGTAGTGGTTATAAATGTTGTAAGTTCTCTCACAAAAATACAATTGTGAAAGTTGTAAGCCTTCTTATAAAGAGGTAGCCATGAAAGTTGTAAGCCCTCTTACAAAGAAGTCTTTGACTAATCTCCATCTATAAGCCATCACCAAGGCTATCAAGCATTGAAGACGGTCATACTTGGCGATATGAAATTATCCCAAAATCTTTCACTCACCAATCCTGAGCCACAATATGTAAGCCCTTAAATTAGCGGGGTCGTCGAGCATTAAAGACAAGAAAACCTAGTGATATTCACTAAGGAAAATGCTTAATATATAAGCCCCTAAAGAGGCCAAAATTAAAGATTGTCACACCTAGTGAGATAAAAGATAAACCTACTTTCATTCACTAAGTGATGCATAAGCAAAACAAATTAGGTCAAGCTGGATGATTGGTGGTGGGATTATGGTAGAATTACCAACAAAAGGAAAAATGAAAGAGGGATGATGGGGGTGGAGAGATGACTAAAATTCCATTTTCTTGATTTCAGCTACTTATAAATATCACTCAAGTTACAAACAACTTGAGATAAAATTTGTAAGATTTGAAGTAGTGTAAGAGAATGTTCTTCACTTGAACATTAAATGATATGATGAGTTTGAACCCTCTAAAAATGCAGCAAGATAAGTTGTTTTTCATTCAAGGTCAACCAACACTCTTATAAAGATTGTGTAAGGGTTTGGGAAGAATACAAAATGAATAAAACACCTTATAAGTTGAGCCATAAGCTAATAGGAGGGTGAGAATAAGATTTCCTCTTCCCAATTTATCCTTACACCTATATTACAACTTACAACTAGCCACCAGCTAAAAGAAGAAAAAGATAAGTATTCCTTTCACCCAGTGACTACTTAAAAGAGTGTAACCTTTCTACCCAAGAATTTGGTCTCCTAAGTTGCTCCCACCTCCCAAAATGTCTTAGTAAGAACACTTTTTAGCTGATAAGGACTTGAAGAAGTTATCCCTTACCCCTTCATCTTTGACCTCCCATATGTAAAAAAATATCACCAAAAAGTGTTGTTACAACTCTTGTCTTCTTAACTTAGCTTTTGGTCTTTATTTACTTGAAATAAAAATTTAGTATAAACCCTAAATCTGCCTAAAAAAAAACATGCTTCTCATGTGGCTATTTTTAACCAAAAGGTGAGCCATTTTTTAAGTACTTTATAGGAAGGTAAATCACTTGCATGGCTTCTATATGTCCTGGAAAATTTAAATCATTAATTTAGTCCAAGGTAGAATTGTTTTAAATTCTTCAAACTTAGAAAAATTAATAAGTGTATTAGAAATGTTTGAAGGGAATGCTCCTACATCACTAAGCATGATTGGCACTATGAAAACCCCTTTTTTTAATTGATAAATCATTTAAATAATTAAATGTGGAAGCTAAAATAAAAAAAATGAATGGCATTACTACCACACTTGGTACAAGTTCAGTTTCCTCTACCATACTAATACCAAGTGCTAAGGAAAAAAATTATTACTCTACTTAAACTAATAACATGATTAAAAGAAATAGAGTAGACAGGACAACAAGATAAGCATCATGCTAAATAAAAGCAACATTAGCAATTAGAAAACATAAGAAGGTGAAAATACATGAGGACATAAGAGTCTAAAACAACTAAAATTAAAGAAACTAAAAAGGTCTTTGGATAGTCCTAAGCTCTTAATCCAAATGACTGGCTTTCATATAAACTTATAACCTAACCTACAAATACTATAGCCTATTGAATAGGCAGCGACCCATGAAAAAAACCCTTCAATACAACAGTACTAAACAACCTATTAGACCAAATTAATATGAAAAACAAACATGGAACACATATAAGACATATAATAAAACCTGGTATAAAACATTGAAATGTATATGTACTAATTGAAATATGATAATCATTCATATAATCAAATACCACCAAGGACATATACTCCTCAAACTCATTTATTTGGAACAAACTAAACTTACCAATCACACATCCAAGGTATACAATTAAGAGCAACAATCACATATCTCATTATCAACTCTAATAAAAATTAACTACATCATAGGTAAGCCCATATCCAAAGGACCTATGAAAATCCACAACATCACAAGCAGGCACAAAGGTTGCCACCTAAACATAAAAAGGAACAAAGGCTACTACAAAATCATAGGTAGGCACAAAGGCTACTACCAAAATACAAGTAAACACAAAGGCTACTACCAAACCACAAGTAGGCACAAAGGCTACTACTAAATTATAGGTAGGCACAAAGGCTACATCAAACTATAGGTAGGCATAAAGGCTACTACCATCCATCAATCTAGTAATCCAACAATCATTTCCACTTTTTTACTCAAGGGTATATCAAATCAACTTAGAGACACTAAAATACTCTAGTCATACCAATGCCTAAGGCAACATAGTATCCTACCTACTACCAACCCAAGAACTCAAAGGTATCATGGTTGCACTAGTACATAAAGGTATAGTATCTAAAAGACAAGGACACATAATCCATATGTATGCATAGCCTCTATCAATCCATAGAGCAAAATAGAGTATGATATAGGGTCTAGCTTGGGCACTAAGATGCACTAATAAAAACTATAATCCACCATGGGTTAAACCATGTCTTTAAGGTAACGACCCTTGAAGAGCCACCATTCCCGATATCAAGTTCTTTTACTTTAAGTATTAGTATTTTAGTAGAGTGACCACAAAATCACAATCAATCACATAAATATTGTTTCTATACTTAACAATTTTACTCATTTCTCATTTATTCAAGCCATAAACAAGATCACTACCAAGATCAATCATAAAAATATACTAAGGCCATCTTATGCTCAATAATTCACATTTGAGCATTATGCCAAAATGACCAAAAAGCCCCTGAGACCAAAATTGCCATATTATCACCCTTTTAAATTACTAATTCTATTTTATTTATTAACTTCTTATGAAAATGATAAAACATAATAGTTAAATTAGTGATCAAGCAATTAAATTATAAGATACACCAAATAACCATTTTGCCCATATTCATGATTATGCACATAAAACACTAGCTTGCATATCTAATGCATCTAAAAACACATAATCTAATGCTCAGTGATATATAATACACATTTGATATACTTATCGGCTAATTATCAAACCACACTCAAAATAACCAAATTACCCTTAAGGCACATATCAATAAGAAGCATTCTACAAATAAATCTAAGCTTGCTCAGCCTATCATTTTACATGTACATGACATACATATTCTTTTGACAACATTAAAATCATTTTAGTCATCCTTTTATACCCAAAATATTTCATATATGATATCATACTTTATTTTATCAATTTTCATGGTAACAATTATTAATCTAATAGCTATTATGTAATGAAGCATGCTTGAAAAAATTCATTCACAAAACCCTAATGCACTATCATGCGATGTCTATTATTTTAGTAGAGTATAAAACTTATCTATTTTCTAGCAAAGTATAAATTATTGGAATCTTACTAAACTTATAAGGCCACACTAATGAGAATTTTATACCTAAAAATAATAATACATCAATTACTATTTTAACATTTAACAAATAAAATAGCTATTATAATATTAAAATATTTATTATCTAAAATTATTAAAATGCCCTTACTTATTAAAATCGGTACCATAATATTTTAAATGAAAACTTATCATGAATCAAATGTAACATGAGTAGTGCACACTAATCGTGGGGGTTGTTAGGCTAGGTGGCTATGAAGTATGGGTGAGGTAGAGGTGGTAGCGTTGGTGGTAATAGTTAGTGCTAGTTTGGACAAGCAACACAAGAAGAAGGAGAGGTGGCTCGGTTAGTCGGGGTTAGAATGAGGATGGTGGAGGATGGGTGAGCTCGTTGTAGGTCAGTGGTGGTGTGGAGTGAAAGAGTTTGCAACAAAGAGGACAAGGGAGAAAGGATGAAGGCGGTGTGTGGCTATGAGGTAGTGAGGCATGGGCTAGGAGACTGCCATAGGAATGGGGAAGATTAGAGTTATAGAGAACATGCTGAAGTAATAGGGAGTAATGGTAGTTCTTTGTTGCCTAAGGGGTAATACGATTTGAATAGTTAGTGTTAGGGGAAGGTTGTGGCTAGGATTGGTAATGAAGAATCAAGGTATTAGCAGTGGTGAAAGAGTAGGGAGAAGAAGAAGGAAAGGAAGAAGAATAAAAGGATGTGGGTTGACGATGGTGATGATGGAGGCTGGTGGTTATTGGTATATTGGCTCGAGGTGATTCATGCAAGGATGGTGATGGCAACATGCCTTAGTGGCAAAGGAGCATAAGATGAGCTAGGATGAGAAGGTTTGAGGTGAAGAGGGAGTGACACACAAGGGAAAAGAATAAGAAGAAGAATAAGAAGAGGAAAGGGAGGATAGATAGCTAGGTGAAATGGAAAAAGGAAGGGGATGGTGTTCAGCGTTCGTTCAAAAGAAAATGAAACCTAACATAGATGATACAAAGGCAACTAGGTGCAGTTCTATTATTAGGGCTCATAAAAAAATGGAGGGTACTTGGTGCCTATGCGATGCAGGGGTGTGTTGTGTGAAACCAAGCTTGTTTAAGAAGAGAGCAAACCTACGAGACTGGTTTGGTTGCATCAGCTCCAACTCAAATGATGAAATTCGAACTCAAAAGTATAGGAAATGGATATGAGTGAAAGTGATTTCATAAAGTAAACACTTTCAACCTACCTCCTAAGGATTCACAAATATTTTCTCATTTGGGATCCCTCAAGAAGAGGACACAAATTAGACTTTCAAAGGTAGGAACAACTTTGAAGAAATTCACAAAGTATATCTTTAAAGACACAAACCTAAACTCACTAAGATGAATGGACATGCACAACTTAAATTCACAAATAATATGAACTCAAATAAAACTCAAAAAGATAATTCTATTACTCAACTCAATATTAAACTACTTACAAGAGTAATATGTATTCCATATTTATAGGCATAACCCATAAAATATTCATCCAACTATCCAAATTATATGCTGGGACAAGGAGGGGATTAGTTAAGAGCATATCTTAACTAACTAATTAGGAAAAATTTGCTAATTAGTTTTGAACCAGGCTTGTTGTAAACCCCACGTTACATGGATGTTTATCCACATCCAATATGTAACCTTGTCATCGTTGGTTAGTCAACACATTGTATGACTCACTAAGGCTTTGTTTGGTTTCATAAAATTTCCTATTTTGCAAGATTCTTCAATTTATGCCTAGATCTCCAAGAAAGTGTTTGCAACTTGAAAAACACTTCCAAAAACTTGAAGAAACATCTAAAAAATATCCAAAACACTTGTTTAGGCATATGAATGAATATGTACCTACATCATGTGCATGTATGTATATAGAAGAAAAGAAGGATGAATAATCAGTGATGAAGTGAAGGTGGTGGGGTAATAGGTTTAATAGAGATTTAAGGTGGAGGTGAGGGGTATGGTGATGGTGATGGTGAAGGTTATAGTGTGAGAAAGGGAGTGATTTTGGGAGAGTGTTTGGTGGATTGAATAGGGTGTTTAAGGTTAAATTGGGAGGGGTAAAATGTAGGTTAGGATGGTAATATTTTAATTAGTTTTAGGTTTAACTTGATAGGTTAGGGTACCAAGTAGGAAAAGAATCTAGGAAAAATAATTAGGTTTAGGATAGGTTTGACAATAAGGAAAGAGGTAAAATAATTAGAAAAAAATATAAAATAAATTATTTAGGTTACATGTCAAATGTTAATAATAAAATAATTAGGTTAAGATTTATGAGTGAGTTTTGAATAAAACGCTAAACACCCAAAATTAATGGTTTCAAAATTTTGGGGTGTTACAGGCAGATATTTTGAGATGAAAGGTCGATGTGCTTTCACTCACAAAGCCCGATATATTGAGGTGCATCTTTAGTCGAAGTACTAAGGCCACTAAGTTATTAAGAAACACATGGAAACTTTACATTCTAGTTAATCAAAAGCTCCTATGGTGCATTCCCCAAATAAGATTTTGAGACCACTAAGCCCATTGTTGAGGGATTTTATTGGTCCATTTGGTTTATTTAACTAATTAAAATTGGCTCAAACCCTACTTTTGTTTGTCACTACCAAATTATAATAAAGATTTCAAGTGTGTGCATTTTACCTACCCTAGTTTTATATTCTTCTTATGACAACTATATTTTAACCTCAACATCAGTAGAAAATTATTTGATAAAATATACAAGCAAAAAAAGTCATTTTTTACAAGAAGACATGTGCAGATTACATTAGTAAAAAAAAAGGATGAAAATGGTCTCTTAAGAACTTTTTTCTCTTCATTGTTAGCCTTAAACTCTCTAGGTGCTTCAATAACAAAACTGCCTTCTGAATCCTCACCTACATATGGATATCCATTGTTATTCCATAATTGATCACATTCAACCAAGGTATTAAACTCAATATACATGATAGAGGCTCCATAATCATACCACTAAGTTTGAAACTATTTTTCACAATATGCAAACTCTTCACTTACTAAGTAGTTGTCTATAACTTCATAGGTATGCCTCACTTTGGTGTCAGCAAAGGATTTTTTTAATGTGTTCTTTCATATCTTTCTACCATGACTAAACTACATGCTTGACCTCGAAAACTACTCTTAGAGACCCTTTAGCTATTTTTATTAACAAGATCTTTGTCAGAAACTTCTTTATCTAGCCTCTCTATCTAAGTATGATGGTCCTCCAACATTTTTCTTTCACTTCTTAGTATTTGGCTTTATATTTCATCACCTTTTTAGTGAGTATATTACTCTCTTGCTGGGTAACTCTAAGTGAATCAAAGTACTTTTGGACTTTCTTGACATTAGCTAACCATTTTTTCTTCAAAAAGATATATGATTAGTTAAGCTCTTATCGTTGCACAAGTTTTCCTCCAAATAGTTAGTATCCACTATCAATAATTCAATCTAAGCTTTAGATTATTACTTTTATTTTTCTAAGTAGTCCTCAAATCTAGCAACTTTAGCTTTAAGAAAATCTACATCAAGAGAAGTGGACTTCAATTAAATCTTCTCAGTCTCCAATTTAGATAGATTATCTTGAAGGGATTCCTTATTAGCTTTCAAGTTTGAATGGGTGATCTAAAGTTCTTTACATTCAACCTCTATATGTTAGAAACATCTATCACTTTGATATAAATGATCAAAAATTTTATTTCTCATAAAGAGTTGTTGTAGATAATAGGTGAAAAGTTAATAAATTTGCTGCATTGATAGTATTGCATAATTGAAATAAGGATTTAATCTATACCTAAATGAAAAAGTTCAAGTCAAATCTCAAAAAATTTGTTGTCCCCAACCTTTAAGATTATGATTTTAGTCAGCTTAAAACCTGTAGTATCATCAAGATCACAACTGAAGGAGTAGTCTTTAGGCATTATAAAAGTGGCCCCATCATCTTCAAACTTTAGCTTAGAGCCACTCTTACAAAATTCTTTCCTTCTTAGTCACCTCGGTAATTAATAAATTGATTGATTTGAGGAAACGGATACCAATCTTTAAGATTGGTTTTTTTCAAGTCTATGAAGTTGTTTTGTTGGCTTTTTATAATACCCCATCCTAAAACCAATCAAAATGTGTTTAAAATTATGTTGATATCAAATAATTTACTTTTGGTTTTGAAAAGGGCTTAAAATTCTAATAAAAATTTAAAGAAATAGTGTATCAATTGACTTATATACCTAATCGATTAACTTATATGCTTAGAAATTGATAATTTTTTTATTTTCAACCAACCAGCTAACTAGTTATCTCAAATCAATCGATTGATTATCCTACGATTTTGGATCCTTTGCTAACCTTCATTTGTATCTCATTCAAATGTTAAGGAAAATTTATAATTAGAATATATTTGTGCTAATGAACATATTTTGGCATTATGGGATAATGCTTCCATTATTTAGATCATTCTATGATTTTATTTAGCTAAATTTTATCAAAAAGCACTTTTTGAAGCGCACCTCACCTTCTTTCTTCTCCCTCACTTTTCTCTCTCTCTTTGGGCAACTAGGTTACATGTTTAACTTCTTGCACATCCTTCCCAACCTACTAACCTTCATCAATGGTTCCCTCCTTAATTACACTCAACCTTCCCCCACACCATCATGTTTTCTCTTACACCTTCATTGCCCACACTCAACCATACCAATCTTATCTCTATCTCTCTCTCTCTCTCTCAAATTTCAACCATATCTATCCTCTATACCCCTTATTCCTAATTAATTTTTAATTTTCCCTTATTCAAATTCACTAAGTATTGAGCATCCTCCATTTTTCTTCCCTTTCCCCTCTATTAATAAAAAATAAAGGTTATGCTTATTTTCTTCCGTCCTTATGCAAGTTATTGTCTCTTTTTTCTTCTTCTAATCTTGGATTTTTTTTATCACTTATTTGTATGAATCAAGGAAGGATTCAGGTTTGAGAAATGTTGAAGATTTTAGCTTCATTTTCCTTGGAATTTTATTCTCAGAAAGATTGAGTTGTGTTTTTCTTCTTCTTATTCTAATTTAAATTGATTGTAATGGAGTTTAAATGATTTTGACTCTTGATTATCTTAGGAATCAACGTCTTGGTAGATAGGCATCAAGATAGGAGTTTTGTGCTAAAAAAATTTCTTCATGATAAGGCATTCTTATCTTTAATATGAATAAGGTTTTTGTTGCTTATTTGGATCCTTATTATTGGTGTGTTTCTATTCGAGGCAAGGGCTAATTGTATTCTAGAATTCTAGCATGTGGTATAGTTTCTTCCTGAAGTTTAGGCATTATTGGTTACTCTAATTTTATGCAAAATTTGGCAGATTAAGTATGATTTCATTAAAATTCCTACATTACCATGTATCCATGTGATTCTATGTGCCATGATTTTTCAAGGATTGATGTAGATAATTGTGAATCTGAATGAAGTTGGATCACCTGGCTGCCTAATTAGGAAGAATAATTATGGAGATTTAAACAAGAATTTCAAAAGAATTCAACAAGAACTCAAATAACTCAAATTTGAATGTTTGTTATCTAAGATTATTTCAAGTAGTCTTAGAAAGGATTGTTCAATCACAAAGAGAGAATTAACCAAGTGAATTACTTTTATTCAATTTCAATATCTCAACCATCCATCCATGTTACAATGTGTTGACTCATGTATATTTATAGGTATATAACATTGCTAACTAACACACTAATTTAGCCACATGACACACAAGGAACTAACTAGCACATTAACTAGTAATACAATGTATTTATATCCTATATAATACATGATTTAACAAAGAATATTATAGAAAAATTAAACTAAATAGTAATTGAAAACAACTTACAAGCATCATAATCAAAACAATGATGTTGACTTGAAAGGTTGACTATGTCTTCTTAACATGACTTTCATGCATAATGGCTTTCTTTATAATAGCTTGTAACATATGAAAAATATTAAGTATCTTGACTTATTAAATGGATTAATCTTCTTACTATAATTAAGTTACATACCTACAAGAATGACTTAAAGTAATATAATCAAGGTTAGTCAAAGTATTATTATCAAAGACACATAATGTGATTTGTTCCATAATCAAGTATGTGAAATCATCATCATCTTGATGATCATCTATGGATGCTCTTGCATCATTATCCCCAAACTGAGAAGATTATGTCCTCAAATTGATATCACTAAAATAAGGAGATAGATCACCCACATTTAATAACCTTGAAACACCACCATATGATTTAGGTACTTTAAGTTTATAAGCATTTTCTCCAAATTTTCTAAGGATTTTAAATAGTCCATTTGCTCTTGACATTAGTTTATTTTTCTTTAGGTTTAGAAATCTTTCTTTAAGAAAATGTAACACTAAATCACTAGAAGAAAATACCTATTGACTACAATATGTATTAGCCTATTTATGATAATTTTCATTTTCTCATTCTATGTTACCCTTAATCTGTTGATGAAGCTTTTGGAAAAAACTCAGCTCGTTCCTTAGAATCATGATTTTCATCTCACCTTTCCTTAAGGGTACCATGTCAATTAGCATATTAGGGTTCACTCCATACACAATTTCAAGTGGACTCAAACATGTAGTACTTGAAGGAACTCTATTATAAGCAGACTCTACATAACCTAACTTAATATCTAAATCTCTAGTACTTTTACTTACCAATCCTCTTAAAAAAGTTTAAGCGTATGGTTAGTAACTTCAGTTTTTCCATTTGTATGTGGATGATATGAAGCTTGATCCATTTTAGAAATAACTAAGAAACTTGACATCCTTATTTGAAACAATACTTTTAGGCATACGATGAAGTCTCACAATTTCCTTGAAATAAAAATCAACAAAATGTGTAGCGTCATTAATCTTATTACATAGAATAAAATGATCCATTTTAGAAAATCTATCTACCATGACCATAATAGAATCCTTAACTCTTTGTGTTCTAGGAAAACCTAAGATAAAGACCATATTAACTCCTTACCATGTTTAACTAGACATAGGTGATGATGTATATAAATCTTTGTGAAAGAAATGTTTAATCTTTTTACAACTAACATAGCAGTTTATTATAATTTGTGCACCCTTTATCCTACGTGGCTCATAGAAATTTTCTTGTAAAATTTCTAAGGTTTTCTTAATACCAAAATGGCATGCAATAGCACCTTTATATACCTCTTTGATAAGTAAATCCCTTATATGTGACCTCTGTATACAAAGTCTATTATGTTTAAATAAAAATCCATCTTATATTGTATAATTACCATGGTTTCCATTTTCTTTACATGCCTGATATTATTCATGAAAACCTTCACCATTAGTATATGTTTCTTTTAAAATTTTAAATACTAAAAATTTATCATCTAACATGAAAAGAAAGACAAATCTTCTAGAAAGAGCATCGGATACTATATTTTCTTTTCCATCTAAGAGTTTAACTAAAAAATACAAAGGATTATAAGAATCTTACCCACATTGCATGTCTAGGACTAATTTTCTTTTAACCATATAAATATTCCAAACTTTCATAATCAAGATGTAATATAAAGGGTTTAGCCATCAAATAATGACTCTATATCTCTAAACTTTGTATGATGGCAAAGAATTCCCTATCATATGTAGAATACCTTAATCTAGCACCATTTAGGTTTTCACTAAATTATGTTATAGGTCACTTTTCTTGAGAAAGAACACCTCCAATACCTACCCCACTTATATCACATATTACATGAAAGAGTTGGTCAAAATTAGGAATAGATAATATAGGAGTGTTACACAATTTATCCTCGAGAGTATCAGAAGCTTTAGTGGCTTCATTTCTCCAAATAAAGTCTTCCCTTTTCATGCTATAGTATAAAAATCTTTTATAGATCTCAACCAAAAGCTAGCTAACCCATGAAAACTTCTTACTCAATATATATCTTTAGGAATAAGACACTCTTAAATAGATTGTATTTTTACAGGATCAACTTTAATACCCTCAACACTGATATTATAACAAAAAAAAAACTATACTCAAAAGCATAAATTTATAGTTTTTTAATTTTTCATATAATTTAGTTTTCCTTAGTTTATCAAATAATTTCCTCAAATGTAGAAGATGATCATATTCACTTTTGCTATATAAAATTATATCATCTAAATAAACTAAAATGAAGTCACCGAAGAAAGGATGTAGAATTTCATTCATTAGTCTTATAAAAGAACTAGGCACATTACACAACCCAAGAGACATAACAACCCATTCATAGAGACGATATTTAGTTTTAAATATTGTTTCCCATTCGACCCCTTCCCTAATCCTCATTTGATGGAAACCACTTCATAAGTCTATTTTATAGAATAACCTTGCACCACATAGCTCATCAAGCATGTTATCAAGTTTAGGCATAGGAAACCGATATTTGATAGTTATATTATTCATTATTCTAAAATCTATGCACATACACGAAGTACCATCCTTCTTAGGAACTAGTAAGGCAATCACACAATGAGGACTCATGCTCTCTCACATGAAACTCTTATTTTCTAGCTCTTAAATTTGCCTTTGTAATTCCTTAGCTTCCTCTAGATTACATCTATATACCATTCTATTAGGTAAATTCATTCTTGGAGTTAAATTGATAGCATGCTCTATACCCATAATAGGTGGTAGTCCAAAAAGTAAATAATCTAGAAATCCATCACTATATTCATCAAGAAAACTACTAACATTTGAATTGTTGGATCTTTTCTTTCCAAATTGAGAAGATTTAGCTACTAAGGCATAACAAGCACCCTCCTCCTCAATGTAATTAATCATTTACCATTCATGTAAAAATAAACTCTTTTTAACCTTGGGTAATTGTACATAAACACATTAGGATGGTTTCAACTTATATTTCTTTTTATCTTAAAGTATCACATATTCATTAGTTACACCATCATGAGTTGCATTTCGATCATATTAACATGATCTTCCTAGTAAAATACCACATCTATCCATGGGCATAACATCACATAATACCTCATCATGATAATTACTAATGAGACATGAAAGGAGTGTTTGTTATCTCACTTTAGCTCCTTTTTCCTTAATAAGTCATTTCAAGGAATATGGTTTAGGATGGATAGTAGTCACTAGTCCTAGTTGTATAACTATTTTTTCATTAGCAATATGAGTACATGAAGCACTATATATGATGAACCTACAAACTTTATCACCAATTCCACACTTAGTTTTGAAAAATTTATCCCATTGTGTATATTGATCATTAAGTTGTATTTGCAATTCCCTTTAAAGTATAAAATAAGGATTTCCATACTATTCATGCATACTTAAGACATCATCATTAGATTTAGTTTCTAAGCCATCATCATCAATATATGGTTCCATGTTCTCAATTTCACTTAAGGTCAATACTCTTGGATTAGGACATTCCCTAGCAAAATGATTGTATCATTTACATTCGAAAAATCTCTTAGTGGACATTTCACTAACATTAGTTTTACCTTTATATTCTTGGTTAAGATAATTAGTTGAATAGTTTTGTGTCCTAAATTTTGATGTTGTTACAATAGAATTATTTTTATTAGATGTAGAATTTAAAGCACTTATCTTATGATAAGCTTTGGTATGCATAGTGTATCTTTCATACTGTAAGGCCAACTTGGTCAAATCGTCAAGAGAATCATAAGAAAATATTTCAACTTCTTCCCTCATCAATTTGTTAAGGCCACCTAAGTAACTAGCACACTTTTTTTCTATTCTCTCTTGTACATTACATAAGACTGCAAGTCTTTCAAATTCCCTAGTATATTTCTCTACACCAAGAATCCCTTACCTAAAAGCAGTCAATTTGATATACATCTCTTGCTCATACTCTTTTTAAGTAAAAAAGATTTTCCTAGGTGTTTCTTTACCTTTTCCCAAGAATTCATTTTACTTTTATCTTGCAAATCACATGTTTACTTAATATTGTCATACCAAACTTTAGCAAACTTTTTGAATTTAAGAGTTTCTAACTTGTGCTCGTCATCATACTCTCTGAACTCAAATATTGCTTTAATTTCATGCAACCATTCAAAAAATAACTCAGAATCTTACTCAATATCACTTTAAAATAGTTTTACCTTGGTTGATAATTTGTAGAGCCTCTTTGTTTTTGGCTAAGGCCATTTGATCCATTCTCTTGTGCTCACATGATAGCATTAATATGACCACCTCAAGCATGTACTACCCTCCTAAACATTGCCACTACTCAATCATGTGTAACCTCCATTGTGATATGCATGCGTTAAAGAGTCTCTGGTTAGAAACTCATTATTCTAATCTTTGTAGTTAGCTTTGAATGGAAGGGAGTTGCTGTAATTGTGAATTTGTTACATGGGCAGTTGCTACAATTTTTTGAAGGGTATCATACATTGTCTTTATTAATACTTCTTCACCGATACTTCAATTACTTTTTCAAGTTGAGCTCAACACAATCTCAAGTAATTGCTGGAAATTACTTATTGGAATCTTCTTGAAGTTATGAAAATATTCTTGAAGGATTCTTGAACTCAAAAAGGTGATATAGATAGAAGAATAATGCTAAAATTTATTATCAAGTATTCTTGACAATATTCAATACAGTCTTGATGGTGAACATGAAGACTTCTTGCTCAAAGGAGAGAACACATGAGAAATAGTGAGATGATGAATGATAATGAAATAAAAATAAAGAAAATTTCTTCCCTAATAATGATCAAATAATATAGAAAATATTACAAGTTGAATATCAAGATGATACTCAACTTATTTAGATGAATATAAATGATTCTTTATTATTTCTAATCTAACAAAATTGATGTTAAATCTGCTAAGATATTCGACCTTATATGGAGAGAGGAAGAAGAGACTATACAATAGAGAAAGAAAGAGTTATCATAAGGGAGAGAATCAACCAAAAACACTCAAGAACTTTGAAGATTTAAAGGGCTTCAAAGACAACTAAAGAGAAATGAAGAAGAATGCCGGAAGATCAAAAGAAGAAAAAGACTAGTCGAGCACTTACCTTCAATATTTGAAGGTATGGTTTAGGAGAAGAAAATGTTCAATGTTCAATGTTCAACGTTGAAGATGTGAAGATTAGGTTGAAGATATTCTAAGTGGTGGGTTGAATATATATACTAAGGTACTTAATCTCTTTCAAATTTTGAAGTTGAAGATTTGAAGATCAAGTTGAAGATATAGTAACTACTCAACCACCTTCAAACTTTTAAGTTGAAGATTTGAATATCAAGTTGAAGATGAGATACGGTTTGAACAAAGATAAACTACTCAACTTTACCCTGGACGTTGGAGAATTCCTACACTAATACCCCCATTTTTCACTATTGAAAATTTCATTTAAATCAATGTGGAAGTATAAAATAATATACACACATTCGAAAAAAGGGTTGTTACTGTCGAACCAAACAAAGGGTAGACATACACTACTTATTCCATATTAAATACAAGGCTAAACCAAACCAACCAATTTATAAAAGAGTGCGTAAACTCAAATTACATAAATATTTAAAAGATCATTTACATCAAGAACCTCAAAAATCCCTGACCAAGTTAAATATAGGAAGAGTGATAAGTTAAAATTATAGAGCCATATTAATACATGATTAGGGAGTGACCCCAAACCATAGTCCGTCACATACCACAAAAAGTACATTGGATATCCATGCTCTCAAGACACAAACCCAATGTAAGGTAGGTCCACAACTGGCCATCCAAAACACATGCACATAGACCTCTCCTTGGGGAAGGAGCATGTGGATGAGAAAATGGGCATATTAATATGCTACATATCAAGTAAGCCAAGTTACCTCCTCAATGGAAATCACAAGTATACAATATTCTATCATAATATCAATATAGTGATGCCATATATGTAAATGTACTAATAAATCATGATATACAATCATGCATAACTCAAGCACACATAATGTATCATGCTTATCTTCATAGTATAATAACACTAATAATCACACATGTACTAGATAGCTTCATTCTAACAACCACTAGGGTTTATTTTTCCATCTTTCTCAATCAGTTAGATTATACTATTCCTTATCCATATATTAAAATAGTTCAACATCTAGTCAATCTTTCCAATTATTTCCAAATGTTCAATCTGGCTTTTACCCTTTTTGTCATCCAAACCATTTCCCCCATCATCATCCAATTGTTTATCATTCACTTATTCATCATCGAGCAATGGACTATGTACCACCCGATGGTCTCACATACCATGGAAGCCTATCCAAACAAAGGGACACAAAAACAAGGTCAAAGCCAAACACCAAAATGGATATAAGTCAAGGTCAAAGCCAATCACTAGAATGGACATACGTTTAGACCGAAGCCAACCAAAATGGACATAAGTCTATGATGAAACCAACCATCTAGGTAACGAAAACCTTTAGTGTCGATACTCCCTTATATAACATTAGTGTCTAGAGTAGGTAAGGAACCAGGATCTCTAGTACCCATAGAGATAATGCCTCAAGACCTTAAGGCAAAACACTACCACCACAATCTCTAATTCATATATTGGGTAGTTATGTTCATGTTACTTTAGTGATCGAGAAGCATACGCCACTACTCTTCGATGTTACATAAGCATGCAACCAAAACCATGCTTGGACGCATCAGTGTAAAGCTCAAAACCATTAGAACCACTAAGCAACATAAGAACTAGGGCTAAAGTCAAACACCTTTCCAATTCCTTGAAAGCTTCACCGCACTTCCCTCTAGAAACAAGTAGCCTTCTTTAGTAGATAAGTCAATAGTTGTGTTATCTTGGAGAAGTCTACCACAAACCGATAATAGTAACTAGCTAATCATAGAAAGCTATGTATCTCCTTCATAGATGTACATGCTAGCTAATCAGAAATGGCTTGAATCTTGGAAAGATCAATACCAATTCATCCTTAGATATTACATGTCCAAGAAAACCCACTTTGTCTAACTAGAACTCACACTTTTAGAGTTTGGCGTATAGCTTGTGTGATCTTAACAATGCCAAAGGTTACCTTAAATGCTACTCATGCATCTCTTGATCACTTCAGTAGATGAGGATGCCATCAATGAACACTACAACAAACTGGTCCAAGAATGGATGGAATATCTAGTTCATAAGGGACATGAAAGCTGTTGGTGCATTAGTGAGTCCAAAAGACATTACTATGAATTCATAATGGCCATACCTTATCCGAAAAAGTAGTGTGAGGGATGTCTTGTTCTACTACCCTCAATTGATGGTAGCCTGACTAATGGTAAATCTTAGTGTACACCTTGGCTTCTTTGAAGTTGATAGAATAAGTCATCGATCCTCGGCAATGGATAATGGTTCTTTACCATCGCTTGGTTCAAACCTTTGTAGTAGATGCACAACCTCAAGCTCCTATCCTTTTTTCTCACAAATAGGAATGGGGCTCCCTACGATGAAATGCTCAGTTTGATGTAACCCATCTCCAATAAATCCTCCAATTGAGCCATGAGGAATTCATCTCCACATGTGCCATACAGTATCAAGCCTTAGATACTAGCTTTGTCCCTAGAACCACATCTATACTCAACTTCTCAAAGAGGTGGCATTCCTAGAATCTCCTATGTTAGATACTAGCCAACCACTGTTATCTACTCCAATGGCACTTTAGTTGCTTTAGTGTCTCATACACTCACAGGTAGAGAGGATACCCTTTACAAATAAGGTTGCTCGTTGCAAAGACTAACAAGATCCTTATTGAGAGATTAGGGTCACACTTCTGATACGATACCCTAATAACTTATTGTCCTTATAGAACCACACGTTCTGGTGCACAATTGGATAATACCTAATACTTCCCCAACATATCCATCTTAACGGTCAAATAGAAGTCATGCAATTTAAGTTCTATAAGATCCAACAGAAATTCTATTCCGTGAAATACCAAATTCACTTATTTATAAACCTAAGAGCATGCTATCCTATCCCCAGAAGGCAACACAATAGAGGTGAAAATACTCATGGAAAGGGATAAGGTGACTCTAGCTACAAATGAGGATGAAACAAAGGAGTGTGATGCACTAGATTCAAACAATACACATGCTAGAAAAGTAGAGACGGTAAGTATACTAGTCACCACATCAGACTGACACTCTACCTCTGCCTAGCTCATCACGTCTAAATGTCCTCCTAATGGAACTCTTGTGTGACTAGGTAATCCTTGACCTTGTAGGAAAGGACTAGGCCTTTCACCTCTAGGCTGACTAACTCGACTAGTAACATTAGGTGGTGACTAACTCAGTAGTATATGCTAGATAGATCAGGTACTCTAAGCTCTATACTGGCTCCTTTAGATGCTACCACCCCCAACCCACGCTCATAAGTTGTATGAAACCCAAGTGATTGATTCCACATCACTTATAGAGGTAGTGCTACTCTTTGGGATGACTCCTAGATAGACCTCCAACTTAGGGTACTCACCTCATGCTCCGCAATATCTAGGTGGCATGTTCCTCCCAAAAAGGCCTTCTTTCTTCTACTAGGATGCTAGTGACCCTCAAACTTCCTCTTACTCCTCAACTGAGCACTTCAAGATAAGATGACTTCGGATGCCTCCAAATCCTACTCATACATCCCTACCATATCTAGAAAAGTAACTCCCATAAAAGCTCCTAATATCTTATCCCAGAAAAATCTTGAAGCAGTGGACTTCCATGACCTCGTTGGACTCCACTTCCAAAGCAAACTGAACCAATCCTTACATTGTGTGTAGTAATCCTCAATGGAAATATGTCCTTGCTGAAGAGCCATAAACTTATCATACTTCTTCATTTAAAGGTGATTTAGTTGGAAGTAGGCACAAAGCATCTCTAGGAATAGTCCCCATCCCATCAGTTCTCCACAACTATGTTGTATGCCCCTCCACCATGCGTCTACCCTTCCTCTCAAGTAGTATACAAACACATCAACCTCCTATCCATAGGACAACAATATATGGTGAAGGGCTTCTCTATAACACATCACTATATCTAAGCCCTCTTAGCCCTCAAAGATCAATGGGTGATAATGTTAAGCCCTCCTGATCTAATCCTCCATAATTGGTGCAACTACTAGAACTGGTAGTGGATATGGTGCTTGACTCTAGCCCTCATGTAGGCTCCAAAAATCTCCATGAATGTCTCAATCTGCTCGTAGCAGTGGTTAGCAACCATTGATTCCTAAAGACTAGAATTTAATAGGGAAGATATTCAATCTACCAAGTACCAAGACTCACACAATAAGTTATCGTTGAGGTTTTCTATTGCACATATCCAACCCACTCTCTCTAATGAACATGCTAGGTTTATAAATACTCAAACCTGCCAAAAAAATGAGAGGGAAAAGGTTTCAATCAAGGCTGATACCATCCTGTAGTATCAGCTTAGAAATTGTTGAAAATGAAACATTTTTAATAAAACACTATAATCAAAATTCGGTAGTGTTAGCGTAAAAATTATTAAAAGTGGAAAATCTTTAAGAAAACTGTAATGAAACCTAAGGTATCAACTTAATTAGTTTTGAAAGTAGTGTGTTTTTATAAAAAAAATCTCTGATACCAACCTATGTTAGCAACTTAATTATTCTAAAAGATATGAGTTTTTAAGAAAAAGCTCTAATACCAACCTGTAACACCCCCATTTTTCACTATTAAATTTTTTTTGTTTAAACAATTTGGAAGTAGAAAATACTATACACACATTAGGAAAAATGAGGTGTTGCTACCAAATCTAACATAGAGAAGACATGCGCCGCCTATCCAATATTAAACATAAGGCCAAGCCAAACCAACCAATTTAAAATAGAGTGCATAAACTCAAATTGCTTAAATATTTAAAAGATCATTTGCATTAAGGACCTCTAAGGTCCGGAACAAGTCAAATATAGTAAGCCTGATAATTTAAAAGTACAAGGACATATTAAAAAGAGATTAAGGCATGATCCCAAAACATGGTCCTTCATAGACTACACAAAGTCCTCTAGATGTCCACGCTCTCAAGCCCTAAAACCAAGCTAAGGTAGTCCCACTACTAGCTATCCCTAAAACCTACGCATAACCCTCTTCTCATTAGAAGTAGTAACAAAATGGGCACATCGGTATGCTACGTACTAAAAGCCAAGTTAACTCTTCAACATATTTTATAAGTATGTAAGATTCTATCATAATATGGATGTCATATTTAATATTTGACATATTAATGCCATATACATAAAGGTAGTAATACATCAGGATATATAATCATGCACAACTTAGGTACTCATAATGTATCATGCTTATCTTCATTGTATTATAACATAAATAACCACACATATACTAGGTAGCTTAATTCTAACAACTATTAGGGTTTATTTTATCAACATTCTCAATTGATTAAATTATACAATTTTCTTATCCATTTAGTGATATAGGTCAACATCCGGTCAATCCTTCTAATTATTAACTAGTAAATCATTTAAGCTAATACTAAGTGTTCAATTGAACTTTTATCCTTTTTATCATCCAAACCATTGTTCCCATCATTATCCAATTATTTATCATCTACTTATTCATCATCTAAATTTTTATCATCAAGCAATGGATTGTGTACCAACCTATGGTCTCACATATTATGGAAATCGATCCAAACTAAGGGACAAAAAGTCCAGGATGAAACTAATCACCAGAATGGACATAAGTCCATGCCAAAGCCAACCACGTAGGTAACCATACCCTTTAATATTGATTCCCCCCTAGTACATCGTTAGTGTCTATAGTTGGTAAGGCACTTGTATCTCTAGGATTTAGCTCTAAGGAACCAATAAACTCCAAAAGCAAACTAACCACTGGTAGCTGATTAAGAATCAGGTAACCCAGACCTATACATTACTCTATTGTCTTTTACTTTACATGATTTATACATTATTCATGAGGTTCAATGATCAATCAAGGCCAATACAAGGAACAAGAAAGGCATTCGCATGTTTCTTCCATATTAATCCTCTCCATTTCCCATCCATGTGTGGGGTTTCCATTTATGTATGTCCAATATTAACTGAGCCCATTATACCATTTCATTCATGCCCATGTTATGCTTCAATACCCTTTCTATCAAGACCATCATATTCCATATATGGTACATCTATTTAGCCTTATACTCACTGAGCATGTCACAAACCATGGTCCATTTTAATCAATTCATTTGATCATTAATCCATGATAAAATATATATTTTATCGTTTCAATAATCATAAGAAAATCCTATGCATAGCCTCAAATAATATTCAAACCAAAAGGAACCAAATCACACAAACCAGCAAAACCATTTGATCGATGTGGCCTAACTAGTCAATCGGTTAGGCTTGACCAAACCCTAGTTTTCCTCAAACTTTTTGATTGTTTTGGGTAAACTAGTAAACTATTCATAGACCAGTTGATTGGTTCCACATAATAAGTTTATGGGTTTAAGTAGAGAGCAAGACCAAGGTCCCTATACGCTTAGCAGTTAATGGATTGGGTCAATCAGTCTACTATTCTAGGAACCAGTCGATCGGTTTAACCTAACTAGTTGATCCAGTTGCCTTAAAATAGCACCAAATAATCATTTTCATGTAAATCATGCTTATAAATCTTTAGCATACCACATTGGAACATGTTCTAACATCATATAACACATTTTGTCTTACTTTTATTACACATCCCAACATTAATCATCGCATCGCATCTTTTCTCAAGATTCATGCTTATCACTCAAAATACCCAATCTAACCATCCAAATCCATTATGTAAGCTATATACATACATACATACATACATACATACATACATACATACATACATACATACATACATACATACATATATGTATAATATCAACTTAATGAGTTTCATATCATATAAGATTACTCATAACCCATTTTAGAAGAAAGGATAACTTACTTGATTCAAGCAAAACTTTTCATAAACAATAAATATTAACCTATGAAATCTTCAACTTTCAAAACCTTAAAAAAATAATTTTTAATTTAAATTTGTGCATAACTTTTATAAATTCAAACTTGAAATAAAAAGGAAAGAATGAACATACCACATCATTAGGAAAAGTAGAGTATACTCAACTAAACCACTCAACCTTTTTCCTAAATCTAATTCTTCCTTACTTAATAATTAAAATAAGTGGAGGCTAGATAAATGATCAAAATATTGAAAGGAATTCAACAGTAATCGAAGTGAAAAGAGAGAAGGTGAATACTAGATAGTTAGGTGTTTTCGATGGTTGAAAGAAAGGTGATCAAAAGCGAAGATTAGGGTTATTTATAGCTAACAAATCGATACTAATCACAATTTGGTCAAGAGAAATTAAAAAACAATAATAATCATGATTTGAATTCTAGTTAAATGAATTTATTGCTTCTAAGATTTGTTAACCCGAGCTCTAGAGCTAAAATGGTGATTTTGGGAAAGTGCAATTTAATTGGTCTAGAAATGCAATTCACAAGAGGGGTAATGAAACATTAGCGTGGAAGGAATCTTCTTGTTGAGTAGAATCAAATCTAAAATTGAAGCAATGATTTCATAAAGATACAATGGAGAGGTGGAAGAAGATAAGGCTAAGGTTGTCTCCCTCCCCCCATATTGTCCCAATTGGCATTTTTAGCCTAAATGCATCATGACAAAGGATAAGAGTCTCTTAGGAACAATTCGACATGGGTTAACAAAGTTCTATTTTAGTATAAGAAATTTTCCTTTAAAATTGAGTTTTAAAAATATTCCCAACTTGACAAATAAATTGATCACTTTAGCTTATTGGCCAGCTATTCTATAGACCATTTAATTTGTTTTCCAAACCAATTAATCAGCTTAGTTAAGTAAAAACTATTTTGTTGAGACAATGAACTAGTCAATTGGTTTATGGATCCAATCAATTGTTTTACCTAAAAATTACATTAATTTTAATTTTTTTTAACCCCATTTTAAATAAAAATTTGCTGCAAACCCAATTGTAATACCAAATTAAAATCCAACACCTAAATTTATATAATATCTCATTCAAAACTTTACAAGATTATAGTGTATTACACCTACATGCATAGACTTTCATGGAAGGGAAAATGATGGCCATTTTTGTACATGAAAGAAGGAGAAGAAGAGGAAGGTTATGAATGAAAGAAGAAGAAAGAAGGAAAATTTTTGACCTAGGACAAATCTAAAATGTGGATTTGATAACAAAATTGACAAGATTCTTCAAGGATTTATGAACATTAGAGTGAATCTAAATGAACTTGGATCTTTTGGCTACCTCATTAGGAATAAAAATTTTGGATATTCAAAAAATAAATTAAAAATAATTCAACAAGAACTCAAAGCACTCAAATTTTAATGTTTTCTATCTAATATTTTTCCAAGTAGTCGTAGAAAGGAGTATCTAATCACAAATAGAGAATTAAAAAAGTGATTTACTTGTGTTTGATTTTAATATTTAATTCATCCATCCATGTTATCATTTGTCGACACATGTATATATGTAGGTATATAACCTTTATAATTATCACACTAATTTAACCACATGACACAAATATAGCTAATAGCACATAAAATAGTAATGTAATGTAGTTATATTCTATATACTACATAATTCAACAAATTCTATTTAAAAAAAGTAAGCTAAGTAGTATATGAAAACTACTAACAAGAATCCTAATAAAAATTAATGATGTTGAATTAAAAAGGTAACTAGGTCTTCTTGACTTGACCTTCATGCATAATAGTTTTTTCTCTAATAGCTTGTAATATGTGAAAAAATTAAGTATCTTGACTACTTAAATGGATAGATCTTCTTCCTAGAAACATTTTACATACCTGCAAGAATGACTTAAATTAATATCATCAAGCTTAGTTAAAGTATTAATATCAAAGACACATAATGTAATTGATTCCACAATCAAGTATGCCATATCATTGTCATCATGAGGATCATATATGGATGCTCATGCACTACTATGTGTGTAGTATGTCTCTTTATGTGTTTTATGACATAATAGCATGCTAGTATTAATATAATAAAGTTTGGTAAATTTTGGTGTGTGTATCACAAGTTTGGGTGCTACTTTACTTCCACCAAATGATTGGTTCGTTGAACCCATCCACTAGTTGTGTGAATAGTCACACGGTTTGGAAATTTTAATCTGCTAGTTGTGAGATCAATCAATTAGTTTGATGAACCAATTAGCTGGTCCCAATGAGTAGTCAATCCATTTCCCAAATCCTTCAACTGGTGTCCTCGCGTCAGAAGTGATATGGTCTCTATTTAGTCCCATCGATCGGTTATACTAAACCCACTACGTAGTTTCCTATGAATACTCAATTGACTACACTAATTAGTCAATTGGTCTACTAGTGTCACTTTTGGTTTAGTTCTAGTACGACTAAATTAGTCAACTGGTCTAAGGACCAGTCGATTGATCCTGTTATATTCTGCCAAGTTTAATTTAATTATTATTATTCTTTTAGGCCTTTTATGTTAATATCTCCTTGTATTTATAATATTTAAATTATTATTACTAACATGTTTACCTTGGAATTTATAATAATGATAATTTGAACTTGAATTGGTTAAGTTTGGTGCCATCTCTAAACACCCACTGGATGGCTTTTATGCTTTGTGATATATTTGGTTTTAGTCATTTGGAAGCACCAAATTTGAATAATAAAGGAATTTATTTTTATTTTATGTTATCAATTGGAAACACACAACTATTTATTTACGGAATTAATCTCTAATTTGTGGTATAACTTGGTAATTAATAATATGGAATAAGATTTTATTCACGTCTTTTTCTTTGACTTTCGTGGCAGCTGACTAAAAGTTAGTGGACAGGTTTTCCTATGGTTTATATTTTTTTTACTAAGTACCTATTTCCTTCTATATTGAGTTGTGATTGGTAAGGGAATTGCACATTTATTTGTGGGTAATATTATAGTATGGAAAGCAAGCAAAGCATTGGTTTCCTGCTCAGGTGGGTGAGGTTTTATAGTACAAGCCCTCTAGCACTTTATATTTTCCATTGCATAGGTAGGTGTAGTATCCTAACTTTTTATCCCTCATGATGAAGGTATAAAAGATGCAGTGGGTGAGTTTTCCCAGCATAAGTCCCCTTGATGTACTTCAACCATGTGTGGTGGATGTGGTATCTCAATTTATGTGAGCCCTTATAGGAGGTGCACTCGATGTGTGGTGGGTGTGGTATCCATGAAGAAAATCACCTTTAATGTATCCTAGCCCTATGTGGTAGGTGTGATATCCCATTGTGATTGTATGGTACTGTGATTTTTTTCATAGTAGAGAACAAGGTTTAGTTAAACAAATTATCTTAATAACTATAAATTATGTGATGACTAAAGGAAGATTTATAATAAGGTTTACATTGTATAGATGTGATGCATTAATCATATTAATATTCTTCCATGATCTCCATGAAAATATGCTTTGTTGTTTGCTACCATGGGCCAGAGTGTTAATTTACAATTATATGCTTATAAGCATGTTATTATGTGAATTCAGTGTACTACATGAGCCTAACCATGTTTTAGCTAGTTTATTTTAACAATATTTCACTGTATTGATACTACATTTGTGTGGTCACTGTAATGATCAGTCTTTTAGTTTAGGGAGCAGAGGCCAATTTTTAAGGGTATGATTCTCAGTTAGAGTATGTTGAGGGTAATGATGTGGACCAATAGTTGGTCTGGGATGGAGATTTATATTTATGCTTAAGAGTTAGGCTAACTGGCTAGAAGTATTTTGCCTACTACATTAGGAAGCTTTTGTTCTTCTAGTTATTTAAACTCTTAGCTTTGATTCCTGTATTTGGATTTTAAAAACTCTCATACTCCTTCCTATCTATATTATCATTTTTATCTATATTTGTATTAGTAATATTTTATTGTTATTATGAGCATGCATCTTTTCATTCATTATCCCATTTTTCCTTGCATCAAGTATGGGTTAGGTGCTAATCATATCTCACTCATGGTTGATGTGGTAGTAACATTCCTCAATTTTTCTTTTCATACATTTTCATATTTTCTTAAAATAAATTTGGTTCAAAATTGGGGGTTTGCATTTTGTTTTTACCATGACTAGATTGGCTATCTAGCAAGCATATTTTCTCTCCCTAATGAATCCTAAATAGAGCCACTTCTCTACCTCTTCTCAAATCACTTTATTCTTTTCAACTCCCATAGCTCTTTTTTTTCATGGATTTGAATCCCTCTTTTATATCTAGCTCATTCTTAATGATATTAGGATGGATTCCCACAAGATTAGAAACCTTACAAGCAAACACATCCTTGTTATTTGTAGGAAAAGCCAATAGTTCTTCTTTATCAACTTCATCATTATCCTTGAATTTCATTATCTTGCACTCAGTATCACCCAGTGGATTTTCTTTGAATCTTGTAGCTTCTTGGATGCTCTCCCTAGAAGCATCTATATCTTCTAGAGCTAGGCTTTCTTGCAACTATATGGCATTCAATAGTCTTAGGGTGCCTCCTTGCATACCCTTAACACATAATCCTTTACCACCTTGTACTTATCTCCATCCACCATTAACTAGAAATATCATTAAAAATCCACCCATAAAATGCTAGCTTAGATATTGTTCAAGGATGGTCTCCCTAATATGATATTATAAGTTGATGGGCATGCAACTATCACAAAATCCATTTTGAAGCTCTTCAAGGTTCCTGGCTAAATAACCATTAGAGTAAGATTTACCATTCCTTTTGGTTTTATGATGTCCCATGTGAATCCCGCTAATGGTGTAGTCTTATTTATCAAGCATTTTTCAAACAGTTATAATTTTTTTAAGCTTCTTAAAAAATAACATAAATAGAACTATTTGTGTCTATTAGAACCCTCTTCATCGCACAATTTTTACTCTGCACTTCTATTACCAAGAGGTCATCATGATGTTCAGTCATATTCAACCCTTCATCCTTAGTCAAGAAAATAACTTCCCATTTATGTGTTCTTGCTTTTTTTGTCTCAGTGAAATCAAATTTTCTGATATATGCTTTTAGAGGTGTATTGATTTCTCCCACCAAGGAATTGCCTCCTTTAATGGTGTGAATGATCTTCTACGGACCTTTCATTCAAGACATTGGGTGATTAAATGAGTTATCTCCATCTCTTACCTAGCCAGGTTTGCTTATTTTTGGTGCTTTAAATAACCCTTAAAAACAAGATCTTTCACCACTTCCCTTAATATCTAGAATTCATTAGTAGTCTGCCCATATTCCTAGTAATTTGCACACCAATTTTTTTAAGTTTCTATACTTCATGTTAGCTCAAGTAAGAGATGGAATAGGAAAATTATGTCGCTAGTTCTCCTTATTGTATATATGTTTAAGGATGGTAAATAAATGTTCATATTCATCAAATATATTCATTAGAGACATTTGAATAGCTATTTGTACAATCAGCCTCAAACCTATTCAATCTATCTCTAGTTTATATATCTAATTTGGCCTATATGTTTAATTATCTAGACATTATCTTGGTGTTGAAAATGTATATATTATTTTTTATGTTAGCTACATTGCCTTGGTCGTTTCTTTAACCTCTATCCCCTCTAATGCATCCTCTCTCAACAAAGTGTACGATTTGTGCTTAGCAAAATATAGATTCTCAACTAGCTCTTTGTTAGCCATACCTCTGATTAAAGAAGATATTGCAATGTCATTGTCCAATTTGTCAATCTGTCATACCTCCTTATCAAATCTATTTAGAAAGGGCTAGACATATTCTTCCAGTCATTGGGAGAATCCCATTAGGAAGGATGAGTCTATTTTAGTCCCTCAGCACACATCAAATTGCTCATTGAGAACCATCACAAGCTAGGAAAAGGAGCTTATGGAATCAATGTTGAGCTTTCAAAACCACCTTAAGCTGATACTTTCAAGGTTCCTAGGAATTATTTTATTAGAGTATCTTCTTGCACTCTAACAAGTAACATTGTTTTTCTAAGCATATTAAAATTTTCTTTTCAATTTGTGAAACCATCAAATGATTTAAATAATGGAATTCTTATTCATTAGATTAGCACTTTAGATGTGCTATTTGTGAAAGGTGTCTACTAGCTATAGCCATTCATGCTACCTTTCTTTTATAGCTTGCAAAGATTCTTGTGCCCTTCGATCTATTATTATGTTAATGAAATCTTCCTCTTCTCTATTAGTCTATCGGGCATCATGCTTCTGATTTTCTTATTCATTTCTAATGGTACAATGGAAATCATATTCTCTATTTTATTCTCTCACTTTGTTAATATGCATGCCATCATACCTTCTTTTAGACATAAATATCCTTCTCTCCTATCCGATTGAGGAGATCTTAGAGACCCTTGTTCTCTGCCACTCCTAGTCATCTTGCTATAGGTGTCTTCCATCAACTCTACTTATTCTTAGGCGACAGCAATGTGCAGCCTAGACCTATGGTCCCTCTCTAGAAGGTATAGAGCCTATACTTGAGTTTCTTGTGGAGTGGGATGCTAAGGCATATAACAATAATGTTAATAAGGTTCGGTAGATGACTGAGGGTTTGTGCTAAAGGGCTAGCATGTCCAAATCCATTTCTTAAATGGATGTGCGATGCTTAATATTAATGGCTTGTAATTGAGAGACAATAACTAAATTTTCCTCCCTAGAAGGGTCACTAGTTCCTTGATTGATTCCATCGCAAGGTTGTATGGGATATATAGTTTTTATTCAATTCCCTATAGAAGAAACCACTTGTTATTTACGATTTATGAACTAAGAAGTTCTTATAGAATTAAAGGAGGTGTTAAGTGATTAAAGGATGCTAAGAGAAAAATGTAGAGGCGAAAGGGGAGAGAAAAAGTTAAAGGGTTGTTTTATTAATTCTAGGCCTCTAAAATGGGTATAAGATTCCATATATATAGGGGTAGAGCTGACAAGAAGGGTAAAGGGGGGAAAGTATTGTATGGTTGTGGGAAGCTAACCATCTCTTCAGAGCATGATAGAACTAGGAGGGCCATCAAAGGAGATGAGTGTGGCTAGAAGAATTTTGGGTTTCCCTTTTTTATTTAGACCAACATCTCTTAGTCCCATATTATTAGTTCAAGAAAGACTTATATCACATACATTTCACATTATCACCCTAGTAATGGATGCTCCACTAGGAGGACAGATGGTCTGTTTTTCTATACCCTTGGACATGTTGGGGCTAATAGATTGCTGTTAAGCCTTCCATGTGTTACCCTCTATAAAAAAATTGTTAGGAAGGATCATTCCATAGTTTGGAAAATGGATAAAATTATTGAATGAATGAAAATAATGAATAGATGACATGTTATACAATAACATAAAAAATTAACCATATTTTCTTGAGGATAGTCGGATTATTTGCAACATCATTGTTATTTAAAATGTGATAATCCCATAAAAAAATTTCCACACAAGCTTTCAACTCCAAAGAGAAAGGTAGACATTTTTTGAAATCTTGATTAAGTTGGCCCCTTTTGGATAGATTCTACTCAAAATTACCCAAGAAAAAGAAGTATTGTGACTTTCACCTATTAACAGAAGACTAAGGCTCTTTGATAAACTTATTTTGGCCTATAGTTTGAATGGAGTAGAAGCTTGGGCACAATGAATTACTTAGAAATTTAAATAAGTGCTTGAACAAACCCATTATTAATCTAACTTCCATCAAATGACAACCATGCAAAATACCTATTACCATTCTCCATGCTTTGGGAACTAATTGAGTAGGGCTAAGCCAATAGGCTTGAAGAATTCCCTTATCAAATAATATAAAGGAAAATGAATGCCAGACTAAAATTACTTGGCATATAATTTTATGCACCTGCCCAATGGGTTATTGAATCTATCTAAGGGGGTTGGTAAAATTAAATTAAGGGAAGAAGAAATATAGTACTTCATTTCAAACTACTCAAATTGAACTTTGGTATTGTTACTTAGAAGAAGAATTTTGTAGTTAAATGAGGAAGGTTCAGACATATTGACAAAAGGAGGAGAATTAGAAAGAGATAAAGAGATTGAGGGGTTTGTTACTGACTAGTATGTCAAAGATGAAAAAGGAAAAGGAGAAATTAAAGGTGTAATGGATGTAGTTGGAGATTGGTAAATAGAAGAGTTACCAAGATTTTTGAGTAAAATATCCTTTAAAAGGTTAGTGGATTTATTAGAATGTTCGGAAAGGCTGGTGGTTGGTGTGGTGGTGACATGAACTCTACAAGTGCGATTACCATCAGGGAGCACTTGATGTTGAATACCTCTACATATCGAAACAATAATGTTATACTCCATTTATATAAATCCTAAATTTGATACCAAAATTTAGAACTTGATTATTAATTTATAATTAATTATAAAATTATTTTAGGATTAGATATCACATTATTATATGTACTACTATATTTATTAAATTTGTGTTAATAATTAGGATTAATATATTAATACTTAGAGGATAGATAATAATAATAATAATAATAATAATAATAATAATAATAATAATAATAATAATAATAATAATAATAATAAGTCGCAAGGTTAACAGACATATCATACACTCTCTACATTCTACTCACCACATCCCAGAGGGCCATCTACCAATCAGATACCTTGGTGTTCCCCTGCTTGGTACAACATTGAGAAAACAGCATTATCTTCCCTTACTTGATAAAATCACAGACAAATTGAAACTTTGGTAGAATCGGTTACTCAATTATGCAGGGCGCCTTCAATTAGTAAAATCTGTGCTCTTTGGAACATAAGCTTACTGGAGCCTCCTTTTCATTCTGCCCCATCAAGTATTATTGGAGATAAATGACAGATGCAGATCATACCTTTGGATAGGTTCCGAAACTTCAGGGAAAAATCCTATTGCTTGGGACATAGTTTGCAATCCTAAGCAAGAAGGGGGGCTTGGTTTGCTAAATCTTTTCGTATGCACAACAAATTTAATAAATAAATCCTAATTCCCAAATACGTAGTATATGGCAAGAAGGAGTCGAACCCACAAGGAATGGTATATAATCAATAATTCTGTAATCGATGTTAAAACCCTGGTTATGTAATAACATATAATTCTATCATCAATATCTAAACTATAGATAAATAATAAAACACTGTACTCACTAATTAATGAATAAGGATAGGAAGTATTGATTATGGAATTAGGATATCAAATAATCATGGAGAAACGAAATATTCTAAATGATTTAACGTTGACCTGTAGAAACTCATAATAATTCATTTCTTTGCTTTCTCTCAATTCTAATAAATTAAATAAGCTCTCAATTTATCACCTAACCAATTAATAACCTAGGTTAAGAACACTAGATTCAATTAATGGCAGCATTACGAATAGAAAGCAGTCAACTACGATCATAATCACATAAGCTCGGATCATGCAATCGTAAGAATTAATGGACAAGATTAATAATTAATCTTTTGCTACTCTGGAAACGTTAATTAACAATTACGTATTAATTTCGTTATCCTAGCATAGATTAAGATCTAAACTAGATAGGTGATCAGTCTAATTAGTTTAAATTCTTAATCTATGATATGAGATCATTCAATTCCATCCATCAATTCAATTAAATTCCATCTAGAATCATGAATTCAAAATCCAAAACCCTAATTCCGTCATCAAATCCTCCTACCTTATACTATCTACATAATTTCAATAAAACACAATTAACTGCAATTATATATAATTAACATCAATGCTTATAAATAAATTAACAATGAAACACTAAACACAAGAAAAATAATAATGCAACAAAGAGAATTGAATTGCATTCAATCAAAAATCAAAACTTGCAATTAAAAGAGGAATGGAGAAGAACTTATCGAATTGAATTCCAGATTGTTGATTGTTCAATTGAATACAATGGAGAGAAAGAGAATTGGAATTAGAAATTACATGTGGTATCTAGAGAGTATAGAGAGAAAGAGATAATCCCATTCTCGAACTCCCCCGAACCACACTTTCGAATGTTCAAACTTTTGAAATATATCGGGGAAACGTTGCGCGAACGGTTACAAAATTTGAGAAAAACACGGTCCGTGTTAGAAAACACGGGACCCCCGTGTTTTTCCTTGAGCTCTCAGCCAAATGCTGAATTTTAAATGCTGAAATTTTGTGTGCTGATAGAAAAACACGGGCCGTGTTTAGGAAACATGGGGGGGCCGTGTTTCTAGTTTCTTCATTATTTCTTCATGAAATTTCAACACAATCTTCCCTTTGATATATATTCTTCATTTCTAGTCTTTTCTTCCATTGATTCCATATCTCTTGATGTGTTATTTGTGGTCTTTTCTCTTTCCATCGATTTCTTCTTTGAATTTCTTCATTTTTATCTTTTCCTGCAAAATCTATCCAAAAGAGAAAAACTCGAGAAAAATTACATGTTATAAAAATAATGAGGAATAAATGACATTTTTACTTAGCAAAATAACATATAAATCTCATATATCAAATACCCCCATGCTTAAATCATTGCTTGTCCTCAAGCAACATCATGTCATGCACAAAAGAAACATCAAGGATTACAAATGAGATAAGTTCTAAACTACAAGAAATATAAGATTGGATTTATTCATTCATAGAGTTTAATAATGTGTTGGGACTTAAAACACTTATGAATCATAAAATCACAATGTAGAAAATAGTTTGGATCACACATCTAACACACCTTATAAACAGTCTTATCAAATGCTTAAGTGGTTAGGGAATGAGAGTTAATATAGTTAGTATCTCACCATGCAAATTTAGATTAAGATTAATGAAATTTAAATTGGTAGATTCTTACTTTTGGTATGTGAAAACACTCACTCTTATGTGTATAGGGTATGATGTGTTTACTCTTAAATCTTCTCCAAATGATAATGATCGCCCATATGTTTGCCATTATTCTCAATTCGCCACCACTAAAAAGAACTAAAGTATATAAGAATCAAAAGGTCTTGAAATTTGGATATCATAGGCTAGGGTTCTAAGGTGGGATAGAATTTTGGTATTGTAGCTAGACTCTACCAACTAAAAAAGAAATTTCTTTATTTCAATTAAATCACAATTCCTCCTCTTCTCCTTTACTTCACTTCCCCCTTTTTCTTTTTCGTTTTTTTATGATTTTTTTTAATAATTTCAAACCCTTCCATTCAACCAAATAACATCAAAAGACATGAAATTGTATTCTCTTCTTCTTCTTCTTCTTCTTCTTCTTCTTCTTCTTCTTCTTCTTCTTCTTCTTCTTCTTCTTCTTCTTCTTCTTCTTCTTCTTCTTCTTCTTCTTCTTCTTTCGTTTTTTTTAGAACAAAAATGCTTAGCTACTTCCTCCATTTTTTTTTTATATTCACACCCCCATACTTAGATTTCACCTTATTAACAAAACAAAAGTTCTCCTTAAAAATATTTTTGCTCCACTAATCATACAGTAAGGAAAGAAAATGCATATGGAGATTAGTTGTTAATAAAGGTTATATCAATAGAATAGGTCTTTAGGCTCAAAGGGGTTATGCAATGGATAACAATTTTCAAGGTGGGCTATTTGGCCTTGTAGCTAACAAAGAAAGAAGAGCGCCTTTATCATTTTCAAATATCCTAAAATTCTATGCAGTCTTGAAGAGAACTGATGGCAAATTCTAGTTTCATATATCATTGGAGAACACACACAAAAGAAAAATATATTTTGGATAAGCAATGTACCCAAAGAATAGGCTCAAGTGCTCACAATGTTATATCCACCAACTTTGAATTTCATTTCATCTCATTCATAATCAATGCATGGATTGATTCCTAACCATTCTAACTTTCCTTCCTTCATCACTATCACAATCTCAATTTTTGTTTTTAAGGTTTCGGAAGATGGTGATCAAATTAGTTATTATGATTTAAAATAGCCTTTGTAAAAAGATTTAGTCCCATTACTTAGGTTACCTAATGAATGAATAAATCAAATCTAACACTTCTTGTCTAGACACAAACAAACACAAGATCACATAATTAGAAAACAAGACACATGTATGCAAACACATTACTATATATATAGAAACAACATCAAAAAAAAAATAAAGATTATAATTGCCATTCCCCGGTAACGGCGCCAAAACTTGATGCACTGTCGTATGCACAACAAATTTAATAAATAAATCCTAATTCCCAAATACGTAGTATATGGCAAGAAGGAGTCGAACCCAAAAGGAATGGTATATAATCAATAATTATGTAATCGATGTTAAAACCCTGGTTATGTAATAACATATAATTCTATCATCAATATCTAAACTATAGATAAATAATAAAACACTGTACTCACTAATTAATGAATAAGGATAGGAAGTATTGATTATGGAATTAGGATATCAAATCATCATGGAGAAACGAAATATTCTAAATGATTTAACGTTGACCTGTAGAAACTCATAATAATTCATTTCTTTGCTTTCCCTCAATTCTAATAAATTAAATAAGCTCTCAATTTATCACCTAACCAATTAATAACCTAGGTTAAGGATGCTAGATTCAATTAATGGCAGCATTACGAATAGAAAGCAGTCAACTACGACCATAATCACATAAGCTCGGATCATGCAATCGTAAGAATTAATGGACAAGATTAATAATTAATCTTTTGCTACTCTGGAAACATTAATTAACAATTACGTATTAATTTCGTTATCCTAGCGTAGATTAAGATCTAAACTAGATAGGTGATCATTCTAATTAGTTTAAATTCTTAATCTATGATATGAGATCATTCAATTCCATCCATCAATTCAATTAAATTCCATCTAGAATCATGAATTCAAAATCCAAAACCCTAATTCCGTCATCAAATCCTCCTACCTTATACTATCTACATAATTTCAATAAAACACAATTAACTGCAATTATATATAATTAACATCAATGCTTATAAATAAATTAAAAATGAAACACTAAACACAAGAAAAATAATAATGCAACAAAGAGAATTGAATTGCATTCAATCAAAAATCAAAACTTGCAATTAAAAGAGGAATGGAGAAGAACTTATCGAATTGAATTCCAGATTGTTGATTGTTCAATTGAATACAATGGAGAGAAAGAGAATTGGAATTAGAAATTACATGTGGTATCTAGAGAGTATAGAGAGAAAGAGATAATCCCATTCTCGAACTCCCCCGAACCACACTTTCGAATGTTCAAACTTTTGAAATATATCGGGGAAACGTTGCGCGAACGGTTACAAAATTTGAGAAAAACACGGTCCGTGTTAGAAAACACGGGACCCCCGTGTTTTTCCTTGAGCTCTCAGCCAAATGCTGAATTTTAAATGCTGAAATTTTGTGTGCTGATAGAAAAACACGGGCCGTGTTTAAGAAACATGGGGGGCCGTGTTTCTTGTTTCTTCATTATTTCTTCATGAAATTTCAACACAATCTTCCCTTTGATATATATTCTTCATTTCTAGTCTTTTCTTCCATTTATTCCATATCTCTTGATGTGTTATTTGTGGTCTTTTCTCTTTCCATCGATTTCTTCTTTGAATTTCTTCATTTTTATCATTTCTTGCAAAATCTATCCAAAAGAGAAAAACTCGAGAAAAGATTACATGTTATAAAAATAATGAGGAATAAATGGCATTTTTACTTAGCAAAATAACATATAAATCTCATATATCAGCAGGTGACCGAACAAATCGACCCATCAACACACTACATACTAAGTAAGCCAAGTTGCTTCCTCAATGGGAACATAAGTATGCAATGCAAAAGCTATCATGCATGGATATCATAATTAACATGCACCATGTTAATGCCATATACGTAAAGGTAAGAATACACTAGAAAAGTCTATCATGCATAATTCAAACAATGCATAATATATCATGTTTGCTTTCATATTATAATCACATAGGTATTGACACATGTACTAATAGATTAATCCAAGCAATCACTAGGATTTATTTTCAATTGCTCAATCCTTTAGATTATACCATTTCCTTATTCATATATTTACATGCGTCAAAATCCTGCCAACATTTCAATCAATAACCAGTTAGTCATTTAAGCCATTATATAAGTGGGCATACCATCTTTTATCCTTTTTGGTCATTCATACCACTATTTCCATCCTTACCAATTATTAATCATTCACTTAGTCACCATTCCTATTTTATCATCCCAATTTTTATTATTAAGCGATGGACTGTGCACTGCTCCATGGTCTCACAGACCATAGAAGCCTATACATATAAGGAACATAAAGTCCAGGCCGAAGCTAATCACCAAATAGGACATTAAGTCTAGACTGAAGCTAATCACTAAATTAGATGTAAGTCCAAGATAAATCCAACCAATATTCCCTAGTATATCATTACTGTCAAGAGTAGGAATAGCTTCAGGACCTCTTAGGATCCCGTTTGAAGGCACCAATAAATTCCCAAAAGCTGACTAACACCTAGTAGATAATCAAGGATCAGGTAAAATACATCCATACACAACTAGATTATCTTTCTATTTACATGATTAGTACATTATTCATAAAGAAAAGTGATCATACAAGGCCCATACAAAAATAAGCATAGCATAAATAAATTTCTTAAATAATAATCCTTTCCATTTCCCAACCACATGGGGTTTCCATTTATCCTTACCTAATATTAATCTTTCCCATCATGTTATATAATTCAAGCACATGTTGTGCTTCATTGCTCTTTTCTCAAGGACCATCACATTTCATAAGTGGAATGTCCATTTAGCCTTTACAATACCCAAAGAGTAGGTTATAAGTTATGATCCATTTAATCCCTTCATTAAACCATTAATACATGGTAAAAATTTGTATTTTATCCTATTAATAGCCATAGGACACCCTAAAACATAGCCTTAAAGCATAACCAAACCAAAAGGAAACAAATCACACAAACCAGTTGAACAAGTCAATCGATTGCAACAACTAGTCAATCAGCTTACGTTAACCAGTAAATCAGTTTTTCTCAAACAAACCCTATATTTTTCTCAAATCAAGCAATCTATTTGGGAAAACCATTTGATTGTTCATAGACCAATTGATCGGTTTTTCCCAACTAGTCAATCGGTTTAATAAGAAAAGAAAAAAATATTAAGGTCTCTACAGGCTTACTAGTCGATGTGTTGGGCCAACAATCGACTATTCTAGGAACCAATCAATTGGTTTAACTCAACCAATCGATCACCTTACCCTATAACAGCATCAAATCATTATTCTCATGTAGATTCATACTTATAAATCATCATTAACCATATTAGAATATGTATTAACATAGTATAGCACATTTTCAATCGAGTTAACTTGCACAATTTAACATCTAATTATCACATCCCATTTTTCTCAAGTTTCATGCTTTTTACTCAAAATATATAATCTATTATTCAACAAGGTATATATATTCATGCAAACATACAAGATTAACTTAAAGGAACTCATATAATGCATGAATACTCATAAACTATTTTAGAAGCAATAATCACTTACTTGATACAGGCAAAACTCCCTTAAACCATAAATTTCAATCTATGAAAATCCCAACTTTTAGAACCTTAAAAAAAACAAGTTTTAAACCTAGAATTTTCATATAAAACCTTAATAATTTTAAACATGAAACAAAATCGAAAGAGGGGCATACCACATTTTAGGTAAAAATAGGGAATGGTCAACTTAAGCACTCAATCCTTTTTTTCCAAATATAATTCTTTCTTGCTTAATAATTGAAAAAAGAGAGGGATAGAGAAAGGACCAGAAGAGTGTAAGGAATCGACTAGAAGGTTCAAAGTGCAGAAAGGAATAGGGTAAATTTAGAGAGCTAAGGATTTCAGTGGCTAAAAGAAAAGTGCAGAAAAGGTGTGATTTGGGATATTTATAGCCAACCAATCAACATGAATCACAAAGGGTTTAGGAACAATTTGAAATGATAATATTTACCATTTTAATTTGAGATAAACAAATGAATTTCATTTAAGATATGCTAACCTGTTCTTTAGAGCTCAAATGGTGTTTCTAGAGGATGCAGGTCAATTAGGCCATAATTGAGATTCATAAGATGGATAATGGAAGGTCAACATAGAAGGAATCTTCAAACTTATTAGAATCATGCCTAAGAATGAAGCATTGATCTCAGAGTTGTACAAAGAAGAGAGGTCAGAGAAGATAAGGCTGAGGTCATCCCTCTCCCTCGATAGTCCTAATTGACTTCCAAATCAATGTTTTGAGCTAAATACATCATGAAAAACATTAAGAATCTCTTAGGGATAATTTGACATGTGTTAATAAGGTTCCATTTTAGTATAAGATTTTTTCCAAAAAACTAAGTTTGAAAATATACCCAGATCAACAAATTATGGGAATTATTTGAGTCTACCCATTAACTATTCTACAAAAAAGTCAATCAATTTAGTGGAGAAAACAAATTTTGCTAAAATGCCGAACAAGTGGATTGTTTCATGCAACCATTCGATTGGTTCACCTAAAATACTCAATAAAACTCATTTTCCAACCTTATTCCACATCTAACTTTGCCTCAAACCAAATCATAATACCAAATCAAAATCTAATGCCCAAAAATTAGCATAATTCTCATTCAAAATTTTAAAAATTACGGTGTATTACATCGATACCCCCTAGTAAATCATTAGTGTATAGAGTAGGTAAAGAACTGGGATCTACTTGGATCCCACTTGAAGGAAAAGCCTGAAGGCTCCAATAAACACCTAAAGACAGACTAACGCCTAGTAGATAATTGAGGATTGAGTAACCTAGAACCATTCACAAACTGATTGTTTTGATATTTAAGTTATTAGGGTGTTATTCTTTAGGTTATGTGATCATAAAAGGCCTATACAATATGCAAGAAGATATTCATATACTTGTTATATATTTACCATTACCATACCCCAACCGTGCATCATATTTCCATTAATGCTTACTCAATATTAATCAAATCCTTTAGATCAACCCTTTTCAAGCCAATTCCATGTTGCATTACTCACTTAAAAGCCATCACAAATAATTTTACCCATTAAAGCCTTTACAACACTCATTAAGTATGCCATGAATCATGATCCATTTAATACATTTATTAGCTTTTCAATACATGTTAACATATATATTTCACTCATTAAATAGTCATACAATAGTGTTAGGCATAGTGTCAAATCATATCCAAGCTAAAAGATTAAAGTCACGCAATCTAGTCAAACTAGTTGATTCACTTAGCTTAATCAGTCCATCAATTATACCAAACAGTCCATCAGATTGGGTTAACCAGTTGATTAATTTAGCTCAACCAAATCTAGGGTTCCCTTAAATTAGTCAATTGGTTTAGCCAAACCAATAAACTATTTAGAGACTAGTCCATCAATTCTATCAAACTAGTTGATGGGTTTAATTAGACGGAAAACCAAAGTCACTATAGACCCACCAATCAAAAGGTTTAGGCCAACCAATCGACCCTTCTAAAGGCCTGTCAATTGGTTTAGCCTAAAGAGTCCATCAATTTACCACCAAAAAACATAAAATAAATATTTTTCACGCAAATCACCCTCAAATATCCTACAACATCCAAACCAAATCATATTATAGCATCATACCAATACTTCATCAACTCATAAACTGAAACATGCTTCATAATCAATCATATCTACCTAATTTCCCTAAAATCATGCATTTTCAAAGGATTCATAAATTGATCAACATGCATCAATCTGAAACTAAATTCTCATGTAACCCATATATAATTAGGACTCTAAGGATATATCATACCACATGGTTAACTAGTTTACATTTCAAAAGTAAGAATGACTTGCTTCATGTAAACAAAATATTCCCACATTTAAGAAAACTCAACCTAAAATATTTTCAACTTCCAAACCTTAAAATTAGAAATTAAAGCTTCATAAATATAATGAAAAATTTTATAAATTTGAATTTGAATTAGGATAAAATAACATACCAAACCTAACAGACACAACTTCCTCCAAAATCTAGCCCTCCCTTACTTAAAGATAAACAATAAGGAGCTAGATAAAGGATCAAAAGAATGGAAACAAACCAAGATTAAAATCAAATTTAAGAGAAAGAACACAAGGTTAGAAAGAGATGGAATATTTCGGTCACTAAAAGAAAGGTGAATAGAAGGGCAGATTAGGGCTTTTCATAGCCAACAAATAGTACAAGATCAAGTGTGGTTAGGCACAAATTGAAAAATCCTAACTTCTATTTTTTGAATTTGAAGTCAATGGTTATATTTCATCAAGGATAGGATGAAATCCCTTTCAAAGCTAAAGTGGTAATTTATGAAAAAATATAGGTTAAATTGGCCCAAAAATGTCAAACACGAGAGAGAAAATGAAAGATAAACATGGAAGGAATCACCTAACTTAGCAGAGACATGTCTAAAAATCAAAATAATGATTCTAGAATTGTATAAGGAGTGAGGTGGAAGAATATAAAGTTGAGGTCACCTTACCTCTTAATTTTCCAAATCAAACCCTTAAATTAGTTTAAGATAGAAGCTCGCACCAAATGCATGATAAGAAAATTAAGATTCTTTATAGAACAACTTGGAATGTCATTACCAAGGTTCCATTTTAGTATAAGAAAATTCTATAGAAACATTGAGTTTTAAAAATATACTCATGTCGAAAATCCAATCGATCGGTTTGGTCTACCAATTGATTATTTTGATAACCAGTTGATGAATTTGGTCAAACAAAACCCTTTTGATAAACTAGTTGATTGGCTCATGGAACTAGTTGATTGATCTACTTGAAGACACACTTTGTTCCACTTCTAAAGCTTATTCAAATTCCATCTTTTCCTCAAATTAAATTATAGTTCCCAATCAAAATCAAATATTATCAGATCTTAATAAATACGATAACTTTTCATTCAACAAACTTCACAAAAAGATAGGGTCTTACACAATTTTTCCTAGTAGCAACCACCCTAACATGTGTTGGATATGAGAGAAAACACCTACATTAGTAGTATTATTATACCATGGAATTTAAATTTAGCCTAAATCCCTTTTAGTATCAATCATTACTTCCTATTAAATTTTATAAAATTATTTTATCTTAGTACAAATACTAATATCTACATTTTATGTGGGTTTTCATTATTAATTTTTGATAATTCCAATCCTATTTAAGGTGGCCTTGGAAGAAGCATTTTCATAGTATAATTTGCAGAGCTTTGAGGTAAATCCAAATATTCCATAGATTGTAGATTTTTTTTTGTACATATGATAGATAAATTTTCTAGAATAAAAACCATGCTAGGTTGATGTTATCAAAATTTTGTATCTTTGCTAGAAAATTAAAGGATGGACTATTGTATTTTTGTCTAGATTTGGAGACATATAAAATAATATATTTTTCTATGTTACAAATTAATAATCCATGCATACCTTGTTTATATTTAAAAAATGGGGGCGTACGTTTACATCAATACATAAATTATGGCTAGAAATAATATGCATGTCTAGAGTAAGGTTAAATAAGAATTTTGCATACCTTACGCTAGACCTACTAATGAGTTAAGTATATTATTTTAGACATTTTAGATAGATTTGGATGTATAGTGTGATGGTTTTAGAGCATTAATATGATTAAATTATGATGATTCGATATTGCATGTTTTAGGGGCAGAAATGTAATTTTTTGTGCACCATGATATGTATCTAAAATAATTACGTGAACTAGTGAAAATATTATGATATTTTAGAATTACACGCAAGGGTTCTATATGCATATTAAGTTATGCCTATGCATAGGGATAATATTATGTTTTTTTATAATGTGGAATTTCCTTGCGTAATGAACTATTTTTAATTATTATATTTTAATTATTTTCATGAAAAATATACTCTGAAAGTAAATATGGTAATGAAGTGGATAATAATGTGGTGATTAGAATTTGGAGGGTATTTTACTCATTATGACAAATATGTGTCTCAAGGTGAATAATTAGACTATGTGACTTAAGTGTTAGCCTTGGAATAATTTTGTAAATAATTGGATGAATGGATTGAATTGCTTAGAATAGGATAATTATTATGGCTATGGCTTGATGCCTCACCCTAAGTTGTGTTGGCTTAGAAATGTTGTGACCCTTGTGGTCCTTTGGATTAGGAATTTGTTGATTGGTTTATTATAAAGCCCTCATGGTCCTTTGATTTGATTGAGTGTTGGAAAAATTGTTATTGTTGTGAACCCTAGTATCCTTGAGATAATAACACTAAATTAAATACTATACTAATCACTAAAAAAAATACTTGAGTTTGGAGAAGGATCCTATACCTCATAATAGGCCCGTTATTGCATAGTTAGAGCTTCAAGTTAAAGGCACCACCTATGCTCTATAGGTATTCTATACGCCCTATAAGGGGTATGCATACTTAAGGACTTACATGTTGAAATTTAGTATGGGTGACTAACATATCGTGTGGCTTCCTTGTCAAGATTTGACCTAGAATTGAGTAATTTGATTTAATAACACCTCCTTAATGATCATTATCTTAGATATGGAATTGTATTCCACTCAATATTTAATTATTAATTGATATAATTGGATTATACAACCATCCTTATACATCTATAATAATTAGATTAGGATTATCTTGATAAAGGTTGGAGCATTTGGTGAAATCAAAAAAATACCATGTTGCATATGAAATAGGATTTGTTGATATCTTATAATTGCTATAAAAATTAGAGAATGACTTTCTTGTTCCCTTATCAGAGCTTTAATTGGAATAATTGTTGACTAAATATCTAAAGAATGCTATGCATTTTGGGATGAGAGGTGTAGTGAAGCTTTTGAGGATTTGAAGAAGTATTTGACTTCATCCCTAGTGCTCGCATTGTGAAGTGGGTCTGACGGTTACAAAGTATGCAGTGACGCTTCCAAACATGGGATAGGTTGAATGCTAATGCAAAATGGTAAGATTTTAGCATGTTCTTCTTGACAATTGATGCTACGGACAACTTAGAGCTTATATCAAGTGTTCTCCCTTAAGATATAGAGGCATTATCTCTAAGGTGTTTCGTACAAGTTCTCTACACTAACCACAAGAGCCTTAAGTACATCTTTATGCGGTAGGATTTAAATATGAGAAAGTGTTGATGGTTGAATTTGATGAAGGATTATGACCTAAAATTAACCTACCATAAGGGTAAAGCCAATATGGTGGCTAATGTAGTAGCTAATGCACTTAGCTATAAGATGTCACATTCCTTGAACATCATTGTATTATTGGATCATCTATTCCTAGAGTTAAGGAAGTTAGAGATTAAGTTAACCACTGCTGGTAGTCTAAAGGCAAGAATGAGTGCACTCACCATTACACCTTCAATCTTTGAGGAGATTCAAGTTAGGCAACTTGGTGATGTTAAGCTCAAGAGAATTAGAAGTAGTATTGCAAAACATAGAGCTAAAGGATTTTAGATCCATGAGGATGGTAGTGTTAGATACTGAGGTAGGTGGTGTGCACTATGGGTATTTGTTGAGCTTAAGAAGAGGATCCTTGAAAAAGGACATTGTACTCCTTATTCTACCCATCCTAGAGGGGACAAGCTGTACAAGGGTTTAAAGAAAGTATACTAGTCACCCTATATGAAGCAAGAGGTGGAAAACTTTTTTACCTAATGTCTAACCTATCATAAGGTTAAGATTGCACATAAGCAACCAACAAGTTTAATGCAACTACAAGATGTTCTAGAGTGGAAGTGCGACAACATATCTATAGACTTTGTGGTTGGTCTTCCGAGAACCTATAGTGGATTTAATTCTATTTGGTTTATTGTGGATCATCTGAATAAGTCGGTAGTTTCAAACAAATGAAGAAGACAAGGACTAAGGAGTATTTAGGCGATTCTTACATGAAGTAATTTGTGAGACTACATGGAATCCCTAGAGATATCATATCATAATGAGACTCTAGATTCTTGTCATACTTTTAGCAAAAGTTTCGAGTCGATTTTGGGACACAACTGAATATGAGTATTGCTTTTCACCTAGCTATGAATATTCAAGAAAATAGGACTATTCAGAATTTATAAGACAAGCTTTAGGCAGCTGGGAGGATCAGCTAGATGTAATTAAGTTATTCTACAACAACACTTACCACGTTAGTATCAAGATGGCACCTTTTGAGGCCTTATGCAAGAGGAAGTATCATAGTCCTTCATACTATAATGATATCAGTAAGATGGTTGTGTTGAGACTCGAGATGATTGAGGAAACATTGAGGCATATCCAATTGATTTTGGACCAAATTAAAACAACCCAGGATCGGCAGTGTAGCTATGAATATTTGAGAAAATGAACCAATGGTTATGAGTTGGGAAACAGAGTCCTTTTTAGGGTCTATTTCACTATGGGAGTTATGAGATTTGGTAGAAAAGGTAAGCTCAGTATGAGATACATTGGACCATACTAGATTATGGATTGTGTTGGTGAGGTTGCCTATCATTTAGCTCTTCTGATGGAACTATTGCATGTGGATAGTGTCTTTCACAGATCCTAGTTGTGGAATTATGTAGTGGATCCTTCCCATGTTATGTAACACGAGTCATTAGAGCTTCACAAATCTCTAACATATGAAGAGCAGCCAAAGAGCATTCTAGATACAAAGACTAGAGAGATGTATAAGAAGACCATTCTGCCGGTATAGGCCTTTTGATCATGACATGGTGCCGAGGAGGCTACTTGGGATGCTGAGGTGGAAATTTGAGCCCAAGTATCCAGTGTTATTCCCTTACCGTAGCCCTTTTCTTTAGCTTTTTGGTAACCCTTTTTCTTAGACGTATTACTCCTAAGATGTGGCTTGCTATGCATTAAATGATGTAATAGTAGTTTTTATAGGCTTTAGGGGAGAAACCTCATTAAGGGGTAGTGTTATATTACCCCACCTTTTCATGAATTTGTTGTACAAGAAATTATGCCATTTGTTTATGTTTGATCTTGGTTTGGAGCTATAATTAAGTTGTGAGAAAGGTTAGATTTGGTTAAGTTATGAAAGTTTTATCACTTGATTTTCAAGCATACATATCGAATGGTTTCCCATTTCAGCCAAATTATTTTTACTCGACCAAATTGATTGAGTGGTTAGGGAACCCATCAAATGGTCTATATAACAACACAAATTAAATGACTTGTTTATCAAGATGATTAAATTTTCCAAACTCAATTTTTCAGAGAAATTTCTTATACTAAAATGGAACCTTGATAACTAATATGAATTGATGTGAGCAAATTAAAGGACCCTTTAAGAATCACTATATATATATGATTTTTACCACATGAGGGAGTCATAGGATGTGTTTCTTATAAAAATTTCCACCATTTAATATCTCACATCACTCACTTTAGTTTAACTTGAAAAGAGCTCTAATATCCTATAAACTGATAGTACTTTCACTCTTATGACAACTCAAAAGCTTGATGTTTTTACTTAGTTAATTACAAAGAAAGTGTAGGAATGATGACAACAACACATATCAAATCATATCCTCACCCTACCAATACTGAAGAAGCCACTAACCAAGTCTCCATCAAGGGTCTGTAATACCGAGAACACCCAAATGCCAAAATTTTGTAGCCTTCACTAAACACATGGAACAGCCACCTAATGTAGAGTACAGCCACCCAATGCAGCACCAAAAGAAACCTGTCCTACCTGCATTTTTTGCACATTACAAATACCCCTTAGAGATAAAGGCTAGAGATATCAAGAGCAAACAAGAATAAAATACCAATGGAAGATTAGGAGAAAGAATAAGAGTACCAAAATGGCTAAGATACGAGAGGAAAAAGAAGAAGGAGAGACTAGGCTAGATAGGGGATGGATTGTTGTGATTTTCCTAGTCCCTTCCCTTCTTTCTCTTCACTATTTTATTGTTTGGCTGGATGAGATTTAGTATGGGCTAGACTCCTAGGTGAAAGGAGAAGATTGAGTAACCCTTGTTGTTGTAATTTGTGACATCATAGTCATGTTTGGTTGAATGATATTTCATTTTTTTTATATTCATTTGTTAATGTGTTGAATGTTAGTTATATTAGGCACTCTTTCGAATTCTTTATCAACTATGATAGCGTACAGAACTTATGATGACAAATGGTGACAAGGTTAGCACCAAAAGATGAAGTGATATTGTCATTAATTCCCCAAAACTCACTAGGTGACATTACCTTAGCCCATGCACCGTGATGGAGACGCCGTAAGAGTATATTTCACCACTAAGTGAAATCTAGTGAGGATAGCGGGATTAATATCAAGTAGGCTTAACATGCTATGAATTTTCATAGGACGTATGCACTTGGTGTTAAAAAAGATTTCTTTAATGATTTCCTTCCCTTTTATCTTACGTTGATATTAGTAAAATCCTAAGCTCTCATTTACTTCATTATATGTTCATTATCCACTTCCCAACTTTTCATTACATAGTTAATTTCATAGAACACTTGACTTTAGTAAAGTATATTTTGTTCAAGTCCCCGTGGGATTGATACTCACTCATCACTTTTTTACAGGGTCAATTGTGAATACTTTAATAATTATGATGTGCTCCATTATTTGTATTAATCTAATCAAGCATTGTTGAACCAAGCACACACCAAGTTTTTGGTGTCATTGTCAGGGATGTTAAGTTTTGAAAAATCCTACATATCAAAGGATAGAATACTATAAAATTCTTGGTACATAGCTAACATTAGCGTTTTTGCAATTTTTAGTTTCTTTTTCTTTTGGATGGAATAACACTTGTATGACCAAAACTAATTAGAGTGCCCTAATAGCAATTGATTTAGAGATTGAGCAAACCCTAAGGAGGAATTAGGCAGCCCTACATCATCAACAATATCAAGGAGAAGGATCAACCTCAAAATGTTTTGGAAACATAAGTCATTTACACTCACAATAGCCTAAAAATGGCAATAATAGATTGTTAGTGACATAGCCAAATCAGAGGGAAGGGAACGATTACCCATGATCTTACCCCCTCACATCAACATAAACTCTATAGGAATGAAAGCTCAACCCATAGGTAATGATTGTAGCCGTCCATCAGCTATTATGCTATGCCAATCTAAGACCACCGTAACCTTATCATCGCCCATCTAGAAATCCAAGCCACTCACTTTGAGCTCAAACTTTTCATGTTCCATATGCTATAAACCAATTGGAAATTTAGTGGCCAACTTACCAAAGACCCACTCGTTCATCTTAAAGCATTGATGGAAGTTAGTGAAACCTTTAAAATTCAAAGAGTTCCATAAACATCCTTGCGACTTATGTTGTTCCCTTATTCCCTAAGAGATCATGCTAGGGAGTAGATGACTTCCCTACCAACTAGTTCATTAACCTTATAGGATAACTTAGTTTGAAATTTTATCATATGATATTTTCCCCCCAATAAAAACACCAAGCATAGGCATAACATTATAGAATTTTTATAATAAAAAGTTGAGACACTCCACGATGCATAGGAGAGATTTAAGGAAATGTTATGGAAATTTCCAGATCATAGAATCCCTCATTGGTTATAAGTAGAAACATTCTCCCATGGACTAAACCCTCAAACATGAAACTTAGTAGATGCCTCAGCTAACAATGCCTTGGTGAGCAAAACCTAGGATCAAGCCTATAAGATCTTTAAGACCATAGCATGTAACAACCAGTAGTGAGGTAGTGCCAAGAGCGTCTATAGGGTACGAGCAGTAGGAGAATTCGAATTAGATGCCATCATATCCCTAAGAGACGAGGTATCATCTATGTCTAACCTATTGAAAATTATTACTCCCACTAACTTATAGGTACAAAAAATAGAAAACTATTTTACACTTTAGTAATTATAGTATCTTGTCTATATTATGGATAAGGTTATCTATTTAAGCAATGTTCAACAAATCTAGTGTAAGTGAACTATGTGGGAAATCAAGCCAAGAACTCACAATAGCCATATGGAAATCATTACAACCTAGCCTAGAGAAACATCCTAACTTTTTATGGTCTAACCAATGTAATGTGCAAAATGAAGCCAATCAAAACAACCAACAATGCCACTACTAACCTCAACCCCAGCACCCTCAATAATAGCAATCTCAACAACCTCCTTCTTAACACAATAACTACAACTCTCTAGAAAATCTTCTAAAGGAATACAAGTGATGCAGCAATCCAGAGTAACATAACCTCCCTACAAACACTAGAAACCCAAATAGGGTAGCCTGCTACAGCCTTGACTAGTAAGCCCTATGGCACTTTGCTTAGTGATACTAAGAACCCAAGAAGAGATGGTAAGAAGTAGTGTAAAGCTATTACCCTCAAATTGAGTATGGAATTTACACCTCCCTACCAATAAGATGAGAATAAGGAATAGTGCCACCTTAACAAATAGGCAAACAACATAGAACCCTCAAAGAGAAGGTCAAAATATGCACCTTCACAACTACATACTAACCCTACCAAAAATCTAGCTTAAGATGCCACTTCATCACTTGATCCACAAAAGAATAGAAATCCATCATCAAACATCATTCCTAACCCTCTTTCCCTCGGTGCCTCAAACAGCAGTAGTAGTACAAGCAATTTGATAAGTTCCTTGAGATTCTTCAACAGTTGCATATCAACATCCTATTGGTCAAAACCCTCCAACAGATGCCTAATTATACAAAAATTTTGAATGACATCTTAACATAAAAGAGAAGACTATGTGAATGTGAGATGGTAGCAATAACCAAGGGATGTAGTTTGCTTTTCCAACAAGAAATACCTAAAAATTTACAGGATCTTGGCAGTTTCACCATCTCTTGTTCCATCAGAGACAAGTATCTTGGTAAGGCCCTTTATGAACTTGGTGCTAGCATCCATTTTATGCCTATGTCCATTTCTAGGAAGCTAGGTATTAGGGAATCAAGGCTTACCACTATCACCCTACAGCTATTTGATTGATCATGTGTCCACTCTGAAGGAAAGATTGAAGATGTGTTAGTAAAAGTAGATTAGTTCATCATCCCAGTAGACTACATAATATTTAACCATAAAGCAAACAAGGAGGTCCATATCATTTTTAGTAGTCTTTTATTAGCCACTATTAAGGCCTTTCATATCCTTTTGATGAATATCCTTTGGCATGTGCAATGCACCCACAATTTTTCAGTGATGCATGATAGCTATATTCACAAACATAGTATAAGACATTGTAGAAATTTTTATGGATGGTTTTTCTATTTTTAGAGATAGCTATGAGGATTTCTAAAAAACATAGAGAGAGTGTTGGTAAGGTGTGAAGAGATGAACATAGTCCTTATCTAGAAGAAATGTCATTTTATGGTCCAGGACGGTGCTATTTTAGGTCATAGGGTCTCTCCCAAAGGATTGAAGGTTGACAGGGAAAAAAAGGGAAGTCATCAAAAAAATTACCTCCTCCAACCACTATCAAGGGTATGAGTAGGTTTTTAAGACATGTGGGATTTTACCGAAGATTTATCAAAGATTTCTCTAAAATTGATAAACCCCTTTGTTAGTTGTTGGAGAAGGATAGAAATTTTGAGTTTAACGAGTTTTGTAAGATAGCCTTTGAATGAATAAAGTTGTCACTCACTGAAGCTCTTATAATCATATGGCCTAACTAGACTTTACCTTTTGAACTAATGTGTGATGCAAGTGATTGTCCTATAGGAGTAGTCCTAGGGAAACAGAAGAACATGTTCTTCCACATTATCTCCAATGCTAGAAAGACACTCAATGAGGCTTAACTGGATTACACCATTACAAAAAAGGAATTACCGGCAGTGGTGTTTGCATTTTATAAGTTCAAATCTTATCTCCTAGGAACCGAAGTGATTGTATTTACTAACCATGTTTCTATTTTCTTTTTACATGTTAGAAAAGATGTTAAGCCTTGCTTGCTAAGGTGGATCTTACTTTTACAAGAGTTTGATGTTGAAATAAAGGATTCTCAATGGAAGGATAATCAAATTGCAAACCATCTCTCTAGACTAGAAAGATACAATGAAGAGCATAAACAAGTTTAGACTAAGAAAAACTTTCCTAATGAATAACTCCGAACAGTCAGGTAGGCTCAACCACCCTGGTATGTTGATATTGCTAACTAACTAGCATGAAAAATACAAGCCCCTAACAAATCTTGACAACAGTTGAAGAAATTCTTCTATGACCTCAAATACAACTATTAGTATGAACCATTCTTGTTTCACTATTGGACAAATGGAATAATGAGAAGATGTGTAAGTGAAGAGGAGGCTTAGGAAATCTTGACTGCCTATCACCATGAATTTTACAAAGGCATTTTAGAAGTATAATGACTATATTAAAGGTTCTCTAAAGTGGATTCTACTAGCCCACCATATTCAAGGATGCTAGGCTATAGGTCTAAAACTATGAGTAATGTTAATGATTTGGGAATATTTGCCAAAAAAAAAATGAACTACTTCAAATAGACTTATTAGAAGTGGAAATATGTGATGTCTAAGGCATTGATTTTATGGGCCCATTCCCATCATCCTTTGGTAAGAATATATTTTGGTAGTAATGGACTATATATCTAAATAGATAGAGGTTGTTGCACTACCAACTAAAGATATCAAGCTGGTGATCTACTTCCTCCAATAGATTGTTATCACTTGATTTGGGACTCCCAAGGTAATCATTAGTGATGGTGGCACACATTTTTGTAATAAGTTATTTCAACAACTTATGCAAAAATATAGGATTTGTCATAAAGTAGACACTGCCTATCACCTATAGTCAAATGGTCAAGCTGAACTTTCTAATAGGAAAATAAATAGAATTTTAGAGAAAGTAGTCATCCCTACTAAAAAGGACTAGTCATCCAAATTAAATGATTCACTTTAGACGTATAGGAAAACATTCAAAACTCCCTTGGGAATGTCACCCTACCTAATTGTATTTGGAAAAGCTTATCACCTACCTATTAAACTAGAGCACAAATCCTATTGGGTTCTTAAAGAGATAAGAGATACCTCGTATAATAGTGCTTGGTTGTACAAGGAAAGGACTGGGAAATTTCATGACCAACATCTAAAGCCAAAGGAGTTATATTATAGGCAGTTGGTGTTGCTCTACAACTCATAATTAATGCAGTTGCTAGGAAAGTTAAAATCAAGATGATCTAGACCCTATAAAATTTTCAAGGTGTATCCCTAAGGAGTTGTGGATCTCAAGGCTCAAAATAGTAAAGGAACCTTCAAGGTCAATGGCCACCAAGTAAAACCATATCAAGCTAAAAATATTAACAGAAAAGTTCAAACACTTTCCTTACGAACCTCATAGTCAGGTTATCAGGCTAAGGACATTAAACATAGTGCTAATAGAAGGCAACCTAAAATTTTATCCTCAATTTTTCTAACTCATGTTCTTTATTATTCCTATAGAAATTTTTTCATTTTCTAGAAAAACCCTACTACTAGCATCCATACCCTATCAAAGTTTTATTGCCAGGAAATCGAGAAGGTGAAAGGTGGGAAGAAGGCATGTTCCACGTATTGTGTGAAGAAGGAAGTTGATGCTCCCTATCCTACAAGAAGATTCATTCGTATCCAAAGTCAAGTGGCCACTCTGAGCTTAATTATGACCCTTGCACCCTCTCTCCATTACATCTCACCTATTTAGCACTATTTTTTACAATACCACCCACCCTTTTTTCTTCTTAAGTTACATCTCATCTATTCCATCCTCAACACTCCGCTCCATTCCTCTACTCTCCCAATGTTAAAAAAAGTTTTTTGCAAAGCCTCTCACTGTAAGAAGAACACTTTCTCAACAATTATCTAGCAAAACCTATCACGCAACCCACTTCACCTAATTTAACAAAGCACGCTGACACCACCCTTGTCACCACCTCAAGAGGAAAAACCCCACCATGCAAATCTATACCCATTTCTTCCTCATTGTGTGCCTCCAACCCAACTATGTCAAGACTTACTACCTACTCTACCACCAAAGCTGTAGAAAAAACCATGTGAGATATCATATCAACACAGCTCAAGTACAACAAGGCATGCTTGCATGAAAATCATATAAGTATAAAGATATAGTAAATATGTTGCAATACATGTAAAATAAACCATATTAAAATCCTTCCTTTAATGACCACACGATCGGCCCAATCATTTCTCTCCCTCTTTTTCTCTTCTTTCCTTCCCCCCGATCGGCCCAATCATTTCTTTTGTTTTTCTCTCCCCTAGGGGGAGGCCCGACTCTCACACACGCCCCCCACTTTTTCCTTTCTCTTCCTCTCTTTTTCCTTCATTTCCTTTTCTACCCTCATCTCCTACCTTCCGCCTGCGCTGATCCTACACAACGCTGCAACTCCGCAACTTCCCCCTCCTTATTTCCTTTTTCGACCATGTAGGGTGTGCACCAGGCGCATCCCCTACATGGTCCCTCTCCCCTACAAGATACCTCTACATCATAAGACCAATTGGGTGCTTTAAAGTGCTCACACCAAACACCTTATACGGTATAAAGCCACCAGTTTGTGGTGAGCATGGTGTTTTATAATGTTCACATCAAACATTTCATATCAATTAGATGTTTTGCAATGCTCACACCAAACACCTCATAAGGCATAAAGACACTAGTTAGGTGTTTTATAGTGCTCACACCAAACACCTTACATCTATTTAGTGTTTTATAGTGCTCACAACAAACACCTCATAATTAAGTCTCAAAAAGCATCATGATGATTCTTATTAAATCAAGGAAATCATAGTGGAAGTTGTAATTTAAATGTTGTAAACACATGAAGGTGTCAACACAAAAGGCCCAAGAGAAGCCCAAGAAATAATAACAAACTAGTCTGCTTCCAACCGGACCAATCAATTAGTCCTCAAACCAAACAACAAGTATAGGTGTGCCAGACCTGACCTAAAACCATAATAGAGAGCCAATTGACTTGTTGGCCTCACCGATTGACTATTTATGGGAACAAGTAAACTAGTTTGATCCAATTGATCGACACATCTAAGTAGAGACCAACTAATTTTTGACTTAGAGAGAAATCATTCGATGGATTTGATCCAACTGGTAAATGGGTCTAAGTAGAGACCAAGCTATTTGGTCTATAGGGACACCAGTCAATGGGTTTGATATATTGATTGATTGTTCATCAAAACCATTTGACTAATTTATCAAACCAATCAACTAATCTCATGATCAACCAATCTAAAACTTTAAACCATTCAGCTAATCACATGAACAATCAATAGGTTTGAGGAACTGATCCACTGGTCTAGTTAAAACACTACCCAGACTTACGATACAACAGACAAAAATTTACCACATTTTACCATATTAATCCTTGTATGTTTCTATGTCAAAAAACAAAAAAAAAATACAGGATGCACACATAGAATCATATGGATACATGATAATGTACATACTCAAAAGAATCATGCTCAAATGGCTAACTCATGCATAAAGTCAAAGAAATCCAACCATATTATTCTAGGAATAATCATGCCACATGCTCAAATTATAAAATACATAATAGATCATGCTCACATTTTCACCAAACATATGGAACCCCAATATACCATAGGACCCTATTTATGTTGAAGATATGAATGGCTCACCTTGAAGCAATTCTTCTAACATAAAAGCTCCTATTTGATAGCTATCTAGAAGAACCTATATTCCTAAGAGAATCAAAGAAAAAATTATTAAAAATCATCTTTCAAAATTTCATAAAAATCAAGGAAAACATAGGAAAAAGGAGAATAACACAAAGCACCACCTTTTTCTCAAAAATAGGGTGTCAAAGGAAGAGCTAAAATCTTCAACTTTTCTCAACCTTAATTCCTCCTTGCTTAAGGGAAGAAAAAGATTACTAAAGCCAAGATTAGAAGAAGAGGAGGGAATGCAATGCTCGCAAAAGAAGGGAGAAAATCATATAAGGGCTTTATTTATTCTTAGTAGAGAGGAGAAGAGGGAAAATAAAAGGATGCTCAACACTTGAGGAAATTTATCACAAATATTAGAGAGAAAAGGGAAAGAACAACAAGTGAGGAATGAGAATGGATCAGAAATGAAAAATATAGGGGCAAGGCTAGGTCAGCAATCCTAGGAGAAAGGGGGATGAGACTGGTGAAGTTGAGTGTGGGCAACCAATAAGTGAGAGTTGACTTGATGGGGTGGTGGAGGTTGAGTGTAGTAAGAAATGAGCATGGTAATGAGTTGGCAAGTTAGGAGATGGTGCACAAAGATAATATTGCAGCCCCAACTACTAGAAGAGAGAGGGAGAGTTGAAGGAGAATAGAAAAGGTGAAGTTTGTTACAAAGGTGCTTTTTGGGTAAATAATATTATGGAATGGTCTAAATAATGTAAAAATAATCCCATAGTACTAAAGCATGCTTATTAGCATAGTTAAACTCTAACCAAGAGTTTTCAAAAAAAATTAGAGAGAAATTTGAATAGAAATATAAAATGACGCTGAAATCCTAGGACAACTAGTCAATTGGTTTGGGCAAACTAGTCAGCTGGTTTGTCATGAACAAGAGTGTCAATTCGTCAGCGCACCAATCAATCGATTATGTAAACTAGTCAATTAGTACGCCTAAAATTTACATTTTTATTAGAATTCTAAGCCCATTTCAAACCAAAACCAATTTAATTGATATCAATATAATTTTAAATACATTTTAAAGGATTTAGGGATAAGGTATTATTGATACACCCTAGTACATCATCAGTGCCTGGAGTGGTAAGGCATCGGGACCTCTAAGGATCCCACCCGAAGACAAACTAACTCCCAATAGCTAATCAAGGATCAAGTAACCCAAAACCATATACAACTTGATTATCTTTTGTTTTATGTGATTAGTACATCATTTATGAGCATAAGTGATCACACAAAGCCCTTTCAAAGAACAAATAAGGTATTAATATATTTCTTCAATATTATTCCTTTCCATCCTCCAACCATATGGGGTTTTCCATTTATCCTTGTCCTATATTAATCATACACATCATGTTATTCTATTCAATCCCAAGCTATGCCTCATTACTACTTCTCTCAAAACCATTACAAGTCATAAGTGGTATACCCATTTAGCCTTTAATTAAGTCATTAATCCATCAAAAAAAATATGTATTTTATTCTCTTAATAATCATAAAAAATTCCCATGAATAGATTTAAAGCATAACTGAACCAAAAGGAAACAAATCACACAAACTAGTAGAACCAGCCAATCGGTCTAGCCCAACTAGTTAATTGTTTGGGTTGACTAGTTAATCGGTTTTACTCAACAAAACCCTATTTTTTTCCAAACCGGTTGATTGGTTTGGGAAAAATAGCCGACTATTCATACATCATTCAATGGGTTTAAGCAGAGAGTAAGATCAAGGTCTCTTTAACCTTACCAATTGATGGGTTAGGCCAACCAATCGACAGCTCTAGGAACTAATCAATCAGTTTAACCTAACCAGTCGATTGGCTTGCTGTATAATAGCATGAAACCATTATTCTCATGCATTTTCATACTTATAAATTATCATTAACCACATTGGAACATGCCTTAACATTGTATAAGACATTTTTAGCCGAATTAGCTTACATATATCAACATTTAATCATCACCACTCATTTTCGTCAAGCTTCCTGTGTTTTACTCAACATGTATAATCTACTCATCCAAATTAATTCTACAAGCTATATACATTAATGCCAACATATAATGTCAACCTAAAGGAGCTCATATCATTCACAAATACTCATAATCCATATTAGAAGTAAGAATCACTTACTTGATGCAAACAAAACTCCCTTCAACTAGAAATTTCAATATGTGAAAAGCTCTACTTTTAAAACTTAAAAATTACAACCTTAAGCTCAAAATTTCATACAAAACATTAATAAATTCAAACTTTAAATAGAAAGGAAAGAAGGCATATACCACTCTAAAAGAAAAAATAGGGAATTCTTAGCTTAAACACTCAATCATATTTCCCAAATCTAACTCTTTCTTGCTTAATAATTAAAGCAAGAGAAAGCTAGAGAAAGGATTAGAAGAGTACAAGGATTTACTACATGGTTTGAAGTGTAGAAAAGAAGAGGGTGAATATAGAGAGTTAAGGATTTTTAGTGGCTGAAAGAAAGGTGAACAAAAGGGGTCATTGGCAATATTTATAGCCAACCAATCAACATGAATCATAGAGGATTTAAGAATAATTCAAAAACCCTAATACTTACCATTTGAATTTTAATTAAATAAATAAATTTTGTCCAATATATAATGACCTATTCCCTAGAGCTCAGATAGTTTTTCTTGAGAATGCAGGTCAAGTAGGCAAGAATTGAGATTCACAAGAGAGGTAATGGAAGATTAACATATAGAAAATCTTCCAGCTACTTAGAATCGTGTCTAAGATCGAAGCATTGACCTCTAAATTGTGCAAAGTAAAAAGGTGTAAGAAGACAAGGTTGTGGTCATCTCTCTACCTCAAATATCCCAATCGACCTCTATATCGATCTAAGGTATTATTTGGGGCTAAATGTAGCATGAAAAAAGTTAAGAATCTCTTAGGGACAATTCAGCATAGGTTTATAAGGTTCCATTTTGATATAAGAAGTTTTTTTTAAACAATTGAGTTAGAAACTATGCCCACCTCGACAAATCATTTGATTGATTTGGGCTAACAAGTTGACTGTTCTACAAACTAGTAAATAGTCAAGAAAAATATTTTGCTTAAAGGACAAACTAGTCGATCAGTTCATGGAAGCAGTAGATCACTTAACCTAAAAAACTTAATAAATATCATCTTGCAACCTTATTCCAAATCAAAATATGTCTCAAACCAAATCAAAATACCAAATCAAAATTAAAGCCTAAAAATTAGCATAATTCTCATTCACCATTTTATAAAAATATAGGGCATTACAACAATACCCCCTTAAAGCGGTTGTGTCCCTAAAGCTTATAAATAGTCTATTCACATTATTTAGCATACAGTAAGACACACATCATATTTTCATTCAAGAAAAAGGGTTACTATCCCCTTAAAGAAAAAGGATTACACTAAGGCAACAAGCTAGGAAAATAACTTTGGGTACTTGGCTCAAATATCCTCCTCAGCCTCCTAAGTAGCCTTCTCTATACTATGTCATGACTAAAGGAACTTTACCAATGGGACAGTCTGAGTACACATCTCTCATCTTCGTATCCGAAATGCTCACCAGTCGCTCTTCATAAGTCAAGGATTCATCGAGCTCTAGTGACTCTAGTTGAATAACATACGAAGGATCCGCTACGTACTTCATTATCTGAGATATGTGAAATATGTTGTGCACACGCAACAACTCTATTGGTATAGCTAAGAGATAAGTGACGTCACCAACACGGTCAAGAATTTCATACAGTCTAATGTACCTTGGACTGAGCTTACCCTTCCTACCTAACCTCATGACTCCTTTGGTGGGTGAGACCTAAAAAGGACTTTGTCGCCTACCTTATAACCATTAGTTCATCTTCTCACATCTGCATAACTCTTCTATCAATCTTGGGCTACTCTCATCTAGTCCTAAATCAATTGAATGAGCCTAGTCACCACCTTAACCATCTTAGGTCCCAATACAAGCACCTTGCTAATGTTGCTCCAACACAAGGGACTATGACACTTTATCTCGTACAAGGACTCAAAAGGTGCCACCTAGATTTTATCATGGTAATTATTATTGAAGGAGAATTCAATCAAGTCCAAGTGATCTTCTCAATTACCCCCAAAGTCTAGCACACATGTCCGAAGCATGTCTTTCAAGGTATGAATGGTCCTCTCTATCTAACCATCTATAGCAGGGTGAAAAGGTATAGTCATCTTTAGTTGAGAACCAAAGGCAGTTTGCAACTTCTGCCAAAAATGTGACAAGAACCTAGAGTCTCAATTAGACATAATGTCCTTAAGGACTCCATATAGTCTCACTATGTGCTTTCTATAGGCATTGGCTAGCTGCTTCATATTCCATGTTACCTTCATCGGTATGCACAGCTGACTTAGTCAAATGATCCACAATGACTTAGATAGAATCAAATCCATTATAGGTCCTTAGATGACCAACCACGAAGTCCATAGATATGTTGTCCCACTTCTACTTGGGAACTTCCATTAGTTGCACTAACCTTTCCGACCTCTTACGCTCGATCTTAACCTTCTCACAAGTCAAACACCGAGCAATGATTTCTGCCACTTCCTACTTCATGTGGGGCCACCAATATACATTCTTTAAATCCTTATACAACTTATCCCATCCATGATGGATAGAATGAAGTGTACAATGTCCTTCCTCAAGGACACTCCTCTTAAGCTCAAAACACCCCTAGGTACACACCACCTACCATGGTATCTGATACTACCATCCTCTTAGATCTTGAATCCTTCAGCTCTACCTTCTACAATACTAGCTAGGATTCTCTTGAACTTAATATCACCAACTTGATTAGCTCAGATCTCCTTGAAGATTTAAGGTGTAATGGTGAGTGTAATCATTCTTGCCTCTAGACTACCAATGGTGATCAATTCAATCTCCAACTTGCTGATCTAAGGGTACAGATGATCTATCAACACGATCATGCCCAAGGAATGTGGAGCCTTTTGGCTAAGTGATTTTTTCACCACATTGGCCTTAACCTTATGGTATGTCAATTTCAGGTCATAATCCTTGACCAACTTCAACCCTTGGTTTGTCTTATATTTAACTCCCGCTGGGTGAATATGTACTTGAGGCTCTTATGGTTAGTGTAGAAATTTCACTAAACTTCATAGAGGTAATCTCTTAACATCTTAAGGATGGACACTACAGTAGCAAGCTCTAAGTTATGTGTCGAGTAGTTTTGTTAATGAGGCTTTAGTTTTTTAGAAGGATAAGCCACTACGCTTTTGTGTTGCATTAGCACACAACCCAGAAGATGGTTGGAAGCATCCCTATACACCTCAAATCCATCAGACCTACTCGGCAATGTGAGCATTAGGGATGAAGTCAAAATCTTCTTCAACTCCTCAAAGGTTTTACTATACTTCTCTTCCACTAGAAACATGTAGCATTCTTCAATAGTTTAGTTAATAGTCATGCTATCTTGGAAAAAGCTACCACAAATCAACGATAGTAACTGGCTAACCCTATAAAGTTTCATACCTCCTTGACAAAAGTGTGCATGAGCCATTCAAAAAGGACTTGAATCTTGGAAAAATCTACTACCACTCCATCCTTAGAGATTACATGTCCAAGAAAGTCCACTTGATCTAACTATAACTCACACTTTAAGAGTTTGGCATATAGCTGGTGTGATCTCAGTAATGCCAAAGTCTATCTTAAATGCTACTCATGCATCTCTCAATTGCTGGAGTAGATGAGGATATTGTCAATGAACAATATAATGAAGTGGTCCAATAATGGATGAAAGATTTGGTTCATAAGGGACATGAAAGTTGCTGAAGCATTAGTGAGTCTGAATGAAAAGTATTGTGAAATCATAATGGTCATAACATGTCTGAAAAGAAGTCTTAGGGATGTCTTATTCTACTATCCTCAATTGATTGTAGCTTGATTGAAGATCAATCTCGGAGAACACCTTGGCTCCCTTGAGTTGATCGAACAAGTCATTGATACTTGGTAATGTATAATGATTCTTGACCATCATCTGATTCAACCCTCGATAGTCGATGCACAACCTCAAGCTCCCATCCTTCTTCTTTACAGGCAGAATTAGGGCTCCCTATGGTGATATCCTTGGCTCGAACATCCCGTAGAATTAGTGCTCCCATAGAACTAACTGAGTCTTGAGTTATTTCATTTCCATAGGTGTCATATAGTACAAGGCCTTAGATACTAGCTTTATATCTAGTAACATGTCCACAGTAAATTCAACTTTGGCATTCTCAGGTTTCCTCAAGGAATATGTTAGGATACTTGCGGACCACTTCTATCTATTCCAAAGGCATCTCAGTTGCTTTGGTGTATCTGACACCGCATAGGTAGAGCGAATGTCCTTTATATATGAGGTTACTTAACGTAATGGACAACAAGATCCTTGTAGAGGGATTAGGTTCACACTTCTATTATGAAACCCTAATACCCTTTGGTACTCGTAAAACCATGTGTTGTTGTGTACAATTGATCAATGCTTAGTACTTTCCAAACATATCCATCTCGATGATCACATCAAAATCATGCAGCTTGAGTTCTATGACATCTAGTAGAAATTTTATTCCTCCCACTACAACATCACTCCTTGATAGAACCTAGCGTACACAATCCTATCCCCAAAAGGCAACACAATAGAAGTAGAAATATTACTGGAAGGAGATAAGGTAGCTCTAGCTACAAATGCGGATGACACAAAGGAATGTAATATCGGTCACCACACTGGTATGATGTTCTACTTCTACCTGGCTCATCACGTTTAAGTGTCCTACTAATAGAAATCCCACTACACTAGCAGATCCTTACCCTTGATAGAAAGGCAAGGCCTTTGGCCTCTAGGTTGACTAGCTCAACCAGTTGGCAACGGAACTCTGGCGGTTGTGGTTGTTGGATAGATTCGGTACTCTGAGCTCTAGATTGGATCCTTTGGATGCTACTACCCCCAACTTAGCATTCAAATGCTCTATGCCCCCACCACACCGCATCCATGGCACATCATCTTGTTGCCTCTATAGTCTATCCCTAGGTGATCAGTCCCATATTGCTTACAATGGTAGTGCCTCTTCTCAGCATGAACCCCAAACAAGCCTCCAAATTGGGGTGCTACCACATGCTCCTGCGATATCTAGGTTGCAAGCTACATCCTGAAAAGGCCTTCTTCTTATTATTGTGATGCTGGTAACCTTCCAAATTCCCCTAACTTCATGACCGAGCACTTCAGACCTATATGACTTGGGATGCCTCCAAAGCCTTCTCATACATCCCTACCATATCTAGCAAAATAAGTCCTGCCAAAATCTCCTAATATCAAATCCCCAATCCAATATTGAAATGGTGGACTTGCAGCACCTAGTTGGCCTCCACTTCTAAGGTAAACTAGACCTAGCCCATAAATTGGGTGTAGTACTTCTTGATAGGCATGCCCCCTTGCCAAAGAGCGATGAACTCATCATACTTCTTCATGCGGAGATGATTCAGGTAGAAACAAGATCATAGCACCTCTAGGAATGGTCTCTATCCTATAGATTCTCCACTCCTACGTTGGACACTCCTCCACTACGAGTCCGCCCTTCCGGTCAAGCAGTACACCACTTTGTTAACCCTCCTATCCGTAGGGTAACCATAAGAGTTGAAGGTATTCTCCATATCTTGAACCCATCTCTCCATGATGTTAGGATCCTCTTGGCCCTTAAAGGTTGGTGGGTAATGATGCCTAGCCCTCCTGAGCCAATCTTCTAGAACTAGTGTAGCTACTGGCAGCGGTGATGGTTGTAGTGCTCAGACTTAGCCCTCCATGTAGGCTCTAACAGTCTTCATGAATGTCTCAATGCACTTGTAGTAGTGGTTAGTAGCCATCATTTCCTAAATACTAGATGTAATTAGGGGAGAAATTCAATCTACCTGGTACTAAGACTCGCCCAAGAAGTTATCATAAGGATATTTATGACACATTCCCAACCTCACTCTCACTCACAAATATCTAGGGTGTAAAATACATAAACTTTCCAAAATATCAAAAAGGAAAAGGGGTTCAAGTTTAGGCTGATAACATCCCATGATATCATCTTAAAATTATTTTTGAAAGCAATGCATTTTTAGTAAAAAACACTTTGATCAAACTTGGGGTATCGGCTAAATTATTTTCAAATGCAGTGTGTTATTAAGAAAATCTATAATACCAACCTATAATACCCTCATTTTTCACTACCAAAAAAATTCACGTAAAACAATGCAAAAGTTGAAAATACTCTTAGGAAAATGGGGGAGTTACCACTGTACCAAACATAGGATAGACATTCGCCGCCTACCTCATATCAGATATGAAGTTGAAACCAACCAACCAATTTAAAAAGAGTGTGCAAACATAAATTGCATAAACATTTAAAAGATTGTTTACTTCAAGGACCTCAATGGTCCCTAACAAAATCAATACATGAATACAAATAGTTAAAATTATGGGGCTACAATGAGATTACGGTGTGACCCCAAAAATAAAACCACGGTCTTCCACAGACCCCACAAATCTTTATATTTCTATGCTCACAAGCCTCGAACACAAGCTGAGGTGATCCCATTAATAGTCATTCCCAAAAACCTGTACATGACCCTCTACTCGTAGGAATGAGTGGATGACCAAGCAAACATGCACATCAATATGCTACATACTGAGTTGCCAAGTTGCTTACTTAATAGGAACATAAGTATGGAATGAAAAATCTATCATATATGGATATATTAATTAACATGTATTATGCTAATGCCATATACATAAAGGTAGGAATATCTCATAACATATTAGCATGCATAACTTAGATAATGCAGAATGTATCATAATTTTTTTCATATTATAATCACATAGGTATTCACACATGTACTAAACAGATTAATCCAAGCAACCACTAAGGTTTATTTTCAATTGTTCAATCCTTTATATTATACCATTTCCTTATCCATATAATGACATAGGTTAACATGCAACCAAACATTTCAATCAATAACCAGTTAGTCATTTAAGCCATTATCCAATTGTTTATCCTTTTTGGTCATTCATACCATTATTCTAATCATTCTGTTAGTCATCATTCATATTTTATCATCTAATTACTTATCATCCCACTTTTTATTATTAAGAAATGGACTATGCACAACCCCTAGTCACACGTACCAAGGAAGCTTATCCAAATAAGGGATATAAAGTCCAAGCCACCATAGTGAAAATAATTCCATGTCAATAACAATCATAGAAGTCCCATATGTGATTAGTACATTAGTTATTAGGATAAGTGATCATAGAAGTCCCATATGAAGGGCAAGTAAGGCTTTAACATATTTCTTCCATATTATACCTTTCCATCTCCTAACTGTGTGGGGTTTCCATTTATCCTTATCCAATGTTATTCATGCACACATGATATTCTATTCAAGCCTAAGCTATGCTTAATTACTCCTTTTTTTCAAAACCATCACATGTCGTAAGTGGTATACCCATTTAGCCTTTACAATACTCATAGAGTAGGTCATATATTATGATCCATTTAATCCTTTAATTGGGTTATTAATCTATAATAAAATATATATTTTATCCTTTTAATAATCATAGAATCGTCCTATGCATAGCTCGAAGCATAACCAAACTGAAAGGAAATAAATCACAAAAACTAATCGATCGGTCTAGCCCAACCAACCAATCAATTGCACCAACCAACCTATCAATTTGGGTCAACCAGTTGATCAGTTTAACTCAACCAAACCCTACTTTCCTCAAACCATTTGATCAATTTGAGCGTACTAGTTAACTATTCATAGACCATTCAATCGATTATGCCTAACCAGTCGATGGGTTTAAGTAGAAAAAAAAAAGATCAAGGTCTCTATAGGCTTAACAGTCAATGGGTTGGATCAACCGGTTTACTATTCTAGGAACTAGTCAATCGGTTTAACCTAACCAGTCAATTGATTTTCCCTATAACATCATCAAACCATTATTTTCATGCAAATTCATATTTATAAATCATCATTAACCACATTAGAACATGCCTCAACATTGTATAACACATTTTTAGCCGAATTAACTTTCATATCTCAACATTTAATCATCACTACTCATTTTCCTCAAGTTTCATGCTTTTTACTCAACATGTACAATCTACTCATCCAAATAAATTATGCAAGATATATACATTTATAACAAAATATAAGATCAACTTAAAGGAACTCATATCATGCAGGAATACTCATAATCCATATTAGAAGCGAGAATCACTTACTTGATGTGAGAAAAATAAATCAGAAATCTCAATATATGAAAATGTCAACTTTTAAAACCTTTAAAAAAACTATCTTAAACTCATAATTTCATATGAAACCTTAATATATTTAAACTTAACTAAAACAATCAATCCTTTATACCAAAAGTAGTTCTTTCTTGCTTAATAATTAAAATAAGAGAGAGCTAGAGAAAGGATTAAAAGAGTGCAAGGACTCGACCAAAAGGTTCAAAGTGCAAAAAGGAAGAAGGTGAACACAAAGAGTTAAGGATTTTTGGTGGCTAAAAGAAAGGTGAACAAAAGGGGTGATTATGGTTATTTATTGCCAACAAATCAAGATAAATCACACAAGGTTCAAGAACAATTCAAAAACCCTAATACTTATCGTTTGAATTCAAGCTAAACAGATAGACTTTATCCAAGATATGCTGACCTATTCTCCAAAACTCAAATGCTATTTCTAGTGAATACATATCAATTAGGCTAGAATTGAGATTCATAAGAGGGGTAATAGAAGGTCAACATAGAATAAATATTCCAGCTGCTCAGAATTGTGCTTGAGATCGAAGCATTGACCTAAAAATTATATAGAGGATAGAGGTGAACAAAGATAAGAGTGAGGTCATCTCTCCCCCTCAATTATCCCAATCGACCTCTAGATTGATATAAGGTAGTATTTCGGGCTAAACGTATCATAAAAAAGGTTAAGAATCTCTTAAGAAAAATTCAACATGGGTTTACAAGGTTTTGTTTTAGTATAAGAAATTTGCCTTAAAAAATTGAGTTTGAAACTATGCCCAGATCGACAAACCAATCAATCGGTTTGAGTCTACCAATTGACTATTCTAAAACCAATCGATTGGTTCCCCGACCAGTTAATTGGTTTAGTCTAGAAAACCATTTAGCAGAAACAACGAATCAATCGAACGATTTGCCTAAAAACTTTAATAAATCTCATTTTCCATCCTTATTCCAATTAAAACTTTACTTCAAACCAAATCATAATACCAAATAAAAATCATATGGTCCTACAATCCTATGATCCAAAAATCATGAAATGATCCATGATTCTAGATAGAATCTTAAAGTAATTGAATAGTTATAGAATATTACAATCCTACCGTAAAATCTTACAATCCTAAAATAGATATTTCTGATCCTTTAGTAGAATCTTACAATCCTATAATAAATCTTACAATTCTAAATAATGATTATAATTTTTTTATCAATTTATCTCTAACTTTATTTTTCCACTTATTCCACATATGTTTCTTTCTTAATCATTTGATTCTCAACCCTATATTATTTTGCAACATGTCTTTAAAATGAATTAAAAAAAAAATATGACTGAGATACCACTAAGACAATAAAGTTGATTATTAATGTAAAATGCTGACAAATATATAATTTCTATCTAAATGATAAAATGAATATATCAAATTTTACATTATTATTAATTATTAAATTCTATTAAAGTCAAAATTAACATTTTTATTTTTATTTACAATCATATTATCGTTATAATTCAAATAGGCCTAATTATATACTTTATACATGGTTTATATAGTAGCTTAATGTGTGCGCATATAACCAAAACTTATTTTCTTAAGTTTTTCTTTTTTATCTCAATTCATTAAATTTTTAAAAGTGAACATAAACTTTTCATCCTACTTGTATATTACTACAACTCAATCAGTCTCTATATGAGAGCTTAAGAGTGTAATTCTTGTGTTCTTTTAACTTAAATTATATTATTTTTATAACATATAAATATATAAGTTTACTATTTTTATGGTTTTTGTAGGGCCTTGCAATCCTATAATTCTATCCTGAGCTTCCAATTCAATCCTAAGTAAAATCTCAATTCTAACAATCTTGATTACAATCTAAAAGAATATCTTGTCTCTTTCCTATTGTTATTATGAGTTGTTAGGATATTACTTTAGCTTATGTTTATGTACTTTTATCTAATCTATATAACTAAAACTAGACCCCCACATGGGAGTACATGAAGGGCTTGGGAGGGTTAGTTTTGGTTTGATTTTAACTAAACTAGATAATTAAATTTAAATTATTTAGTCCACATATAATAGGTATTCATGTTGTAATGAAGAGAGCCTAAACTAAGTCCTATTAGTATTGAGCATATAATTAATAGAACACAACTCATATTTGGCTAGTATATGCTCTCATTTTTTAGCTCTCCCTACCCTTCATACTCAAGTGTAAGAATTTGAAACGTATCTCACAAAATCTTACTAATTTTAGCATAAGTGTCGAATATCTTAGGCAGTATCTGCAAGTATATGATTTAAAGAGTTACCAAAGATCATATTTTCTCTTTAACACCTCTCTCATTTTTCTTATTTTCAAGTTGCAAGAACCCATATGCAACCTTCATCATAGCTTGACCCAATTATATCTCATATGCATTATAGTGACGTGCCAGCCCAAAAGATGAAGGTTAACCTTAAAGCTTCCAGATATACTCATCTCTCCTTCAAATCAATTCCACACTAGTTTTACTAGTTCCATATTAGACCGATCTTCTATGCAGCACATAGATAGTTTATTATCCTTAAGCATATAGTATTTTTTTTCCTCTTCCTCCTTTCATGTTCTCTCTCTCTCTCTCTCTCTCTCTATATATATATATATATATATATATATATAGAATAGTATACCTATTTTAAAGATCTGATATCCATAACATAACTCTCACTTTTATTGAATTTTTCCTTCATCACCCCTTAGTTACTTGACCACCCATTAATTTCAAAGAAACAACAACAATAAACAATATTAAAATAATATTTACCTTTTATTTACCTTTTACTTTATCCCATCCTAATGCATAATATTTTGCACCCCCTAGGGCATGACTTGTTGGACTTCATTCTCTCTTTTTCTTTCTTTCACTTTTTGAAGAGTTCCACGGAATCTAGAGGCAAAAAATTTATCGCTTCACCTATTATATTTGTATGGATTTTATGGATGCAGCCTCAAATTAGAACCAATTTTTTTTTTTTTTTGGCTTCTCATGTTTGTAACGAGGCAGGTAATCTTATAAAGAAAAAGCAGAAATCTTAATTCAGAACGAACGAAATTCTGGCGATTGGCCAAAATAAAAGACTCCCCAACTTCAGGTTGTCATCACACGGGAAAATGTTCAACAGTACCTTACTGGTGAGTGGTGACAGCCATCTCACCGCATTACACACAACATTGAGTTCAGCTGTCCACCCACCACTAAAATATAGAATCGGATTTTAGTCCTTAACCAATAATGTGAACAAGTTCATTTGCTCACCTCCATCACAACTGGATTTCCTCATATCATTCATCAAGTTATATCCTAGATATTAGAAGAGGGACAGAAACGCCGTCTTCGCCCATAGCTGGCTGGAACAGATCCAACTCTCCATAGCGCTCCAACACACGCATCCGACAATCCTCAGCTGCTTGTAGGCCAGTCGAGTAGGCACCATGAACGGATCCTGGATAATCCGCACTTGTTGCCTCACCAGCAAAGAATAGATTATCTACAGGAATCCGAAGCATCTCATACAAATCATGAGATTTCCCGACCTTATCATAGCTGTAAGAGCCCAAGGAGTTCACATCAGAGCCCCAGTGAGATACAAGGTATTGAATCTGCAAGCAAACAGATACACATTAACCACTAGCCTCTTGACAAAGAAAATCCCGAGGGAGGGGTGGAGGGGTGCTTGCGAATCACAAGTACTCAATAAAGTTACTAAGTGCTAACACATCATGAAATTACCGGAGCACGAGCATCAGGAAGAATCCTTTTCAACTGGAGAAAAGCAAAACTAGCGGCAGCTTCATCAGACATCTTTTCTATATCCCACGCCAATTTTCCTGCTGGCATATATACAAGGACGGGGTGACCAGTAGCCTTATGAAGGTTAAGGAAGTAGCTACATCCATATGAAGTGTCTGCAACTACTCCCAGAAACTCCACATTAGGCCAGAACACGTTATCAAAGTGCAAGACTATCTTGTTTTCAATCCCCACACCCAGATCAGAAATCGCTGCCTCCTTCCACTCTGGAAGACTTGGTTCAAATTTTATGGTCTTAGCTTTTAGTACACCAAGAGGTGTGGCAACAATGGCAGCATCTGCCACAAATGTATTACCATTTTCGACAGTCACCTTTACACCTTTATGATTTCTAGAAACTCCTGTCACCCTTTGAGTGATAATGACGTTAATACAGGGATCCTAATTCATGAAACTTAATGCAGACGAGAAAGGAAAACTTATTACGCATGCCATACCTGTGATTCAAGCGTATATCAATGCCTTTGGCCAATGTGTTTATGACAGGAAGATAACCCCGTACCATTAACCCATGCCCACCAGGAAGCAATACTTCCTGCAGTCAAGAAGCTGGCACATGTTATTACCAATCAACGGGCGACTTTATCCTAAAACAAATTATCTAAAGTATTGATGTCAATAATCAGTTACGCCACCATGTGATTGAAATTATGTTGTAGACAAAGCAACTGAATTTCCTATAGGATTCCACAATAGTAGAGTCAAACGCCAAGGGGGTAACACTAAAGCAGAATAAACTCTTTCCATTAGAAAGGATGAAATGAATATATAGTACTCACTTGATCCCACCATTTCACTGATATTGTTTCAGCATCAGCAGCAAACCAACCTTCCATCCGGCATAGGTACCACTGCAGTACCTTATGGGAAAGCCCTTCCAACCTAATATGAAGTAGAGGAAGTTAAATCCTAATCATAAACTACCATATAATCCGGCAATTGAAAAATGATTATACCTTAGATCAGGTCTCCTGTCAAAAACAATAGAAAAAGCTGCTTGTATAGATATGTCCTCGCTAAATTCTTGGCGCACCTTATCCGTCTGCACTTGACAAAGTATTCATAAAATCAAATCTATTCTGCAACTAATCAATGATTGAGGAGGAAGGGCGTCGCAAACAACATGATGAATGGGTCAAAATAGAGAATAAGATACATGCCTCCTTCAAGATATCCTCAAATATTTCGCCAACCTTCACAACCAATTCTTGAGAAACTTGGTTCCCATCCATATCAAAGAGAGCATAGCTGTGGACGCAGGGAAGGTCCTAAGTGTTACTGTATAATGTTACAAAGCATGGATTCTAGGTTCTAATACTTGCAAATTACTACAATAAGCAATTCAGAACAATCACATAAACTGGACATCATGCTTTGTTCACAAATTTACAGAGTTGACAAAAATAGAGCTATGATATAATACCACGTGAAATTTACCAGGAAAAAACCTACTACTGATAGGACAAGCAATTTACCAGGCACAATGACAAGTAACACATACCACCTGAAAAAAATGACCCATGCAGATGTGAACAAGACAAAAATGACCATAAAGGAAAGAATATGCAGACAACTGGATATTTCTCCAAACTTTCAAACCATCTAACAAGTAAGACGAGAATAAATAATTCAATCATTATGTCGCAGAATAACAGAAAATATTGTAAAATATAAACTTTGAGTGAAACCAAAACCAGAAAATAGTGTAAAACAGATGGAGTATTTTATAATACCGATTTTATTAAGATAGATATCTATTTATGATTAGGAAGTTCTTGGGCTACAAGCCCTTAGTTTAAGGAAATAAAAATATTACATACTAGATCAAATACTTAACGTTTTCATATGTAAGACTATCTTCTTATGGTAACCTCACCCTAATTCTCTCCTATTCAAAAAGATCTTTTGTAACAATAAAAATTTAAGCTCAAGAATTAACTTTTAGCTAACAAGCCTTCTCAATACTCCCTCTGAATACTACCCCGGCCCTCCTACCCCCAACCCCGAACCTCCTCCTCATCTCTCCATCCTAATCCTTCATCACACCCATCAATCATCAACCCAAGCACAACCCACACTCAGAGGGGATGGGATACAAACACAAGAACGAGAAGGGGGTCCTTAGGCTTGATAATGTTCCACATAATTCAGAATCTAGGTCAGTGATAGGTCAGAATCCCAGCCCACGATGGATAGACTAATGCTTCAGGTATTTTACAACTTATAGCTACTAATTCTTAAACCAATTGGATAGGAAGGATAAAAACAGAGTGCAACTAAAACTTTTCACCTCTTAAATTTTGAAATTCTACCAACACCGCAACTCAAACAAAACAACTCCATATTAACTGCAATAGGTCAAAACAATTTAAACAAACAAAGTTTGTAACATAATAAAAGGTTTTCTGAAATGTATTGCAAGGGCAAGTTAAGCTCCGTATGATCCAAAAGAATCTACAGTGGAAATTAGATAATAGAAGTAATCAAATGTAGCTTACCTCTCCAAATCATGGTCATACAACACAGAGTTATCTCCACTAGTTCGATAAAGAGGAAGCCCAAGTTTACCGATCAAAGGAGCCAACGGATTTTCATTGCAAACACCATGCAACCTACGGTATTCGGTATTAATAAAAAAAAATGAATAGAAGCTTACCATGATGAAAGATTAACTAAGGTATTCAATAATTAATCTTAACAAAGTAATAAATGAGCAAAAAGCTTACCATGATGCACCCAAGTCAATGGGAAAACCAAACGTGTAATCTGTACACACTCGGCCACCGATTCGTTCTCGTGATTCCAACACAATCACCTGTTAGTCAAAAAGAAATTCTAAATACCCTATAATAGGAAGATATAATAATACTAAGTTTGGATTATCACGTAAATTCTAAGTACTCTATGATAAAAAGATACAATAATACTCCTAAGTTTGTATTACTGGTGGCAACAAACTTCTTGGTTAACTTTTAAATCTTATGTAGTGAATGAAACAATCTAAAACTTTAAAGCATACAATTAAATATCTGCCGATATATGTTAGATTTTTTGTTGGCTGATATATGAAATTGACGATATATGATCATTTCAGAATTTCACATGTTTATCAGATATATTAGTTATCAGCCAATATTTGCCGATAGTTGTTATGAAAAAAAATGCACTCTGACAACAGCAACATATAAAATATTATTTGTTGCAGTTGCATCCTGCCATTGTAACTCCACAACCACTATTTTATTGCCAGCTTTAAGGCCATAAATCTTTCCTTCCCCACAAAGTAATCAAGAAATTGATAATATATAAATGTTGGTTTAGAGCACCATATGTTTTAAAAAATGGAATTCTAAGAGAGAGAATCTTCCTCGGTCCAATTAAAGCAAACACATAAATGAGGAACAAACCAAGGATAGCATCCCTAAAGTCAGTGTACATATTTTGAGTAAGAAAAACATCCTTGGTCTAACTAAAATCATAAAGAAGCATCAAGCTAACCACTTCTTACAAACTTACAGTCAAGATACATATAAAAAGTTGCAGTGTATGAATTATACTCTTCACTTTTCTTTAATTCTTAATAAGTAAACAAACTCTGCTCACCTGAAATGAAGCATCATGAAGAGCACGTGCAGCTGCAATACCAGCAAAACCACTACCAATGACTATAACAGATGGAGATGGTTGTCTCCTTTCAATTGCTGAAAAGCAAAGACCTATAAGACATAGACATAAAGAAGCCCAAATACATTACATACAAATTATTTTATCATGATTGTGCATATTAACAAAAGAATAAACTGAGTTAAAAAAATAAAAAAGCATTAAAAATCAACTACTTTTTAACCTACACACAAGTAGGATAACAAAGCCCTCAATGCATAATTTTGTATCAAAGACATTGCATTCTCCATATTTTTTATATTTATATAGTCTCAAGGAGAGAAGGAGGGAAGAGAGTAATACCCCGTAGATTAAGGCCTCTAATATGAGTTAAATTGTGTGGTTGATGTTTTACGCATGTTTGATTTTGTCATTTTAGCTTTTATTTGCACGGGACTTGGAAAAGATTGGGGAAAAAGGAAAGAAAACTTGTTTACAAAGCCATCAGTCAATGGGTTAGCCCCCATCAGTCGATTTGCATTGTGTTTTTCATAATGTCAACGCAGTCGACATAGGGCAAAATTGGCATTGTTTCTGTTTTAATTCAAAATTCTTTTCAAATGATTAAGGGAATTAATTTTAATATTTGCAAATGGTTTATACATACATACATACATACATATATATATATATATATATTTACAAGTTTATTGAACCATTTAAACATGATTTATTGAATTAAATCAGATTTGAGGGGTGAGATTCCAAAATTAAATTAATGTTGATGACCTCACCTCTTATCCTCTTCTTCCTTTCTCTTCTAAATGCTTAGAATAGACAATTTTGTCTTGAAAGTTTGATCTTATCCCCCATGCCTTCTTGTCTCTTTTCCATTCTTGTGTATTTATTAGAGGTACAATATCCCAAACCCCACCCTTTACCATTTCGGCCCATGAGATAGAACTAGCTTTGTTCCCCTTCAAATACCATTCCAATGGGCTTGAATTCAACCAACAAATTAGGGTTTTGAGCTTATATACCCTCCGCCTTCATCTCCCACCATATCATTGTCATATTTTCAACCCTAAGCTCTTCTATTTCTTTTCTTTCTCTCAACCACCAAATCTCCTTGTTTTGTTCGCATCATTACTCCAACTTACCTTCTCCTTCTTGCCCATTGCTCTGAACTTTCTTTCCTCTTCTAATTCTTCCTTTTAACTCTTTCTTATTTTATTCTTAAAGAGAGTTAGGTTTAGGAGAAGATTGAGGGTTTAAAATGTCCCATTGTTCTATTTATCCATGTGGAGGTTGTATTCTTTGATGATTTTCACTAAACTTATTGTCTTTGTTTCGATTTTGAGAAGTTTTTAAGAACTTTTTCTGAGTTTTACCCTCTTTTATAGATGTTCAGGTTCTAGCAGTTTCAAGCTAAGGTTTTTTCTCGCTTTTCTTGTAATCTTGCTAGCTTGACTTGAGGTAAGGAATTCTTACTTTACTAAGGGAGGTGAATGAGCATGTGGTGTTGTATAGAGTGCATGATCCTTGGTCATGTGTAAACATATGTGTTGATGGTTCTACGGTTGTGGGTATATTATGGTAAAATATACCCAAGCATGAGTAGAGAGTATGTTTTAGAAGTTTTCAAGTTTTCGTCCTGATTTCTGGAGTACGAGCATGATTTTTATCACTTAATGATTCCCTAAGCATGAGCACGCGTTAATCATGTTAAGATGTTTTGAGTTGTTAGAATGCATGAAAGTTTATGGATTGATGGTTCGTATAATTTTGGAAAGATTTTCCTAATATTTCAAAGTTGGTTTCAGAGTATTCATTGGTTGACTAGTAGACCGATACGCACTATTGATCAATGTGTCCCTAGTGGCACCATCGACTAACATGTACCTTTAGTCAATTGATGGTGCACACTTTTGTTGGTCAACTGATCCGCCCTATCAGTTGGTTATTTATGCATATTTTCCCAACATGAGTTTTTGTTAGCTGATCAACAATCACAACCTATCGGTCAACTTATTAAAGATTTTAGATGGTTAACTAATATGCCTTATTGATTAACCATCTACCTGATTTTCCTATGTTTTATTTATTTAAACCTGATTGTATTCCTTGGTTTTGTGGGTCCAACCCACTATTATTTGAGGCTTGTTTGGACATGTTAACTCCTTCATTTTGGTTATTTAACTTAGTTGGCCATGGTTGACCTTAATCCTAAGTTGTAGCCCAAACCTTAACCTTGGAAATGAAGGAAAAATAATTGGAGATAAATGATGCAATTGGATTTATTTGGTTATTGTTGGACATTCTGAATCACCATAAGAAAATAATTAGAGCTAATTAATAATTTGAGTATATATGGTTGGATTCATTATGATCTTATCCTATTTAGCATGAAATGGATAAATAATTGGGGTTTCACCCTAACTACTCTTAATGGGATATGTTAGACAACATGGACTAACTATGTGATTGTGTTTAGATTGGTCTATACGTGGACATTGTCTGGCATATAGCTTGGTATAATAAAACATTAATCACTCACAACAAAAGATTATAGAGCACTACATGAGTTTAGATTATCCGATTCTTGATTAGCAACTGGGAGTTAGTTTACCTTTTGACATTTCTATTATTTACCTTTAAATAGAATCTAAGTTGATCCCTGTACCTTTCCTACTCTAGAAGCTGACGAACTGGGAGTTAGTTTACCTTTTGACATTTCTATTATTTACCTTTAAACAGAATCTAAGTTGATCCCTGTACCTTTCCTACTTTAGAAGCTGACGATATACTAGAGTATTGATACTAAATAGTTTGGTCACCTAGGTTATTGATTTGACTTTCATGGGCATTGAGAAAACATAGGATAGTTCATCCAATTGCTCTAAAAGGATTAATTGTATAATATTATGGTTACAAATTGGAAAATGATTAAATGGAATGGACCTTAAAGTTATCTTTAAGTGGATCACTTTCTCAATACACTAATTTATGCGTACTTATGTTGATATCCATGATTCTCAAGTCTTATGCCAAGTATGATCATCTGTGAACCTATGACTATATGTGAGCATAATGATAACTATCATCATAAGCATGAATAAGGAAGCCAATTTGGGAATACCATGCTAGTGATATGTATGTTTTAGTATGATAGGCATGTGAATGTTTGTATAGCACGATATGTAGGCCTATATGACCTTGCATGCGTCATGTAACCTCCATGTTAGAGTAAGTTGGTTTACTCGATACATAAGTATTGATATGCATGTTTGTTCAATCACTTACTCAATCTTACGAGCAAAGGACCAAGTTGGTGAAGAATGCCATTAAAGGATCATTTGCTTATTTGGCGGATGGGACATTGAGAGCAAGACATTTCAGTATTGCTTTTCTCTTTTGAGGACCCTTAAAGACTAAACTTGTGCCTTTGGTTTAGTTTTTCCCTTTATGCATTTTCGATCTTTGTTTGGGTTTGATATAACTATAGCTTTTAAACTGTAAAACTCTTATCTCTTATGATATTTTGACTTACACCATCTATATTTTATCATGTATTGTGATTTTGGATATTCAACTTTGTATTTAGTGTGAGATGGACAATGCCAATAACACCCTATTTTTCTTAGAATAATTTACTTACTTTCATTCCTGTAAATGTTTTCAAATGAAGCTTCTTGGAAGGAAAAAATAGGGGTTTTATAGAGAGGCTTGCTAACAGGTTGAGGGGAAAGTTCTGGTAACTCCTAATACAATAAGGGTTCTTCAGAAAATTAATTGCTGAATCAAAAATAAATTAAATAATGTATGCTGAAATTTTGTGCCGTGTACTTTAATTTAAATTGTGATAATAAGTAAAGCAAGCTTTGAATATTTTCAAATGGCAGCGTGTCACATTCGCTAAAATAAATGAAACAGTGGCAATTATTTTCCAATCATAGAAAACTTCACAATGTTACAACTACTACAAAGCCGCATACACCTATTGGTTTTGTGTCAAAAGTTGAAAGATGTTTATCCGAATTCCATCTAATGTGCTAATAAGACACAAACTAAGCAATAACAATCATCCAACTATCGGTCCTCAAAAAAATATTTTAGGATCCTTGCCTGAGTCTCTTATTCTTCTTAGGGCCTTCTTTATCAATTTTGTACTTGCAAACCATGATAATTAATTGTAGCTAATAAGTATCATAGACTAAGATTGATTAAGAGTGATTGAGAGGGTGTGTGATGTAGGTAAGTTGACCAAGAGAGGGTATAGGTACGGGGACAACTAGAGAGAAGACAAGCAATTAGCTTTTCACTAATTTACCAACTTGTATATTATTGAGGTATTAGCTAATAGTTAGGCCCTTATTTAATAAGATAATAATTTCCCTCCATCCTAAATGGAATAATAGCCAAATGAAATCACTCCTATAATTGCTAAATATAATACTCTTTATAAAAAAGAAGCCATTTTAGCAATTTACACATTATTTAAGAACCTAATAAAACTCATCTTAAATTTTACTTACACCCTTTGTTGAAAAATAGCAAAGCATTTAATGCATAGGTAATAAAAAAATTAATCAAACAAAAAATGAGAGGGTAAAAGTAGTAGGTAATTTTTGACTTTTCCAAAAAAAAACTTTAATAAAAATAATTACACCTAAAATGACTTCCGTTTTGTATGGATAGAGTATTTAATATCTTCTAATAGCTTATATCACCGTACATGCCTAAATCCTAAAAAGACGGCTAAAAAATACAAAATTTAGGAAGTATATAATCCAAAACTTCCTAATAACAGATCATATGTACTACATGGCGTGGGCCCTCTAGGCGCTTCCCGTAATGGACCTGCATTATCTGCAGATCCAGAACCACAAGGATTTCTGGGCTGGTCATAGAACAAATTGGGTTAAAGAGCAAACTCCGGCAATAAAAGTACAAGGCAAAGGTGTGCCCGCCAAAGAATAGTGTGGCTTCCGAAAGCATCATCAGTGGGAGAAGGCCAGCACTTAGGACTGCCAATATGCTGGGAATAGGAACTAAGGGTAACAATGGCAATTGGGGTGTGCTACGAGGTGACTGAAGAGGTGGCCAGAGTTAGTGATAATTTTGAAGGTTGCAAGTGGTTTGTAAGGGTGCTTGTAGAGCTTAAAAAAGCTAACCTGATTCGATGCACTCAAAAACTGACCCAACAGAAGCCAAAAAAACACTTAACCCATTACTAACCTGACAATAACTTACCCGAATAAAACTCAACTCAACCCAAACCTAACCCGAGAAACCCAAAACTAACATCACCGACCACAACCCAACTCCAAATTAACCCAGCCAAATATCAACTCGATATCAAACCAAATTCAATTGACTCATGCTATTAAAACAAAATTATAAGGAAAAAAGAAAATACAACCAAAAGCCATCAACTACACAAGCTTCATAATTCATTTAAAAAATACACTGTTTTATTCATTTTATATTTTATTTTTTTTACTATTACCCTAAACACCCTCATTCACCAACCATATTAAGTTCAATGATTAGACCAACCCTATGTCAACCCAAAAATATGAGATAACACAAACACAAATTAATAAGACCAAGCATGATATATTAACCAAAATCTAAAATGACCCGAACTTAAAGTAACACGAACACAAAATAACCCAAACCAAACTCGAAATGACCCAAATTCAAAGTAATCAAACCTTGACACAAATAGATAAATTGATACAAAATGACACATGCTTGAAGCATCCAAACTTAACCTGTATTGATAAATTAACCCAAATTTAAAATAACCCGAACTCAAAATATGTTAACCTAAAATTACCTAAATCCCACAAGATACCAACCTACACGCCAAAATGACCCAAACAAAGAATGACCCAACCCGACCCAAGTTCATCATGAAGGAAAAAAGACCTGACCCAAGAATATCTTGACACAATATAACCCAATATGAACCTAAACCACCTAACCCAATTGCCAACTCTAGGCGATCGGGCTTTTGGGAAATGCGGAATTGTTTGTGAAGGCTTGTTAACAATGCTAGTGAGTGGCAATGGAGGTGCAGCAGTGGAGGCGAGTAGTGTGGTGCTGGTGTGATGGTGATTAGTGTGTCAGTGGTGAGCAAGGTTATGGAGGTTTTGTTGCGGAGAAAGGGAGATGAAAAGGTTGTTAATGAGCCGAATCGAGCCGAATACCCTCCGGTTTAAGCTTAGCTCATTTAATTTTGTTTAGACTCGAATTTGACTCAAGTTTAAAACGAGCCTGATTTGAGCTTAGCTTAATCAGGTTCGCGAGTTGACTCGACTCGGCAGGTTTAACATTTTTAAAAAATAATTAATAAACCAAATGGCTCGTTTATCATTATTCGATTCGTGACTTAGCTCATTTATCTATTCAACTTACTTAAAAGTTAAACAAACGAAATCAACTCGTTTAATTATTCGACTTATTTAAAAGCTCATTCAACTATTTGGCTCATTTATTATGTAAATTTTATAAAAGCCCAATCTATTAACGAACAATCCGAGCTTATAAATGAGTCGAACCAAGCTCGGGCCGAATTTGAGCTAGCTCGCCAACAAACGAGCCGAACCTCCTGTGGCTCTAGTTTGGCTCATTTAATAAACAAGTCTAAAAATAAAACTTGGAATTGATTCATTTTGCTAAACAGATATGTCAAGCCGAGCCCTTAACAAGCCAAACCAAGTCAGCTCATAAGCCAACTCAGTTTGTCAACAGCCTTAGAGAAGGTGATTGTTTTAGGGCTCCAAAGAAAGGATATTGTGGTGGTTGAGGGCCGAAGAGAAGGAGAATGAGGTCAATAGAGAGATGGTGATGTGGACAAAGCCCTTGCTGAGGTCAGGATGTGAGGCAGTGGCAATGAGAGTGCAGGGCGGCAGAAAGCAAGGGAAAACGAAGAGCAAGGACAGAGGTGGGCTAGTAGTCATCCACTGAGTTGCCAAAGGACTTGTTAATCTCCAAGGGGTGCTTGCTAGCAGTGGATTGCCGACAATTGTAACCAAACTTGTCAAACACAATTTTTCCACAAATTCCATACTTCTTTTTGGACCTTTCCTCAAATATCTGCCAAATGCTTTGAAAATTCTTTCTATTTTTGATAGGCTATGATACCAATGTGAGCTAGTAGTCATCCACTAGATAGCCAGGGAACTTGCCAATCTGCTAGGGGATGCCTTAGTAATAGTTGTTAGTACTTAGTAGTTAGTTGTTAGCGATTGTATGCTAACTTGTCAAACATAATTCTTCCACAAATTACATACTTCTTTTTAGACCTTTCATCAATGCATTCAAAGTCTTTGTATTCTTGTCAAGCTATGATACCAATTTGTTAGAATCCTTATCAGAGGATCTAGCCACAACAAGTGAAGGTACCTAAGTCGCTTATTCTTCTTAAGACCTTTCCTCTTAGTATTGCAATTGCAACCATGAAGACCTTTCCTATTAATATTGCAATTGTAACCATGGTAATTGACTATAGTTAATTAGGATTAATAGATTAGGATTGATTAAGAGTGATAAAGGGGGTACATGTGGTATAGGGAAGTCAACCAAGGGAAGGAGTAGGAAAGAAAAGGGGATTAGCCACTAAAGAAGGGCTAAGGAATTAGCTTCCCACTATTTTAAGAACTTGTTTAATATTGAGGTCTTAGCTTCTTATTAACAACTAATTACAAGCAAACTGGCTAGGCAAAAGATAATTATTTCCCTTCTTCCTAAAAGAAATAATTATCAAACTAAATCTTTCTTGTACTTGCTCAATATAATAAAAATTCCTAATATCAGAAAATGTGTTACCCTTAAAAAAAAGAAAAAGAAAAAGAAAAAGAAGAGATATGTGCTGGATGGTGTGGGCCCTCTTGGATCTTGTCAATCCGCCCTATCAAAATATTATAGATTTCGGGGAACAAAGTCTTGCGTCCACACCCAATCCACATAACATAACCAAGCTGGTTCAATCAGACAAAGAAAGTTTCACCACACAGCCACAATTAATAACTTTCCTTGTTCAACAGAACGATAGTGCAGTGCCTCTGAGATAGAATTCCATAGATATAGAAATTAGCACAAAACGCTGCGCAATCAAAGTTAATGTCTCACCCATGCGCTTCTTTTTATTTGTTCAGCAATATATCAACGAGAAAGCATGTGAAAAACTGAGACAATTTGTAGGTTAACTAACCTCAAACTTTAGCTAGTCTCCTACTAGTCAGTCAACTACCACTATGGCCTATACACCTATCTAGTACAACTCTTTAAGCTGTCTAGGCTTATGTAACTTCCTTGCAAATTTTGGTGATTTTTTATTGAAAAAAAAAATTGTGACCTGAACCAACTCCGTCAAGTTTCCTAATGTTTTAAATTTGAGTTAGTTTTCAGAGTACCGTTCATATGAAAATATCCCAAGTGCCGAACCTTCAATATGCTTCTAACTTTAACTGATTCCATCTGTCTCATTCTCTCTACTCCCCATTCATTTTGTCTGATCCATAGATGAAACTCAATTGAAATATCGTTTCGAAATCAGCGTACTGGTCAAAAAATTATGCAGCAATTTAATAAACATTCCTTTAACTGAAATAGGCAAGCACCCGATGTGCTCGAAATCCAAGACAAATAAGAGCCAATGAAATTGTTGATAATAGATAATACAGCCACCGCCAGTCTGGGTTTGTCATCTTTCTTGCTCCACCCCCACCAAAAACACAACCATTTTACCACTCGAGACGAAGACCTAACCACAGCCACTGTACGTGCCCAACAAAAAACGTGTTATTATATCTTACCGAACAATAGCGACGTCTTTTTCTTTTACTGGTCCAGCGTAACATATAAAGCACGGTTGGATAGCAAGTGGGGCCCACTAACCCACCGACTAATTCAAAAAGACCACAAAATCTCAAATCCAACAACAACATCAATAATAATAATAATAACTATTTTAATAGTAAAAGTGATACGAGCAATAAAAAAAAATCCATACCTGGGCTTAACTGGCGAGAAGTAGAACGCCTGTTCCTGGAATTCATTGATGAGCAACCGGACTAAACGATCAATATTCAATAGCAGTAGACACTTAACTTAAAATGACTGAATTCAATTGAAGGGACGGACGATAAAGATGAGGAAGTGAGAGGTTGACTATTAAGATTACATAAAAAAGCTGGGCGTAATTGTGGTGAGTAATGGAGAACAAAAATCAGCAGGCAGGTAATAAAATGATTTGAATTCGAAGAAAGCCCCAGATTCAATATCGACCAGTTCATGCGTATAACAAAAAATACGCCTGAATACCGATCCACCGAATAAGTAAGAAACCTTTTCTTTTGACCGTCCTCCCACAGCTAAATCTAGGCGAATTAAGTTGTGGTGACGATCTGATCAAATTCTAGAATTGCTCAAAAGAAGCAATAAAGGAATCGATTGACAAGAAGGCTTCCCAATTATAAATAGTAAGAATTAGACGGCAAGAATTTAGACAGGTGATTCAAGATAGAACTTGAACAGACACTGGGGTGGGGGAGTTCCGGGGATATTTCTTCTCTCAGAACGAAAATCAAATGAAACACGGAAGCCACGCGACCGACGGAATGGTTTTTTCGTATATCTCTGATTGCGTCCCGTCGTCTGAGCTGCCTAAACTTTACCCAACCACCCCCTATTTATAGCAAATTTGATCGGAGGGCGTCCTGTTTTATTTTTCTGGTATTTTCACGTTTCGCTAATTTTCTTAGATGATGTAACATTAACTTTAAATGACATAACTTTTTTTTTCATAACTTTTTTAAATTATTTCTATTTTTATTATAAAATATTATAAAATAATTTTTTTTTTAAAATTATAATAATAAAATGCATATCCAAAAATATTAATATATACCAATTTAAATCATATTCATATTACATATTAATTTATCAAATAATTTCTAAATAACTATCGAGTAAATTTGTCTATATTAATTCCTTTTATAATTCCAATTATATTGTTTAAGAGGTGGCAATCGGGTCGGGCGGGTCGGGTTCGGATTAGGTCATAGCTGATCGGGTCATTTTGGGTCATTTGACTTTTGCGGGTTGGGTCGGGTCATTTCGGGTTCGAGTCATTTCAGGTCAATTTGTCGGGTCGGGTTGGTTCCGGATCTGGTCATTTCGGTTCCGGGTCATTTCGAGTTAATTTGTCGAGTCAGGTTCGGGTTAAGAAAACTCGGATTCGGATCAATTCAGTTTAACTTAACTGGTAGGGTAGGTGATGAGTTCATATTTTGACACATTTTATACCCTTATAATCTTAGTTTTTGGTAGTTTATTTAGCTAATATAGGGGAATAATTATTGTTTTATGCTTAAGAGGTAAAAATTGCATAAAAATTATTATTTGAGCTAAAATGATATAAATTAAGTAAATTTAGAATAAAATATTATTTATTAATATTTATTGAATTTTATTTTGTAGGTATTATTTTTTTTAAATAAAAGAAAATAAAAAATAAAAAAAATAAAAAGAAATTTGACCTTTGGACCAACGGCCGAAGGCCCAAAGGCCTGGAACAAAATGAAAACCAAACGGAGCACAGGCTCAGCGCACGAAAACAAAAAGAGTCAGCAGGGCTGACGTGGAAAGGAGGGGCGCAGCGACAGAAGTAAAACGGAGGGCACGGAAAATTATAAAAAGGGACGGCAGGGAGAGGACGCGAAAGAAGCCATAGAGAGAGGGGGGCGGCAGAGCCGCAGGACGCGAGCCTTTACAGGCTCGGGAGAGGACGCGAAAGAAGCCATAGAGAGGGGGGGCGGCAGAGCCGCAGGACGCGAGCCTTTACAGGCTCGGGAGAGACAGAGCACAGAGAAGAGAGAGGAGGTCAGGCTCGGCGCAGCGAAGGACGTAGCACGGAAGGAAACAAAAGCAGCCGCACAATACAAGGGGCATGGAAACCGAGGCCAACGGACGCGCGGCAGCACAGCCTCTGTCAGCCGCTAGCCGAAGGAAAAGAAAAAGAAAGAATTTGGCACAGAAATCAAGGCACCGAGAGAGAAAATTTAGAGAAGAATTTATACCGGTAGAATTTATTTCAGATAAAATTAATTTTTATCTGAATAAATTCTTGATCCTTTATTTAAAATTAATTCCGGTTATTTCTTTCTCTTATTTTTAATTTATATTTTAGATATATATTTCTGTGTAATTAATTCTTTAATTATGGCTGGCTCATTATTTATTGTTAGGGAATGAATTGAAACCCTAGATTATGATTTGAATTATAATTTTATTTTCTTTGTTTCGTGAGATTGTTTCTTGACTCTATGTTAATTGCTATCGTTTATATGTATAATTCTGTCAAGTATAGTTTATTTGGTGCATGCCTTGTTCTGGTACCTCATAAGTGACAGTATGTAGGATTATTTTCCTGCTAGGTGGCCATCTAAATATACTAGAATTTATATGTATAAATTGCAGCTAGGTTAGATAGCAATTCACCTAATCGTTTTGTGATTCTAACCGAAGTGGTAAAACATTTCGATACGTGTGGGTCAAGGAAAGGAAATACAGCTAGACATGCTTTTTGTACTAGTATGGGTACTTAGATTGATAGCCTTCCACTTACACGTAATGCATTAAATCTAGTTAAATATAGGAGCCGCGTGTTGCTGCTATACTGTTAGTATTTAATAGGGTTAATATTGGCGCTTTGTCGTATTAATTAATTAAGGGAAGTAATATAAGGTGTATAGACCTACTTTTGGTGTGCAACTTGGTCGATCTCTTTCTCACGATTAAAAGATGACTTAGAAATAAATATTATATTTTCAACCTAATCTAGTGGTGGATTTTTATTTCCCTAACATATTTCTCATATCTGCGGTTTCCCATATCTTCATTATTTTCATTATTAGTTTGATTTTATTTATTCCTTTTATTATTTTATTATTTTTATAACCCCCATTAGTATTTTTCTTATTTATTTATTCTGTGTTATTTAGGATTTTTATTTCTAATTTTAGTTTTACTTTCAAGCTAGTTAATTAGAGGTGAGCCCTCTCAATCCCCGGCTAGAACGATACCCTTATTTACCAGTACTACAATTGACAACAAGAGGGTTTAAATTGCCTGCCGGCTACGGTCGCACCAATTTTTGGCGCCGTTGCCGGGGATTGGTAACATTACCTATATTATACTAGCAAGATTTTCTTAGTTTGTTTTTATTTATTTATTTATTTTTATTTTGTTTCTTTTTAGTACGGTTTACTCGGGTAAAGTGTTTCTCTTATTTCAGGTATCCACTGGTGAATGCACACGAGAAGAAAAACACAAGGAGAGTTGATACCAGTGAATCTTGAGATAGAAAAGTTCATTCGAGCGATTAGAAAGTCAAGAGTTTCTGGTTCTCCATCATCATCAACCGATTCTGTCTATTTCACTCAAATGGAAGCTAATAGAAGTTTACGGGAGCTAGCAGCCCATAACATAGCTGAAGCTGTACCTACATGCATAGGCTATCCTGAGCTAGCTGAAGGGAAAGAAAGGGATTTCGAGTTAAAGTCCAGCCTACTTCATCGTCTTCCAACATTCCATGGTCTCCCAAGTGAAGATCCAAATAAATTCCTAAAGGAATTTCAATTTGTGTGTGTCTCCATGTGCCCCAAAGAGGCAGATCTTCAAATCTTGAAACTCAAGGCATTTCCATTTGCCTTGATGGATGGTGCGAAAGACTGGCTTTATGAGTTATCAATAGGACATACATACTCATGGGACAACTTAGCAAGTGCTTTCTTAGACAAACATTTTCCAGCATCACGTGTCACAGTACTCAGAAAGAGGATCACCGGGATCTAGCAAGAGCCTGACGAGTCATTTCATGCATACTACAATAGGTATAAGGTTTTGCTTTCACAATGCCCACAACACGGAATGAGGGAAGAGAATTTATTGCAATATTTCTATGAGGGTCTCACTCAGCTTGAAAGGAATATGTTAGACGCAACAAGTGGTGGTGCTTTTATGGACAAAGATCCCATTTCAGCACAAGCGCTATTAAAGAATCGAGCCTCCACTGCACAATAATATGATGGTCTTTCTATTCGTGCAAGAGTAAATGAGGTGAGTGTAAATCAACTTGATGATAGACTTACCCAACTCACCACTTTTGTTTCGCAGCTCGCAACAACTTCTAGAGCTATTACCACATGCGGAGTATGTTCGGTAATAGGACATTCAAGTGAGAAGTGTCCGCAGGTAATAGGAGGAGACGATCATGCACAAGCTAATGCCATCGGATTTTCAAATACTTACCATCCAGGTATGTGTAACTACCCCAATTTTTGTTGGAAAGACAATAATAATGTTCTTAATCCTCCAGGTTTCAACCAAGTGGGACCTGGTTTTTATCAAAAATCACAAGGAGGATCTTTTCAGCCTGAAGCTCCAGTTACTGATAAATATGATAAGATGTTTGAGTTGTTATCTAATGGACTGAATCAGCTGCATCAAAGTCAACTCAACATGGAAAAGAGAGTGATGAATATTGAGAGGCAAATTGGAGAATTGGTTACTAGTTTCAATCAATCGCATGATCCGGGAAAATTGCCAAGTAGCACCATACCAAATCCAAAGGGTAATTTTGAATCAGCAAATGCAGTGGTAACCAGAAGTGGTAAATCAAGTGAAGATAATTCTAATAAAGTCAAGGAGAATATTGAGCAAGTGGAAGAAGATCCTGCTATAAAAGAGGGGGAAAGCATGGAGAAACAAGAAAATAAAAGCAGAAATCGACAAACGAGTGATCAAACAGATAATGAACTACAAGCTGAAAGTTCTTTAAATGGTAAATCCTCTACCATTCCTAAAAATTTTATAACTAATCCTATTTCTGCAGCTTCTTTTCCTAGCAGGTTATCCAAATCAAAGAAAGATGAGAGTGATCAAGCAATTTTGGATACATTTAAGAAGGTGCAAGTTAACATTCCACTCCTAGAGGCTATCAAACAAGTGCCTAAATATGCAAAATTCTTAAAGGAATTGTGCACCACAAGGAAAAGACTACGGGAAAAGAAAGTAGTGAAGATGAGTGAGCAATTGTCTGCGGTGATACAAAGAAAGCTACCTCCAAAATGCAAGGATCTTGGAAGTTTCACAGTTCCATGTGTAATTGGTAACAATAAGTTTGAAAATGCTATGCTAGACCTAGGTGCATCTATTAATGTTATGCCATATTCTATTTATGCATCTTTAGGTTTAGGAGAGCTTAAGAAAGATAATGTGATCATTCAACTTGTTGATCGTTCTAACGCATTCCCTAAGGGACTTGTAGAAGACGTTCTTGTGCAGGTTGATACACTTATTTTCCCAGCAGACTTTTATGTGCTGGATATGGACGATAGCATCTCAAGTCCAATGCCATTGCTATTGGGAAGACCTTTCATGAGAACTGCTCGCACAAAAATAGATGTTCATACTGGTTCTCTTACCATGGAATTTGATGGGGAAGACATAAGTTTCAACATTTTTAACACTATGAGATACCCTATGGATGATCATTCTTGTTTTACTATTGACACTATTGATTTGTTAGTACAGGATTATTTTGAGGAGGACAAGGAGGACCCATTAGATACCACTCTTGTGAAAAGTTTAGGATTGGATGAAAAGGGGGAGATGATTCCATTGGAGGAAATAGAAGCAATACTTGCACCACATCTTGTGCATGTGGTATCTCACATGGAGGCAAACCCTCCATATCGGTATGGATTCCCTCCTCTTTCGATTCCCTTATCTACTAACAAGCCCATACCTTCTATGATTCAAGCCCCCTTATTAGAACTCAAACCATTACCGGACCACTTGAAGTATGCTTACTTAGGAGATGATGAAACCCTTCCGGTGATTATATCTTCAAAGTTAACAGATGAAGAAGAGAGGAAGCTCTTAAGAGTTCTCAATAATCACAAGACTGCTATTGGATGGACGCTAGCAGACATCAAGGGAATAAGCCCTACTATGTGTGTTCATCACATACTTCTTGAGGATGGAGCAAAGCCAACTAGAGAAGCTCAACGTAGGCTTAATCCTCCTATGATGGAAGTAGTGAAGAAAGAGATCATCAAGTTATTGGATTGTGGAGTTATCTACCCTATCTCAGATTCTAAATGGGTGGCACCTATACATGTGGTGCCTAAGAAGTCAGGGGTTACAGTGGTGAAGAACGAGGAGAACGAACTTGTCCCTCAAAGGACAGTGACGGGGTACCGAGTATGCATTGACTACAGGAAGCTTAATGCCATGACAAAGAAGGACCACTTCGCACTACAATTCATTGATCAAATGCTTGAGAGATTGGCTGGTCATTCCTACTATTTCTTTCTTGATGGGTACTCCGGTTACAAACAAATTCACATAGCGGAGGAGGATCAAGAGAAGACGACTTTCACATGTCCATTTGGCACATTTGCCTACCGACGCATGCCCTTTGGGCTATGCAATGCCCCCGGTACTTTCCAAAGATGTATGGTTAGTATTTTTTCTGACTACATTGAGAAAATTATTGAGGTTTTCATGGATGACTTTAGTGTCTTTGGCGACACTTTTGAATCTTGTCTTGAAAATCTGAATTTAATTTTGAAAAGATGCAAAGAAACTAACCTTGTACTTAATTGGGAAAAGTGTCATTTCATGGTGACACAAGGAATTGTACTTGGTCATGTTGTATCATCTAGAGGGCTAGAGGTTGATAAGGCTAAAATAGATATTGTGCGTTACTTACCCTCTCCCACTTGCGTGAGAGAGGTGCGTTCTTTCCTTGGACATGCAGGTTTCTATCGCAGGTTTATAAAAGATTTCTCCAGCATTGGATGACCATTGACACGCCTTTTACAAAAGGAGGTGATATTTGAGTGGAATAAAGAATGCCAACAAGCATTTGATGAGCTAAAAAGGCTCTTGACTACTGCTCTAGTGATATTACCGCCAGATTGGTCCCTACTATTTGAAATCATGTGTGATGCCTCTGACTATGCAATTGGGGCAGTTTTGGGACAACGAAAGGACAAAAATCCATATGCCATCTACTACGCTTCAAGGACTTTAAATGATGCTCAGTTGAATTACTCAACTACCGAGAAAGAACTATTGGCTGTGGTATTTGCTCTTGAGAAATTTAGGTCATATTTGCTTCAAACTAAAGTTACCATATTTACTGACCATGCAGCTTTGAAGTATCTGTTGTCTAAGAAAGACGCAAAGCCACGATTGATACGATGGGTACTCTTGTTACAAGAATTTGATGTGGAAATTAAGGACAAGAGAGGTAGTGCGAACGTAGTGGCAGATCATCTGAGCCGAATGATTCGAGATGGTGAACCTATACCATTGATCGAGAACTTTCCAGACGAGCAGCTCTTCGGGATACAGGTAAGTACACCATGATTTGCTGATATAGTAAATTATTTAGTAACAAATAAGTTGTCTAATGACATGCCATGATCTATAAGGACTAAAATTAGAAAAGAGGCATCCCAATATGTTTGGGATGATCCCTATTTGTGGAAATTCGGTAATGATGGTATAATTAGGAGATGTGTCCCTGATTCAGAATTCGAGCATATTCTAGCACATTGTCATACATTGCATTGTGGGGGACATTTTGGTGCTAAAAAGACTACCTTCAAGGTCCTTGAAGCAGGTTTTTATTGGCCAACACTATTTAGCGATGCCAATGATTACTGTAGGCGATGTGATAGATGTCAGAGATCAGGTAATATTGGTCCTAGAGACCAAATGCCCTTAACTTCTATTATAGCTGTAGAAATTTTCGACGTATGGGGCATTGACTTTATGGGACCCTTTCCATCTTCTAAAGGTTTCTTCTATATTCTTCTTGCAGTAGACTATGTATCAAAATGGGTGGAAGCAATTGCCACCCGGACTAACGATTCTCGTGTAGTTGCAGGGTTCCTTCAATCTCACATTTTCTCTAGGTTTGGTATGCATAGAGTAATCATTAGTGATGGAGGATCACATTTCTGCAATAGGAAAATTGAAGCCTTGCTACGAAAGTATGGGGTAACACATAAAGTCTCTACACCCTACCATCCTTAAACTAGCGGGCAAGCCGAAGTTTCCAACCGATAAATAAAGAAGATACTAGAGAGAACTGTGAGTCCAAATCGAAAGGATTGGAGCTAAAGGCTAAATGATGCTTTATGGGCTTATAGGACAGCCTATAAAACTCCCATAGGCATGTCTCCCTTTCGACTTGTTTATGGAAAGGCATGCCATCTACCGGTGGAGCTTGAATACAAGGCATGGTGGGCTGTTAAGAATTTGAACATGAGTATTGACTCAGCGGGAACGCATAGGAAGCTATAACTTCATGAATTAGAAGAGATAAGGGATGACGCTTTTGAAAGTGCTATGGTATACAAGGAGAAGACAAAAGCTTTTCATAATAAGATGATTCGTGGAAAGTCATTTGTTGTGGGACAAAAAGTGTTACTCTACCATTCGAGTCTTCGCTTATTTCCAGGTAAGTTGCATTCTAGATGGGTTGGTCCTTTTATTGTTACTCATGTTTTCCCTTATGGTGCAATACAGATCAAAAGCGAGAAGACGGGGAATGAGTTCAAGGTAAACGGTCACAGGCTTAAGCCCTATTATGAGTCATTCATGGAGCATAACGTTGAAGAGGTATGCCTACAAGATGGACCCACACCGAATGAATAGATTGCTACGACGTCAGGCTGAAGACGTAAAAACAAGCGCTATTTGGGAGGCAACCCAAAGTCATAAGGGAGTTTTCTATCCTTTAGTTATTTATTTATTTAGTTTGTTTTCTCCATACATGAAATTTCATGTTTCCTTAGTTGTTTACACATTGAGGACAATGTGTGATTTAAGTATGGGGATGCGTGTGTTTTATTTATAAAAAAAATGAAAAAAAAATTGTTTTGATTTTTTTAGAGTGTTTAATTTTTTTTAGAGTGTCTAGTGTTTTTAGAGTCGTAGAACCCTTAACTAGTTAATGAGGAATATATCTTTGAAATTTAACGAAAAGAGGATCATGAAATTGAGATAAAGTAAGTGGAGATTTTTTGTGTTGATTGCGATATAGGGAACACATATCTATGTGCCTAAATGTGAATGGAGAAAGAACATGTATGATTTTCTAACCACCAACATGACATGTTGAGATTCATTACATTCCTCAGTGAGCGTTTGAACCATATGTACCTTCTTTTTCTGAGCGAATTTACACAAAAATCATCTACTTTCCTTGGCTTCAAAATTTTCTTTATAAACCTCATATATGTTTAATTGCTTTGATCAAATTATTTGCCATAGATCTTGTAATGGATTATAGAAATTACTAGAACTTACTCTTGTACTAGTCAAAGCTTATAGTCAAAACATGCTTTGATTGAGAAAATGATAAAGGCAGCTTAGGAATTGTCCATCACATGACCAAATAGCTTAACCTAATTTGTGTACCCATGATATACATCCCATAGAAACCCTTTGAGCCTATACATGGAACATACATTTTTTTTCATTACCCACATTAAATAACCTTCGGGCCTTAATCTCCTTACCTTTGCTTAAAGCTAGTGGAAGGAAATCAAATCGTTATGGATATAAAGAGTAGTTGCGTATGTGTGTATGTGAAAGAAATATATGTATTTATGCTAAGAAAGGGGATTAGTTATGTTTGGTGAAAAAAAAATTGAATGAAAAGAAAAAAAAAAGAAAATTGTCAAAAGAAAAAAAAATTGAAAAGAAAAAAAAGAAAAGAAAAAATGTTGGGACATAAGGAAGAGAGGGAGTTATAGAGACGATGTTGAGAATGTCTATTCATGTTCTATTTTGGTGTTAAGGTGGGGAGAGGTGTATCATTAATCATTGATGTGGAGTTATGCTTATATTTCATCTAATTATTAGATTCCACTAGCTCTTGATATTTTTAGCACCACATTCCTAAAATACTCCATACCCTTCTTTACCTTAAACCCCGTTACAACCAATAAGTAAGTCCTATTTGATTCTTGAGATGAGTAGCATTTGATCTCATGGAGATTAGTCACAAAATTTAAGCATATGGTTCGGTCCATTTGGCAAGTAGTTGATATCTTTCATGAGGTTTTATCCACAAGAACATGAACCTTATTTGTTTATATATGTGAGTCGTTTGTGATCTTTATCATCTTATCTCACATACATGAGTGTTTCTATACATTTGTAGCCATGAATCTAAGAAAAAAAATAGAAGGTATCCATAGTGAGGATGGATCTTGATGTGACTAAGGCGTGGTAGATTTTCATCCATAATATTGATCTACTCATACCTGTCATGTTTATGTGTGAACCATATATTGAAATTGATTCTTTAAATTTCCCAATGCTGAATCTTGATTGATTGCGAATCTTGACGTTTGAAAGTAAAATATTCTGAGACAAATATGGTTAAGGGTGTTAGGTATTTTTATTTTATTTTATTTTATTTGTGTGTGATTTTGTGGGTATATCATCTGCGAAACCCTCACGAGACCTTACTCGTCCTCGATGGGTGACCTAGGGGTTTAAAGGGCTTGTTGCACATGCTAAGTGTAATCGTGAGACCTACGAAAGTGGCTAGTTAATTTAATTTTATTTGTTTAGAGTAATAACTTGCTTGAGGACAAGCAAAAAGCTAAGTGTGGGGGTGTGATGAGTTCATATTTTGACACATTTTATACCCTTATAATCTTAGTTTTTGGTAGTTTATTTAACTAATATAGGGAAATAATTATTGTTTTATGCTTAAGTGGTAAAAATTGCATAAATTTTATTATTTGAGCTAAAATGATATAAATTAAGTACATTTAGAATAAAATATTATTTATTAATATTTATTGAATTTTATTTTGCAGGTATTATTTTTTTAAATAAAAGAAAAATAAAAAATAAAAAATAAAAAGAAATTTGACCTTTGGACCAACGGCCGAAGGCCGAAGGCCCAAAGGCCTGGAACACAAAACAACGCCGAAGAGGAACGAGACGGCAGAAGAAAAAAAAAAGCCGCTCGTAGGGGGAAGAAAAGTCAGCCATAGGGCTGACGTGGCAAAGGCACAAAAATTTTATAAAAAGCATGCGGCATTAATTGAGAAAGGAGGACGGTCTTCAGAGAGGGAGAGACAAAAGAACAGAGGGCGCGTCTGGGAGTGGGCGACGAGCCTTGAGGAGAGACAGGGGCGACTGGCGAGCGGCAGAGAAGAGCGCAGACAGAACGAAGAGCAACAGCAGGGCCTGACGCACGGACTTCGAGGACGTCGCACGGAAGAAGCCATAGAGAGAGGGGGGCGGCAGAGTCGCAGGACGCGAGCCTTTACAGGCTCGGGAGAGACAGAGCGCAGAGAAGAGAGAGGAGGTCAGGCTCGGCGCAGCGAAGGACGCAACACGGAAGGAAACAAAAGCAGCCACACAGTACGAGGCGCACAGAAACCGAGGCCAACGGACGCGCGGCAGCACAGCCTCTGTCAGCCGCCAGCCGAAGGAAAAGAAAAAGAAAGAATTTGGCACAGAAATCAAGGCACCCAGAGAGAAAAATTAGAGAAGAATTTATACCAGTAGAATTTATTTCAGATAAAATTAATTTTTATCTGAATAAATTCTTGATCCTTTATTTAAAATTAATTCCGGTTATTTCTTTCTCTTATTTTTAATTTATATTTTAGATATATATTTCTGTGTAATTAATTCTTTAATTATGGCTGACTCATTATTTATTGTTAGGGAATGAATTGAAACCCTAGATTATGATTTGAATTATAATTTTATTTTCTTTGTTTCGTGAGATTGTTTCTTGACTCTATGTAGGATTATTTGCCTGCTAGGTGGCCATCTAAATATACTAGAATTTATATGTATAAATTGCAGCTAGGTTAGATAGCAATTCACCTAATCGTTTTGTGATTCTAACCGAAGTGGTAAAATGTTTCGATACGTGTGGGTCAAGGAAAGGAAATACAGCTAGACATGCTTTTTGTACTAGTATAGGTACTTAGATTGACAGCCTTCCACTTACACTTAATGCATTAAATCTAGTTAAATATAGGAGCCGCTTGTTGCTGCTATACTGCTAGTATTTAATAAGGTTAATATTGGCGCTTTGTCGTATTAATTAATTAAGGGAAGTAATATAAGGTGTATAGACCTGCTTTGGTGTGCAACTTGGTCGATCTCTTTCTCACGATTAAAAGATGACTTAGAAATAAATATTATATTTTCAACCTAATCTAGTGGTGGATTTTTATTTCCCTAACATATCTACGTGCCTAAGTTTGAATGGAGAAGGAATATGTATGATTTTCTAACCACCGACATGGCATGTTGAGATTCGTCACATTCCTTAGTGAGCTTTTGAACCATATGTACCTTCTTTTTCTGAGCAAATTTACACAAAATCATCTACTTTTCTTGGCTTCAAAATTTTTTTTGTAAACCTCATATATTTTTAATTGCTTTGATCAAATTATTTGCCATAGATCTTGTAATGGACTATAGAGATTACTAGAACTTACTCTTGTGTTATTCGAAGCTTATAGTCAAAACATGCTCTGATTGAGGAAATGATGAAGGCAGCTTAGAAAAGTTTCCATCACATGACCAAATAGCTTAACCTGATTTGTGTATCCATGATATACATCCCATCGAAACCCTTTGAGCCTATACAAGGAATATATACTTTTCTTCATTACCTACATTGAATAACCGTTGGGCCTTAATATCTTTACCATTGCTTAAAGCTAGTGGAAGGAAATGAAATCGTTATGGATATGAAGAGTGGTTGTGTATGTGTGTGTGTGAAAGAAATATATGTATCCATGCTAAGAAAAGGGATTGGTTGTGTTTGGTGGAGGAAAAAAAATTGAATGAAAAGAAAAAAATGAAAATTATCAAAAAAAAAGAAAGAAAGAAAAAAATGTTGGGATATGAGGAAGAGAGGGAGTTATGGAGATTATGTTGAGAAAGTTCTATTCATGTTCTATTTTGGTGTTAAGTTGGAGATATGTATCAATGATCGTTGATGTGGAATTAAGCTTATATTTCATCTACCTATTAGATTCCACTAGCTCTTGATCTTTTTAGCACCACACTTCTAAAATACTCCATACCCTTCTTTACCTTAAACCCCGTTACAACCAATAAGTAAGTCCTAATTGATTCTTGAGATGAGCAGCATTTGATCTAATGGAGATTAGTTACAAGAGTTAAGCATATGGTTCGGTCCATTTGGCAAATATTTGGTATCTTTCATGAGGTTTTATCCACAAGAACATGAGCCTTATTTGTGTATATATGTGAGTCGTTTGTTATCTTCATCATCTTATCTCACATACATGAGTGTTTCTATATATTTGTAGCCATGAATCTAAGAGAGAAAAAATATAGAGGGTATCCATAGTGAGGATGACTCTTGATGTGACTAAGGCGTGGTAGATTTTCATCCATAATATTGATCTGTTCATACCTGTCATGTTTATGTGTGAACCATATGTTGAAATTGATTCTTTAAATCTCCCAATGCTAAATCTTGATTGATTGCTAATCTTGACGTTTGAAAGTAAAAGATTCTGAGAAAAAAATGGTTAAGGGTATTAGGTGTAGTTTGATTTTTTTTTTTATTATTGTGTGTGATTTTGTGGGTATATCATCTGCCAAACCCTCACGAGACCTTACTCGTCCTCAATGGGTGACCTAGGGGTTTAAAGGGCTTGTTGCACATGCTAAGTGTAATCGTGAGACCTACGAAAGTGGCTAGTTAATTTAATTTTATTTATATAGAGTAATAAATTGCTTGAGGACAAGCAAGAAGCTAAGTGTGAGGGTGTGATGAGTTCATATTTTGACACATTTTATACCCTTATAATCTTAGTTTTTGGTAGTTTATTTAGCTAATATAGGGGAATAATTATTATTTTATGCTTAAGAGGTAAAAATTGCATAAAAATTATTATTTAAGCTAAAATGATATAAATTAAGTAAATTTAGAATAAAATATTATTTATTAATATTTATTGAATTTTATTTTGCAGGTATTATTTTTTTTAAATAAAAGAAAATAAAAAAAAAGAAATTTGACCTTTGGACCAACGACCAAAGGCCGAAGGCCCAAAGGCCTGGAACAAAATGAAAACCAGACGGAGCACAGGCTCAGCGCACGAAAACAAAAAGAGTCAGCAGGGCTGACGTGGAAAGGAGGGGCGCAGCGACAGAAGTAAAACGGAGGGCACGGAAAATTATAAAAAGGGACGGCAGGGAGAGGACGCGAAAGAAGCCATAGAGAGAGGGGGGCGGCAGAGCCACAGGACGCGAGCCTTTACAGGCTCGGGAGAGACAGTGCGCAGAGAAGAAAGAGGAGGTCAGGCTCGGCGTAGCGAAGGACGTAGCAAGGAAGGAAACAAAAGCAGCCGCACAGTACGAGGCGCACGGAAACCGAGGCCAACGGACGCGCGGCAGCACAGCCTCTGTCAGCCGCCAGCCGAAGGAAAAGAAAAAGAAAGAATTTGGCACAGAAATCAAGGCACCGAGAGAGAAAAATTAGAGAAGAATTTATACCGGTAGAATTTATTTCAGATAAAATTAATTTTTATCTGAATAAATTCTTGATCCTTTATTTAAAATTAATTCCGGTTATTTCTTTCTCTTATTTTTAATTTATATTTTAGATATATATTTCTGTGTAATTAATTCTTTAATTATGGCTGGCTCATTATTTATTGTTAGGGAATGAATTGAAACCCTTGATTATGATTTGAATTATAATTTTATTTTCTTTGTTTCGTGAGATTGTTTCTTGACTCTATGTTAATTGCTATCGTTTATATGTATAATTCTGTCAAGTATAGTTTATTTGGTGCATGCCTTGTTCTGGTACCTCATAAGTGACAGTATGTAGGATTATTTGCCTGCTAGGTGGCCATCTAAATATACTAGAATTTATATGTATAAATTGTAGCTAGGTTAGATAGCAATTCACCTAATCGTTTTGTGATTCTAACCGAAGTGGTAAAACGTTTCGATACGTGTGGGTCAAGGAAAGGAAATACAGCTAGACATACTTTTTGTACTAGTATGGGTACTTAGATTGACAGCCTTCCACTTACACTTAATGCATTAAATCTAGTTAAATATAGGTGCCGCTTGTTGCTGCTATACTGCTAGTATTTAATAGGGTTAATATTGACGCTTTGTCGTATTAATTCAGGGAATTAATATAAGGTGTATAGACCTACTTTTGGTGTGCAACTTGGTCGATCTCTTTCTCACGATTAAAAGATGACTTAGAAATAAATATTATATTTTCAACCTAATCTAGTGGTGGATTTTTATTTCCCTAACATATTTCTCATATCTGCTGTTTCCCATATCTTCATTATTTTCATTATTAGTTTGATTTTATTTATTCCTTTTATTATTTTATTATTTTTATAACCCCCATTAGTATTTTTCTTATTTATTTATTCTGTGTTATTTAGGATTTTTATTTCTAGTTTTAGTTTTATTTTCAAGCTAGTTAATTAGAGGTGAGTCCTCTCAATCCCCGACTAGAACGATACCCTTATTTACCAGTACTACAATTGACAATAAGAGGGTTTAAATTGCGTGCCGGCTACGGTCGCACCAATTTTTGGCGCCGTTGCCGGGGATTGGTAACTTCACCTTTATTTTGCTAGTATTTTTAGTGTGTTTTTATTTTTAGTGTTTTTGTATTTTTTCTTTTAGTTTGTTTTAGATTTTCTTAGGATTTTTGGTGTGTTTTGTTATTAACCTTTTCCTTTGAAGTGTTAGTATTTTCAGGTAGCTATGAGAGGATCCTTTGGTTATGGACAACTTTGCTCGAATCTTAACGCAAGAGTAAATGAGGTAAGTATGAGTAGTCTTGAAGATAAACTTAACAAACTCACTGCTCCTGTTTTGTAGGTAGCTGAAGCTAGAGTTATTAATACAAGTGAAGTGTGTCATACACAAGGAAATCCATATGCTTACCATGAACAAGCTATGAGAGGAGGAGGATGGACACAACCTAATGCTCAATCCTTCAATGGTTTTCTAGGACATGATCCCTATACAAGCACATACTATTCGGGAATGAGGCATCAACCCAACTTTGGATGGGAGATGACTGATCAGCATCAAGTGCCATATCAAGACCCTTACATGCGCGAATATGAAGCTTCAAAATATTATAAATATCCTCAACAAGATTCTTCTCCAGTTTCAAAACCCTCAAGTTCAGTAAAAATGGATAAGATTCTTGAAGAACTGATAAATGGTCAAAATCAGTTGGCAGAAAGCCAAAATCAACTTATACAAATGAATGATCATTATTCAGTGCCATATCAAGACCCTTACATATGTGATTATGAAGCGTCAAAACATTATCAATATCCTCAACAAGAATCTTCTCCAGTTTCAGAGCCCTCAAGTTCAGAAAAAATGGATAAGATTTTTGAAGCATTGACAAACAACCTAAATCAACTGGTGCAAAGTCAGATTATGCAAAATGAAAGGGTGTCAGTGCTAGAGGAGAAAATGGGTTATATGGTCAACCTGATAAATCAATCACAAGCACAAGAAGAGCTCTCTAGTACTTCAATTCCAAATTCAAGTCAGAGTTATGAGGATGATGATGACATATCTGAATGTGAGGATGAGCTAGTTGAGGAGGTTCCCATGGAGAACATTGAAAAGCAAGATCAGGTGGAAGAAGAGCTTGTAAAAGTAGAAAAAGAATATCATCAAAATGAGGATCAAGTGAACAAAGAGAAGTATATGGATGACAAGACTATTACTTTCACCTACCATATACCATCTTTGAACATTTATTCCCCACTTTTGCTTGGAGATGACCATGAGACACAAGGTAAGACTTTGAACCACTTTGATTTTATTTGTGCTAACCACACTCCTTGTTTTTCCTCTTGTAGCAGGTTGTATGGATCCAAGAGTGAAGAGAGTAATCAAATCACCTTGGATACATTTAATAAGAAGCGTGATGCTCCAAAGGAGAGGTTATGTTGGAAGGATGTGTTTAAAGATTTTAATATGGGAAAATATGTTCCTTCGATAGAGAGATTACCATACATGGACATTGGGCAAAACATTCTCTCTTTACACACCTGTTTAAACTCCATGCTAGGTGATGCGGGAGCAGAGTCACAGAACATAACACCAAGGAAGACAGTTACGCTACTCATAATGGGTGCATGAATAGGGGGTATGCATGGCTTCATGTAACGTTTGTTAGCTAGCGTAACGTTTATTTTTAAGTACTAGTTATTGTTATTTACTTTTAGTCAACGTTTGTTAGCTAGCGTAACGTTTATTTTTAAATACTAGTTATTGTTATTTACTTTTAGTCAACGTTTATTAGCTAGCGTAACGTTTATGTTTAAGTACTAGTTATTGTTATTTACTTTTAGTCAGTTAGTAACTGACTATTAACTAGCTAGTCTTAAGGGAATTAATGCTTTTGAGAGGGAATATGCTTGTAATCTTTTGAGAAGATGCTTGGTTCCTTGGCTATATAAACCATAGGAAACCAAGTAGAAAGACACAACTTGAATAAGAAGAACAAACTTAAGCATTGCTTAAACCTGAATTCTGTGTGGATTCATCTCGTAACAAGTCGAATCTGTGTGAACGATTTGTTTCGAATCATCTTGAAATAAAACTGAATCTGTGTGAACGGTTTTGTTCTCGAAACCTTAATTGTTATTTCTGTGTGGTTTAAAGATTAATTTACCCTTCTACCTCGTGTTCCATCATCATCCACCCCTTCGAATCCCCATCATCAACCTCCATAATCCATACTCATCAAATACTCCATATAAACTCCATCTAAATCTAAAACTCTAACCGTGCACGCATCAATTTGGTATCAAAGCTAAGGTTGTGGTTAGAGTGAACAAATTCTTCAAGACCAACCATGGCAAGTCAAGAAGAAGAGTTTAGAGATATTCTCAAAGCCTTGGTGGAAGATTTTAAGGATGTCAAGATCCGTATGGGAAGAATCGAAGCTTCCCAAGCACAAGGGTCACATGTGCAACAACCTTACCGAAGAGAGCCAATCGAAGTAGAGCATATGAGGAGAACATCGCATCGATTGGAAAGGGAAGAAGAAAGTGTAGGAGACTACGGAAGGGCACATGAGTCCTTTAGGAGGACATATGACGACGTAGAGAAGGGGATCCGTTTTGACTTACCGGACTTTGAGGGTAATCTCGACCCGGAATTGTTCCTTGCATGGTTGCAAAACGTGGAGTCGATCTTTGAGTATAAGGAGATCGATGATGAGAAGAGATGTCGTATAGCAATCTTGAAGTTGAAGAAATTTGCTAGAGTATGGTATGACAATCTAAAACAAAGAAGAGAAAGAGAAGGGAAAACAAGAATCCGATCATGGGAAAAGTTGAAGAAGCATCTAAGGAAGAAGTTCGTTCCGAGAGAATACGAGCAAGAGAACTTCATCAAGATGACCACTCTGAGGCAGGGCCTACTCGGAGTTGAAGAGTATATTCGAGAATTCGAAAGGCTAACGCTTGTATGTGATGTGCAAGAACGAGAAGAGCAGCGATGTGCACGATTCATAGGAGGTTTGAATATGAATCTCCGAGAGAAGGTAGAAGTGTACCCATATGAAGTTTTCGAAGATTTGGCTAAACTAGCCATCAAGTTCGAAAAACAGTTGAAGCGGGGCAAGGTTCCAAGTAAGTCCATCAGTGTTTCGTATGGGTCAAACTTTAAAGGAGGATCTAAGCCACCAATGGTGCAATCCACTAACACCGATGCGGATAGAAGATTCACTCGGGGGGAAAAAGGCAAGGAGCAAGCGGAGGAGAAGTTCCGCAGGCAATGCTTTAAGTGCCGGGGATATGGTCACTTCGCTCGGGATTGCTCAAACCAACGAGTGTTATCCCTGAAGGAAATCGCCAATATGGAGACATGTGAGGAAAGTGAAGACCATGAGGAGGATGAAACCGAAGAGCCAGAGGATGCCTTGGAAGAAGGAACCGTAGATTGTTATGTGCTGAGACGAGTTCTCCAAGTGTAAACCTGACCTCTACCTACTCAGCGGGAAAGGCTTTTTAAGGCTAAGTGCCGAGTTGGAGATCGAGTATGTGAGATCATCGTTGATAGCGGCTCATGCACCAACGTAGCTAGTGAGAAGATGGTCAACAAGCTTGGATTGGAAACAACGAGTCACCCCAGGCCATATTCACTGCAATGGCTCAATCGCGACAAGGGCATACGGGTAACAAAACAATCTCTTATCTCGTTCAAAGTTGGGAATTATGTATATACTATTCTATGTGATGTCCTGCCTATGGATGCTTGTCATATTCTGTTGGGGAGACCATGGCAGTATGATAGAAAGGTTACACATGATGGGTTCCTCAACGAATACATCGTGTGTAAGGATCAGAAGAAGTACAAATTAAAACCAAACGAGGACGAGGAGAGTTTGGTTAGAGAGAAAGAAGAGAATTCGAGCTGAAAGAGTAAAGAATTGCTGATTTTGAAAGAGCATGAAATGTTGGAAGCTCTAAAGGGGGAAGAAAGGTGCTACGCCCTAGTAGCAAGGGAGATCTCAAAAAACAAAGAGGCCATCAACCAAGATCCAAAGCTGAAAAAAATATTGAAAGAATATGCAGATGTGTTCCCAGATGAGCTACCAATTGGGTTGCCTCCTTTGAGAGGAATCGAGCATGCTATAGATCTCATGCCAGGAGCCCCACTGCCGAATCGCCCAGCTTATAGATGCAACCCAGAAGAAGCTAAGGAGTTGCAAAGACAGGTACAAGAGTTGCTGGATCAGGGTTTTATACGAGAGAGCATGAGTCCATGCGGGGTTCCAGCCTTATTGGTGCCAAAGAAAGATGGCACATGGAGGATGTGCATCGACTCCAGAGCAGTTAACAACATCACGATCAAGTACAGATTTCCAATGCCGAGGTTGGATGACATGCTAGATGAGTTGCACGGAGCTAAAGTCTTCTCGAAGCTCGATCTCAGAAGTGGCTATCATCAGATGAGGATTTGAGAGGGAGATGAATGGAAGACCGCTTTTAAGACCAAGTATGGGCTATACGAGTGGTTGGTAATGCCCTTCGGATTATGCAACGCACCGAGCTCTTTTATGCGGTTGATGACCGAGGTTCTACGACCCTTTCTTGGAGTCTTTGTTGTTGTATATCTGGATGATATCCTGGTGTATAGCAAGACAGAGGTCGAACACCGACAACATCTGAGACAATTGTTCGATAAGCTCAGAGAGGTGAAGCTCTACGGCAAAAGGGAAAAATGTGACTTCATGATAGCAAGTGTAATCTTTCTTGGTTATATAGTAAGCGGAGATGGTATCCGAGTAGATCCATCCAAGGTGGAATCAATCCAGACATGGCCAACCCCTACTAATGTGCATGAAGTTCGAAGTTTTCACGGACTGGCGTCCTTCTACCGAAGGTTCATCAAGGATTTCTCCACTATTGCGGCACCTATGACACAATTAATGAAAAAGGGGGAATTCCACTGGGATGACCGGGAAACCAAGGCATTTGAATAATTGAAGGAGAGGCTCTCCAATGCACCGGTGCTAACCCTACCGTGTTTCGACAAGTTGTTTGAGGTAACTTGTGACGCAAGCGGTGTGGGTATCGGGGGAGTGCTTTCTCAGGAGAAGAGGCCAGTAGCATTCTTTAGCGAGAAGTTAAATGGGGCTAGACTCAACTACTCGACATACGACAAGGAGTTTTATGCTATTGTGCGAAGCTTGGAGACATGGAGCCACTATCTGAGACCAAAACCTTTTGTACTTCACTCTGATCATGAGAGTTTGAAATATTTACATGGCCAGAAGAAGATAAGCATAAGGCATGCCAAATGGACCAGCCTACTTCAGACTTTCGTCTTCTCTACCTGTCATGTGGATGGAAAAGAAAATGTGGTAGCAGATGCCCTATCCCGGCGGAGTATGGTGCTCACCGTGATGGAAGCTAAGCTACTAGGGTTCGAGATGCTCAAAGGGCAGTACTCCGCGGATGAGGATTTCTCCATGATAGTCGAGGAGTGTGAGAAACAGGGGGTTCACGGGGCCTATGCTCTTCAAGATGGGTTCTTATTCAAGAACAACAAATTGTGTATCCCCAGAACATCAGTTCGGGAATTACTCATCAAGGAGGTACATGAAGGAGGGATAGCCGGACATTTTGGGATCAACAAGACTCTGGAACTATTGCAGGAACACTTCTACTGGCCAAGGATGAAAAAGGGAGTCCTAGACACGGTCACCAGATGTTCCACGTGTCAAAAGAGCAAAAGTTTCTTTCACAAGGGAGTCTATGTGCCATTGCCTGTACCTACCCAACCATGGGAAGGAGTTAGTATGGATTTTATACTAGGGCTGCCCCGAACCCAACGCGGGAAAGATTCTATCATGGTAGTCGTTGATCGGTTCTTCAAGATGGCACATTTTATACCGTGTCATAAAACCAATGATGCAACCTATGTTGCGGATCTGTATTTTCAGGAGGTTGTGAAACTGCATGGGGTTCCGAGGACGATAGTTTCGGATAGGGATGTCAAGTTCCTTAGTTATTTTTGGAAGACTTTGTGGCACAAGCTGGGCACAAAACTTCTATTCAGTACTTCACACCACCCCCAGACCGATGGACAGACAGAAGTCACGAACCGAACATTGGGAACTCTACTGAGGGGACTGGTTAGTAAAAGTACCAGGGATTGGGATGTCAAGCTTGCCCATGCTGAATTTGCTTACAATCGATGTCCTTCTACAACAACAAAGTGTAGCCCTTTTGAGATCGTATATGGTTTCAATCCATATATTCCCATCGACATGGTAGCATTGAAGAAAGGGGAAATGCGGAACCATGATGCAGAAGAAAGGGTAGAATTCTTCCAGAAGCTACACCAACAGATTAAGGGCAATATCGAAAAGTCCAACGAGAGATATAAGGCCAAGGCAGACAAACATCGCACTCAACCAGATTTCCAGTCAGGAGACCTCATATGGTTACACCTTCGGAAGGAAAGGTTTCCCAACTTAAGGAAAAATAAGCTCATGCCTCGAGCAGACGGTCCCTTCAAGGTCCTTCGTAGATTTGGAGAGAGCGCCTACGAGCTAGAACTACCTGACTCCTACGGAGGAGTATCGAGAACGTTCAATATTGGAGACATCAGCCCCTATCATGACGACTCGAATTTGAGGACAAATTCAAACCAACCCGGGGAGAATGATGCGGGAGCAGAGTCACAGAACATAACACCAAGGAAGACAGTTACGCTACTCATAATGGGTGCATGAATAGGGGGTATGCATGGCTTTATGTAACGTTTGTTAGCTAGCGTAACGTTTATTTTTAAGTACTAGTTATTGTTATTTACTTTTAGTCAACGTTTGTTAGCTAGCATAACGTTTATTTTTAAATACTAGTTATTGTTATTTACTTTTAGTCAACGTTTATTAGCTAGCGTAACGTTTATGTTTAAGTACTAGTTATTGTTATTTACTTTTAGTCAGTTAGTAACTGACTATTAACTAGCTAGTCTTAAGGGAATTAATGCTTTTGAGAGGGAATATGCTTGTAATCTTTTGAGAAGATGCTTGGTTCCTTGGCTATATAAACCATAGGAAACCAAGTAGAAAGACACAACTTGAATAAGAAGAACAACCTTAAGCATTGTTTAAACCTGAATTCTGTGTGGATTCATCTCGTAACAAGTCGAATCTGTGTGAACGATTTGTTTCAAATCATCTCGAAATAACCGAATCTGTGTGAATGGTTTTGTTCTCGAAACCTTAATCTTTATTTCTGTGTGGTTTAAAGATTAATTTACCCTTCTACCTCGTGTTCCATCATCATCCACCCCTTCGAATCCCCATCATCAACCTCCATAATCCATACTCATCAAATACTCCATATAAACTCCATCTAAATCTAAAACTCTAACCGTGCACGCATCACTAGGTAAGTTACGTTACTGTTGGATCAAATCTTTCATTAAATCTAACATTTTATCTTTTTCTTCCTTGCAGGATAAAGATGATCAGCACAAGGAAGGATTTGGTGAAGCAGCTCTCAAGTGGACGTATCCACCTTGAACGAGACAAACCGAGATCATGTCAGGCTGAAGACATAAAAACAAGCGCTACTTGGGAGGCAACCCAATGTCATAAGGGATTTTTCTATCCTTTAGTTATTTATTTATTTATTTATTTTGTTTTCTCCATACATTAAATTTCATGTTTCCTTAGTTGTTTACACATTGAGGACAATGTGTGATTTAAGTGTGGGGGTGCATGTGTTTTATGTACGTGTCAAAAAAAAATTTTGAAAAAAAAAATTGTTTAGGTTTTGATTAGAGTGTTTAGTGTTTTTAGAGTCGTAGGAGCCTTAACTAGTTAATGAGGAATATATCTTTGAAATCTAACGAACAGAGGATCATGAAATCGAGATAAGGCAAGTGGAGATTTTTTGTATTAATTTCGATATAGGGAACACATATCTACGTGCCTAAGTTTGAATGGAGAAAGAATATGTATGATTTTCTAACCACCGACATGGCATGTTGAGATTCGTCACATTCCTTAGTGAGCTTTTGAACCATATGTACCTTCTTTTTCTGAGCAAATTTACACAAAATCATCTACTTTTCTTGGCTTCAAAATTTTTTTTGTAAACCTCATATATGTTTAATTGCTTTGATCAAATTATTTGCCATAGATCTTGTAATGGACTATAGAGATTACTAGAACTTACTCTTGTGCTATTCGAAGCTTATAGTCAAAATATGCTCTGATTGAGGAAATGATGAAGGCAGCTTAGAAAAGTTTCCATCACATGACCAAATAGCTTAACCTGATTTGTGTATCCATGATATACATCCCATCGAAACCCTTTGAGCCTATACAAGGAACATATACTTTTCTTCATTACCTACATTGAATAACCGTTGGGCCTTAATATCTTTACCATTGCTTAAAGCTAGTGGAAGGAAATCAAATCGTTATGGATATGAAGAGTGGTTGTGTATGTGTGTGTGTGAAAGAAATATATGTATCCATGCTAAGAAAAGGGATTGGTTATGTTTGGTGGAGGAAAAATTTTGAATGAAAAGAAAAAAAAAATGAAAATTATCAAAAAAAAAGAAAGAAAGAAAAAAATTTTGGGATATGAGGAAGAGAGGGAGTTATGGAGATTATGTTGAGAAAGTTCTATTCATGTTCTATTTTGGTGTTAAGTTGGAGATATGTATCAATGATCGTTGATGTGGAATTAAGCTTATATTTCATCTACCTATTAGATTCCACTAGCTCTTGATCTTTTTAGCACCACACTTCTAAAATACTCCATACCCTTCTTTACCTTAAACCCCGTTACAACCAATAAGTAAGTCCTAATTGATTCTTGAGATGAGCAGCCTTTGATCTAATGGAGATTAGTTACAAGAGTTAAGCATATGGTTCGGTCCATTTGGCAAATATTTGGTATCTTTCATGAGGTTTTATCCACAAGAACATGAGCCTTATTTGTGTATATATGTGAGTCGTTTGTTATCTTCATCATCTTATCTCACATACATGAGTGTTTCTATATATTTGTAGCCATGAATCTAAGAGAGAAAAAATATAGAGGGTATCCATAGTGAGGATGACTCTTGATGTGACTAAGGCGTGGTAGATTTTCATCCATAATATTGATCTGTTCATACCTGTCATGTTTATGTGTGAACCATATGTTGAAATTGATTCTTTAAATCTCCCAATGCTAAATCTTGATTGATTGCTAATCTTGACGTTTGAAAGTAAAAGATTCTGAGAAAAAAATGGTTAAGGGTATTAGGTGTAGTTTGAATTTTTTTATTATTATTATTGTGTGTGATTTTGTGGGTATATCATCTGCGAAACCCTCACGAGACCTTACTCGTCCTCGATGGGTGACCTAGGGGTTTAAAGGGCTTGTTGCACATGCTAAGTGTAATCGTGAGACCTACGAAAGTGGCTAGTTAATTTAATTTTATTTATTTAGAGTAATAAATTGCTTGAGGACAAGCAAGAAGCTAAGTGTGGGGGTGTGATGAGTTCATATTTTGACACATTTTATATCCTTATAATCTTAGTTTTTGGTAGTTTATTTAGCTAATATAGGGGAATAATTATTGTTTTATGCTTAAGAGGTAAAAATTGCATAAAAATTATTATTTGAGCTAAAATGATATAAATTAAGTAAATTTAGAATAAAATATTATTTATTAATATTTATTGAATTTTATTTTGCAGGTATTATTTTTTTTAAATAAAAGAAAATAAAAAATAAAAAATAAAGAAATTTGACCTTTGGACCAACGGCCAAAGGCCGAAGGCCCAAAGGCCTGGAACAAAATGAAAACCAAATGGAGCACAGGCTCAGCGCACGAAAACAAAAAGAGTCAGCAGGGCTGACGTGGAATGGAGGGGCGCAGCGACAGAAGTAAAACGGAGGGCACGGAAAATTATAAAAAGGGACGGCAGGGAGAGGACGTGAAAGAAGCCATAGAGAAAGGGGGCGGCAGAGCCGCAGGACGCAAGCCTTTACAGGCTCGGGAGAGACAGAGTGCAGAGAAGAGAGAGGAGGTCAGGCTCGGCGCAGCGAAGGACGCAGCACGGAAGGAAACAAAAGCAGCCGCACAGTACGAGGCACACGGAAACCGAGGCCAACGGACGCGCGGCAGCACAGCCTCTGTCAGCCACCAGCCGAAGGAAAAGAAAAAGAAAGAATTTGGCACAGAAATCAAGGCACCGAGAGTGAAAAATTAGAGAAGAATTTATACCGGTAGAATTTATTTCAGATAAAATTAATTTTTATCTGAATAAATTCTTGATCCTTTATTTAAAATTAATTCCGGTTATTTCTTTCTCTTATTTTTAATTTATATTTTAGATATATATATTTCTGTATAATTAATTCTTTAATTATGGCTGGCTGATTATTTATTGTTAGGGAATGAATTGAAACCCTAAATTATGATTTGAATTATAATTTTATTTTCTTTGTTTCGTGAGATTGTTTCTTGACTCTATGTTAATTGCTATCGTTTATATGTATAATTCTGTCAAGTATAGTTTATTTGGTGCATGGCTTGTTCAAGTACCTCATAAGTGACAGTATGTAGGATTATTTGCTTGCTAGGTGGCCATCTAAATATACTAGAATTGATATGTATAAATTGCAGCTAGGTTAGATAGCAATTCACCTAATCATTTTGTGATTCAAACCGAAGTGGTAAAACGTTTCGATACGTGTGGGTCAAGGAAAGGAAATACAGCTAGACATGCTTTTTGTACTAGTATGGGTACTTAGATTGATAGCCTTCCATTTACACTTAATGCATTAAATCTAGTTAAATATAGGAGCCGCTTGTTGCTGCTATACTGCTAGTATTTAATAGGGTTAATATTGGCGCTTTGTCGTATTAATTAATTAAGGGAAGTAATATAAGGTGTATAGACCTGCTTTTGGTGTGCAACTTGGTCGATCTCTTTCTCACGATTAAAAGATGACTTAGAAATAAATATTATATTTTCAACCTAATCTAGTGGTGGATTTTTATTTCCCTAACATATTTCTCATATCTGCGGTTTCCCATATCTTCATTATTTTCATTATTAGTTTGATTTTATTTATTCCTTTTATTATTTTATTATTTTTATAACCCCCATTAGTATTTTTCTTATTTATTTATTCTGTGTTATTTAGGATTTTTATTTCTAGTTTTAGTTTTACTTTCAAGCTAGTTAATTAGAGGTGAGCCCTCTCAATCCCCGGCTAGAACGATACCCTTATTTACCAGTACTACAATTGACAACAAGAGGGTTTAAATTGCCTGCCGGCTACGGTTGCACCAGTAGGGTTAGTTTCGGGTCATTTTCTAGTTCACATGAGAAGGTGGCTTCGGTCTGTTCAGGTCATTTCATGTAATATGACGAGTTAGTCCCACTATGTTCGAGTTGTTTTGAGTTAAGTTGATGGGTGGGGTCATTTCATATAATTTGACGGGTTGGATTTGATTAGTTATGGGTTAACTTAATGGGTCAGGTCGGGTCGAGTTTTGACAGGTTCACTCATATTCGAGTCTGGGCAATTATCATTTCATAAATCGTAAATATTAGAGACAGACAACCATAAGATTTCTATTGAAGATAAAAGAATTAAAAATATTAAATGCGCTTTATTTTCTCAAATAAATAGTAAAGATATTTATAAATTTTAATAATAAAAAATATTGTGCTTTGAATCAAACAAAGATATTTATCATTGATTATAATTTATTTGATTACTTAAAATATTTACTTAAAAAAAAGATAATTGTACAAAATAAAGATGATCAAAACAAGATTATACAATGTATAATCATCATATATTACATTGTATATATTAATATTAGATACAATCATAAGATTACTAGTAAAGATAAATGAAATAAGAATATTATATGTGTTTTATTTTTACAAAGGTAAATAATAAAGATATTTATAAGTTTTAATAATATTATATTTGATTGCTTAAAATATTTATAAATTTTACAAGTAAAAATATTAGATGTTTATCATATATTATATTTATTTGATTACTTAAAATATTTGATTACTTAAAAAAGATAATTTTATAAAATAAAGGTGAGCATAACAAGAATATACAATGTATAATTATCATTTATTACATTGTAAATATTAGATACAATCATAAGATTACTAGTAAAGATAAATGAACTAAGAATATTATATGTGTTTTATTTTTACAAAAGTAAATAATAAAGATATTTATAAGTTTTAATAGTATTATATTTGATTGCTTTAAACATTTATAAATTTTACAAGTACAAATATTAGATGTTTATCATATATTATATTTAATTGATTACTTAAAAAAAGATAATTTTATAAAATAAATGTGAGCATAACAAGAATATACAATGTATAATTATCATTTATTACATTGTAAATATTAGATACAATCATAATATTACTAGTAAAGATAAATAAAATAAAAATATTATATGTAGTTTATTTATACAAAGGTAAATAATAAAGATATTTAAAAGTTTTAAAATTATTATATTTGATTGCTTTAAATATTTATAAATTTTACAAGTAAAAATATTAGATGTTTATTATATATTATATTTATTTGATTGCTTAAAATATTTGATTACTTAAAAAAAGATAATTTTATAAAATAAAGGTGAGCATAATAAGAATATACAATGTATAATTATCATTTATTACATTGTAAATATTAGACACAATCATAAGATTACTAGTAAAGATAAATAAAATAAAAATATTTTATGTGTTTTATTTATATAGAGGTAAATAATTTATAAAATAAAGGTGAGTATAATAATACTATACAATGTATAATTATCATTTATTACATTATATATATTAGATACAATCATAAGATAACTAGCAAAGATAAATGAAATAAGAATATTATATGTATTTTATTTTTACAAAGGTAAATAATTTATAAAATAAATGTGAGTATAATAATATTATACAATGTATAATTATCATTTATTACATTGTATATTAGATACAATCATAAGATTACTAGTAAAGATAAATGAAATAAGAATATTATATGCTTTTTATTTATACAAAAGTAAATAATAAAGATATTTAAAAGTTTTAAGAGTATTATATTTGATTGCTTTAAATATTTATAAAGTTTACAAGTACAAATATTAGATGCTTATCATATATTATATTTAATTGATTACTTAAAATATTTGATTACATAAAAAAAGATAATTTTATAAAATAAAGGTGAACATAACAAGAATATACAATGTATAATTATCATTTATTACATTGTATATATTAAATACAATCATAAGATTACTAGTAATGATAAATAAAATAAGAATATTATATGTGTTTTATTTTTAAAAGGTAAATAAAATAATATATATATATATATATATATATATATATATATATATATATATTTATAAGTTTTAATAGTATTATATTTGATTGCTTTAAATATTTATAAATTTTACAAGTAAAAATACTAGATGTTTATCATATATTATATTTAATTGATTGCTTAAAATATTTGATTACTTAAAAAAAAGATAATTTTATAAAACAAATGTGATAATAAAAATAACTATATAATGTATTAATGTATAAATTATAATTATCATTTATTATATTTTAGATTTTTTTTAATTTGCAAAAAAAAAGGGTCTGGTCTAACCGGAACCAGTCCACCTGTTTTTCTTCTTTTTCTCTTCTCATTTTCTCTTCGTTTGTCTGAAACTTGACTAGACAAACGAAGCCTATCGAGCTCGACCCTGTCCTACCCCTGCTGTGCCCTGCGACTGCGAGCTGCCATTGTTTAGTCCACCATCGCTGCTTCTCTCCAACCGGAACTTATATTTATTTTATTAATGTTAAAATATTTATATTTTTATTATAATATTTTTATTAATTATATTATATTTGTATTTTTATTTTAATATTTTTATTAATTTTTATTATTATTATAGTAAAAAAACTATAATAAGTTATTTTAAACATAGTTAAATTAAATATTAATTTTATATATTTTCATAAATTATTAATTATTATATATAAATTGATATAAAATAAAAATTAAATAATGTAAAATATAAATAATTAATATTATAATTAATAAAAATAATTAGATATTGTAAATTTAAAATTGATAAACATAGAATACTAAATTATATTTAAAGTAAATTAATAAAATTAAAAGAAAAAATATAACTAAAACTTTAAAGTTAGGGTTGTAATATGAGATACTCTTGATACGGGGTATAGTTATTGCTTGTTGGATTTTGTGGGTGATAACTAATAAAGGACACTATTATGCTCTTTTATTAAGAGTTTCTTCAAATAGGTGGATTAGTGGATGTAATGGAATACTTTTTAAAAATTATTTTACAAGCTTACAACTAGATGTTTGCCTTTTTTATTTTGGTTTATTTATTTATTAATAATATATCTTATTAGGATATCATTAATAAATAAGAATGTCTATGGTAAAATTATGAAAAATAAGTACAATTTATAAAATACTATATTTTTAAAAGCTTTGAATGAATAATAAAATGTGTAATTTATTATTATTATAATATATTTTGATGTTTGATTGGGTTAATGTTGGGTCAGATTGGGTGAATGTCGGGTCGGGTCAACATCGGGTCGGATAGAAGCGGGTCGAGTTAATACTGGGTCGGGTCGCTATCGGGTCGGGTCGCTATCGGGTCGGGTCAATGATGGGTCACAGGTTGGGATCGGGTCGGGTTTATTTTTATCGAGTCGGGTCAATGTCGGGTTGCTAAATTTTTCGGATTATATCGGGTTGGGGGGTCAACTTTTGTCAGCTCTATACATGTTGCACTAACATAAAATTGTCCACGAAAAGTCTTAGACAATAAATAACTAATAAATTGAAGTTAAATAATAATATAATGTTGTTAAAAGTATAAAATTTGGATAACTAACATGCGATATAGTTAAATGTACAAGATATATATCGTTAATTTTACTAATGTTAAATAATTATATCATACTAACTCATCAATTATACCAACAATGTAGAGCACAGTTTGTATTAATGATGAAGAATATATTTGGTATTATCAACAATTCAAAGATATATTATATATTAATAAAAAAGGAAATTTTTATTTGTGTGTGCAAGATAGAGAATATCCACTAATTTAATGTTTATTTTATAGCTCAATTAATCTTACCCTAATCAACATAGATATATACAATTACCAATCTGGGTATAGTGCTAACTATAATTTAACTTGACATAAATTATCATATATATAAGTAAGGAAAAAATATAATATTAATTTTGAATAGCACAAGTGGTAAAGTGATACATCGCAAATAATAAGGCTTGAAGTTCAATCCACACCACACGTATAATAGTTTTATGTGCTTCATGATGTGCATAGTTTATTTGCTATAAAATATGTATCTATGATGTAAGATATGTATTTCAAACTAAAATTATGAGATTTGTATTTTTGTAGTATAAAATATGCATTTGTTGGTAAAATATGTACATTATTAACTATAAAATGTGTATTATTAACTTAAATTATAAAATATGTACTTCTTAATATAACATGTACATTAATAGCTATAAGATATATATATATAAATATATTAATAAAATGTGTATTTGGAATTATGAAATGTATATTTATAATAAATATATGCGAACCTTGTTGTTTTTTAAATGAAAAATATGTATTTATATTGGAAAATGTGTATTTGCAACTTTTATATTAAGAAAAATGTACACGCTTATATATTTAAAGATGTGTATTATTGATTAAAAGATATGTATATTTGACTAAAATAATAAATTGAGTATTTTTTTTACCATAAGATGTGCATTCAAAATTATAAGATGTGGATTTATAAATAAAATATATGTATCCGCAACTATAAGATATGTATTAATAACAAATGTATTAGTCACTTATTATTTTAAAAATAAATGATATATATTGATATTTGGAAGATGTGTATTTTATGGGATAATCTATACATATATATTTTTTAAATAATATTTGTATTCTTACTAGGAAATATGTATATTTTTATATGAATATATGCATTTATCTGGATAAAAAATATATTGTTTTAAAAGAAAAATTAAGAAATTTATTAAAATATCACCATATCCATCATATTTCTAAAGAGTATATTACGCAATGAAAATGTCACATATGTATATATATATATATATCAAAGCCAGAGGGGAAAAAGCGTGAAGGATAGTGAATTCTCTGTCTATCCTCTTTTGTTTTTATGTGTAGGAAGGATAATGTGTGCCTTACTTATGTGTTCTAGGAGTAAGACCCTACAGATAGGATAGTAAATCCAGACGGTTAGGTACATAGGTTCTATATAGGAATAGGTAGGAGAAAACATGAATTTATTTTCTAAATCCTCTTCTTCCACTGGTTCGAGTAGTAAGAACTCATTAAAACCTAGAGAAAACATGAAAACTTCATAGGAATATGAATTTGAATACTTCCAAGGATCAGTAGATAATTGGAAACTTCTAAAAATTCAAAAGGAAATGATTTACAAAACATTAAAATGGAAAAAATTTTAGACAAATTATGTCATCAAAACTAAATAATGTGACATACAATTAGCAAAACCCTTCAAAACAATCGAACTAATTTCAAAACAATCTGTCAAAAAACATTTAAAAGATGGATTCAAATATATCCACTTAGGATTAGTCCAAGTAGGATTCAAACCTTTAACCAGAGAAGGCCTACATACTTCCATTATTATAATCCTATGAGATGGTAGATTAAAAAACTTCAATGATTCAATCTTAGGGACCATTGAATCTAGCCTTTGTAATGGTCTAATATTTTTTAATTTTTATCCAAACTTTTCACCTGCCTTAGCAGATCCAAACATATTACATAGCTTAACTTTACAAATCAAAACTCATGGCTACGACATGCTTGTAGATTCAATACTCGTAGCAATGATTTATAGGATTCACTGTAAAATAATAATAACCACTTTTAAAACTAGAGCAAAAATTCAAAGCATAAAAGGTGAAACCTTAATGCTTCAAACTAAGTCATCAAAGGCAAACTTAGTTGTTCCTAGAATAATCAAATGGAATGAAATAACACTTCCTAAAGATTGGTTATTAGTTCCAAATCCAAATACCAAAATAAGCCAAGTAACTCAATTTGATGATGGAACGGTAAAAATGAGTTTTAAAAGAACTCAAAGGCTAAGGTTTGCTGATGATGCTTCGAAATCTTCAACCATAAACTTAGGGAAAAATATCAAACCTTCCTCAAATCATAAATTTAAAAGACAAAGATCAAAACAGGAATTCAATTTCGGACTTACCTCGAACTTCCTTTCAAACTGCAAAATATGAGTCTCGAATTTCCAAACCAATTTACCAAAACACTAAAAATGAAGAATATGTCAAAACAAATCAAGAAGCAAATTATCCACTAGATTCTAAAATATATTCAGAAATAATATAAAATATGATAAGTGTTCTTGAAAAAGAATTTCAAATTGATAAAAAAAAATCTACCAAGATGACTTTTATTATGTCAGAAATACAAAAAAGAGAACTTGGTTCTTCAAATAATTCATGAACCAAAGAAGAAAAATACAAACAGAATTTTACAATTTTCTAGAAAATAAAAAGGTTAAAATTCTATTCTTTGACTGGTTTAAACTATATGCAAGACAAAACAACAATGAATACCTTTTCAAAAATGCAAATACAGTAACCATTCGAAATAAAACAAAAACTTGACAAAATGATAGAGGAACAATTGAATCAGAACATCCTCTTTTGCAAAATATTAAAATGACTTCTCATGAAAACACACTAGAATTAAAACCTCTAAGAATGTCAAAAGAAGAAGAAACAGAAAATGTTAGAAATATTCTTCTTCAGAACAATTATACGAACATTCATTTAAACACAATTGGATCCCAATTAACAAAATTGGATAAACAAATTCAAAAGACCATATTTCCTACAATACAAATAACCTCCATACCCCAAAACACAAAATAAAAGAAAATACCAATTTTCAAACCTTTTGAAGTTTCAAAACCAAGCCAACAAAATATTCAAGCTAGAAAAATAGAATTTCTCCAAGCTATAAAAGACAAACTAAATCAAATTACACCAACAACTTCATCAAATCAAATGCAAGTCCCAAAAGCTCCGGAATTAAATTCACAAATAAACACCATGAATCAAATTGAACAAAATAACAATGATGAGATTGAGGAACCAACCCTATCTCATCTCCATAACCCTTCAACCTCTAGAGCAATGATTCCTAGACAAATGGCCACTAACCTAAACCTTAAAATCATGCTAAACAAATTAGTTTAACCAAACTACAAAGCATCATCCTTATATGAATAGAATATATGTGGGATGTTAGAATACAACATCCTAAATCTTTTGCAACAAATGACCATGGAGGCCAAAGCTCATAAAACTCAAACAAACACATCTGACCAAGCTATAGCAGAACTCCTAATAGTAGGGTTATCCGGATAATTAAAAGGATGTTGGGATTTCCACCCTACCTCAAAGGAATAAAATCAAATCGTGGGTGCCATAAAAATCAATGAAAATGATAATATCATTTTTGAAAATAGTTAACTCATTTATGATATTGTTGCATCACTTATCCTATCAATATCTCTACACTTTTGTAGGTGATCCTTCACACCTCAAAGACAAAAATGCAGAACTCCGTTCAAATCTTTGATGTAAACATTTAAGTGACTTCCACTGGTACAAAAATACATTCCTAATTAATGTAATGCTTAGGGATGACTCAAACCAACATTTCTGGAAAGAAACATTTCTAGCTGGTCTTCCACCCCTTTTAGGTGAAAAAGTTAGAAACAAAATCAAAGAAGCCCATGGAAATAAAATTCCTTATAACATATTTACCTATGGTGAATTAATAAGTCTTAAACAAAAAGAAGGTTTAAAATTTTGTTAAGACTTAAAACTTCAAAGACATTTAAAATGGGAATTAAAAAAAACTAAACAAGAACTTGGTTCTTTCTGCAAAACAATTTGACGTATTAGTAACTACAAACAAACCTAAAAAATGTTCTGGCGATTGCAAACCAACACATCATAAAAGATCAAAGAAAGATTTGTTGACACTACAAACAAAAAGACAAATTCCATATTATCAAAAATCAAAATCAAAAGGTAAGAGGCTCAAACCTCTTCATCCACCAAAACCCCCACAAGAAACATAATCTACTTCAAATGTGGAAAAAATAGGACACATTTCAAAATTTTGTAGGTTAAACAAACAAATTAGAGAATTAAATTTAGATGATGAAACAATGGAAAAAATTCAAAACCACCTAATAGAATCATTTAAAAATGAATCTCAAAAGGCCTCCAAATTGATGAAATAATAACCTCGTCCATTTCTTATAACTCTTCTGACCTAGAAGAAAAATTATTTGCAAGACAAATAAGTGTGTTAACAAAAGAACAAAAACTAATGATTGAAATTGTTCAACACATATCTGACCCTCAAAAACAAAAAGAATACCTAGAAAAATTATGCGAATCAGTTGAACAAAATGATTCAAAACCATTAACCTCAAAAATTCCTACAAAACCAACAAACACATATGATCTAACCTTGATTCTCAAAAGACAACAAAACTCAAAACACATAATTCCAACAACTTCTGAATTCCAACAGGAAATTAAAGAAGTTAAAAAGGAAATAAGACAATTACAGCAAAAATAAGAAAATAATAGTAATATTATTCAATTTTTATTAACAAAACAAATTGAGAGCACATCTTCAGAACCTAGTGACCAAAATGATTCTGAAGATGGAGAATTGCAATACCTTCCTGTCCCAGAGGACTTTTTGAATGTATTAAAAGTAATGACCTATAGGAAATATATAATAAACATAACCCAATAATTATCAAATGATTTCAAATCAATTCAGTAGCCTTATTTGATACTAACGCTGATTTAAATTGTATCAAAAAAGGAATCACACCAAAAATATTCTTATCTCAAACTATAGAAAGATTATCAGCAACAAACACTTCTAGACTCAAAATCAAAAAGAAGTGTGAAGTAAGTGTTCTTTGCAATAATCTCTGAATCATATCAACATACCTCATAACCCTAGATATAGGTCATAGCATAATTCTAGGCACTCCTTTCATAAAACTCATCACCCCATACAAAGTTGACCTTGTAGGAATTTCATTCAAAACTAAAGGAATAACAAATATCCTTCCATTTCTAGAAATTCCTAGAATTAGAAACCTGAATCTGTTAAAAGTAAAATCAATTTATCATAATCAAATCAACCTCCTTGTTCAAGGAAAACAAACAGATTTGGATCTTTTAAAATAAAACATATCTTTAACTAGGATTCAAAACCAATTAGAAACAAAATTAATCAAGGACAAGATTTCTCAAATTTAAAGTTAACTTGAAAAAGAAATTTGTGTTGATCTTCCAAATGCCTTTTGGGTAAGAAAACAACATATGGTTGACCTACCATATGAGGAAAATTTCCAAGAAAGAAATATTCCTACAAAAGCTCATCCAATCAAAATGAATTCTGAATTATTTGAACATTGTAGAAAAGAAATCCAGAACTTAGAAAACAAAAACTTGATTTCAAAATCTAGGTTACCTTGGTCTTATGCTGCATTCTATATTAACAAAAATTCATAAATTGAAAGAGGAACACCTCGATTAGTTATAAACTAAAAACCCCTTAATAATGCATTAAAATGGGTTAGGTACTCTATTCCAAACAAAAAGGATCTACTCCAAAGATTCCATTCAGCATTAATATTTTTAAACTTTAATCTCAAATTAGGATTTTGGCAAATCCAAATAACACATAAGGATAGGTACAAAACTGTATTCAGTGTCCCATTTAGATAGTACCAATGGAATGTAATGCCCTTTGTATTAAAGAAAATACTCCGTCAGAATTCCAAAGGATAATGAATGATATTTTCAATCCTTAGTCAAATTTTCACACTGTCTACATGGATGATGTCCTTATTTTTTCACATTTTGTAGACCAACATTTTAAACACAATAAGACATTCATTAGTGTCATAAGGAGGAATGGTCTTGTAGTGTCAAAATCTAAGGTCTCATTGTTTCAAACTAGGATTAGGTTCTTAGGTCATCATATATCCTTAGGAACCATAACTCCTATAGAGAGGTCCTTAGAGTTTGTGCCCAAATTCCCATATCACATTCTGGACAAAACCCAGCTTCAAAGGTTTATAAGCAGTCTTAATTATATTATGGACTTCTGTCCAAACATTAACCATATTTCCAAATCACTCCATGATCAACCCAAAAGGAACCCAAAACTATAGACCCAGGCCCATATTAATTTCGTTAAAAAAATCAAGGCCCAAGTCCAAAATATTCCTTGTTTACAATTGGCCAACCCAAACCTTTTAAAAATAGTCAAGACCGATGCTTCAGATATTGGGTATGGTGGCATCCTTAAACAAGCCCAAGCCCACATCAAACAGGCCCAAATCCAACCGAGTCCATAGTCCAATATACTTTGGACAATGGAATGAAGCCTAAATAAATTACTCCATAGTCAAAAAGGGAATCCTTTCCATAATACTGTGTATTCAAAAATTCCAATCCGATATATTAAACCAAAGATTTCTTCTGCACATTGACTATATGTCAGCAAAAGAAATCCGACAAAAAGACTTACAAAATATTGCATCCAAACAAATATTTGCTAGGTGGCAGCCAATCCTCTTTACCTTTAATTTCAATATAAAATATATCAAAGGGGAAGGAAACTCTATTCCAGACTTTCTCACTCAGGAGTTCCTTCAAAATAAAAAACATGGCTCTAAGAAGAAAGTAAAGGAGAAAATGCAAGAAATTCTTGCATCAAAACCAATCAAGTCTTGGTACGAAGCCACAATTGAAGATGAAGCAGTAGCTTCATCAACTTGAGACCCAGACTCAAAACAAAATGTACAAGAGTAGGTGGAATCACTTGCCAAATCTCAAGAATTGCTGGAAGCACTTCAAAAAATGGTGTAAAATGTCTAGATTCCTCAACCTAAACACTCAGGTATAATCCCTCACCCTATTTTAAAAATTGAGAAGGGTTCTTCTTCTCCAAAAACCCCCTCTCAAAGGATGGTTTCAAAAATTCCTTCTGAATCCTTATCTGTTTTATCAAAACCAATTTTAAAAGAAATTGTTTCAAAGCAAAAGGGATTTCAAAAACATTTCGAGTATTTAACAAAACAGCATTTTTAAATAATTTCAAATTGTGAAGATGGATTTTATCATCCAGATCTCTTCATTACCTTAGAAAAATTATTTTCTAGATGGTACTTCAAACCCTAGGATGTAACCAAACCACAAACCTATTATCTAGCCATCCTCAACTTTACCAGCTCAGCTTCATTTAAGCACTTCACCCTTCCACAAACACATAATGAGTTAGCATACTCCAGCTGCAAAATCCATAAAGTAATTCTTCCCATGGATTGGGTTAAAGCCTCAAACATCCCCGATGGCTTCCTAATTCATACAAAACTTTTCTAAACTCAACCCTTAACTTTAATTATTGGGATTACCAGCAAGCCCGGTATAACACATTTTATACCCAGAACAAATGCAAATCCCATTCTCGACTAATCTTTTTCTAAAAATTTTCATAAGATGATACACCTTTATGGTTTATCAAATAGTGTAAAGATTTTAGCCTCGTGCCAGAAATCTTACCTTCCCAGGTATCTGAATCTTTACATAAATTCAAAACTTTATATCAACCCTCAAATAAAGATAGGAAATTACCACGTATCTTCCATTTTGCTTTAAAATTCTTCTGCCCTAAGATTTTCTCGTGGAATGTTGAAAACCACGAAATAGATGGTATCCCAACCCTAGTTCGCATATTCAAAGTCAAATGGTGGAAAAATTACAAGCATTTAACAAAATATCAAAATCATTTGTCCAAAGCTGGATAAAAACCCTACATTTGCCAAAACCTGCACCAAACAAATCTAGGCCAGTCCTTTAGAAATAAAATTCCTAGGCCAAAAATTAGTAATTGTAGCAAGGTTAGCAGCAGCAAAATTAGAGGATGAATACTTGGCTACACTAAGCCAAGTATTATCACAAAACAAAAAGACATCATCATCATCATCTTCAGTAGCTATTCTAGATAACGGAGATGAGAATGAAGATGACTGTTATGGAAAACTTCATAGTATTTCTTAAAATTTTCATATTGATTCCAACATCAAAAGGCGTATTAACAACATGCACTAAAAAAACAAGGTGCAGACAAAAGAAAAGGAAACTTTTTCCAAAAGCAAGACAAGACAAAAGCAAAAGGAGCAGTCAACAAAAGTGAAAAGCATTGATGGACATGCAGATGCTTTTCAAAAGATAAATGGAATCTTTTGACAAAAATAAGAAAAGGAGAAAGTAAAAGCGACTGAAAGAAAAAGAGAAAAGGATAAGGAAATATTTAGCAAAAGGAAATGCGTGGCTTTTCTAGGCTTTTTTTACTTCTTACTTTTACTATATTCTTTCGATGGATTCTTTCTTAACCACTTTTCAAAAGTTTTATTCTTTTATTTTCAAAAGTGTAATTATTAGGATCCCCTTCCGTCTATAAAAAAGGACTTAGCTATTTAGTTAGAGGGATACAAAAAATTTATAAAAACTTCTCTAATTGTAAAACCACTGATCGACCTATCCTGTATCCCAAATTCAAATTAAATAAAACTCTAAAACTCCAAACTTTTATTAATACAAAGAGTTGCAAAGATGATTAGATAGTTAGAAACAATGCTAATAATAAAGGAAATAAAGGAAAAGGAAGAAGATTTGAAATAATTTTGTTAAGGCAGTGAAGGGATTTGGATGATAAAATCTATCTTCATAGTTTGAAATTATTTAAAAATGTGGTTTTGTTAAATACTCGGAATGTTTTTGAAATCCCTTTTGTTTTGAAATAATTTCTTTTAAAATTGGTTTTGATAAAATAGATAAGGATTCAGGAGGAATTTTTGAAACCATCCTTTGAGAAGGGGCTTTTGGAGAAGAAGAACCATTCTTGATTTTTAAAATAGGGTGAGGGATCATACCTAAGTGTCTAGGTTGAGGACTCCAAACCTTTTGCACCATTTGTGGAAGTGCTTTGAGCACCTCTGGAGATTTGGTGAATGATTCCACCTACTCTTGTATATTATATTTTGAGTTTGGATTTCGAGTTGATGAAGTTGCTACTTCATCTTCAATCAAAGGCATGTTTTCTTTCTTCTTTGGAGCCATGTTTTTTGTTTTCAAGGAACTTCTGAGTGAGAAAGTCCGAAATAGAGTTTGCTTCCCCCTTTTATATGTTCTACATCGAAATCAAAGGCAGAGAGGATTGAATGCCACCTGGAAAATATCTATTTGGATGTGATATTTTGTATATGTTTTTGTAGGATTTCTTTTGCTAACTTACAATTAATGCGTAGAAGAAATATTTGGTTTAACAGATCGGACTAAATTTTTTGAATACATAGTACTATGGAAATGATTTCTTTTTTGATTGTGGAGTAATTTATTTGGGTTTCGTTCTAATGTCAAAAATTATATTGGACTATGGACTCGGTTTGGATTTGGGCCTATTTGGTCTAGGCCTAGTACTATTTAAGTATTTGGGCTTGGGCTTGTTTGAGGATTCCACCATACCCAATATCTAAAGCATCGGTCTCGATTATTTTTAAAAGGTTTGGGTTGGCCAAATGTAGACAAGGAACATTTTGGAGTTGGACCTTGATTCTTTTAAGGACATCAATATCAACCTGGGTCCATGGTTTTGGGTTTTTTTTAGTCAATCATGGAGTGCTTTGGGAATCTAGTTAATGTTTGGACAGAAGTCTAGAATATAATTGAGATTACCTAAAAACCTTTGATGCTAGGTTTTGTCTAGAATGCGATATGAAAATTTGGACGCAAACTCTAAGGACCTCTCTATAGGAGTTATGGTTCCTAAGAATATATGATGGCCAAAGAACCTAATCCTAGTTTGAAACAATGATATCGTAGATTTTGACACTTCAAGATAATTCCTCCTTATGACACTAATGAATGTCCTAAGGTGTTTAAAATGTTGGTCTATGGAATGTGAAAAAATAAAGATATCATCTATGTAAACAATGCAAAAATTTGATTAAGGATTGAAAATATCATTCATTATCCTTTGGAATTCTAACAAAGCATTTTTTAATCCAAAGGGCATTATATTCCATTGATACTGTCCAAATGGGATAGTGAATACAATTTTGTACCTATCCTTACGTGTTATTTTGATTGCCAATATCATGATTTGAGATCAAAATTTGAAAATATTAATGCTGAATTGAGTATCTGGAGTAGATCCTTTTGTTTGAAATAGGGTACCTAATCCATTTTAATGCATCATTAAGGGATTTGTAGTTTATAACTAATCGAGTTGTTCCGCTTTCAATTTCTGTCTTTTTGTTAACACAAAATGCAGCACAAGACCAAGGTGACCTAGATTTTGAAATCAAGTTTTTGTTTTCAAAGTCCTGGATTCCTTTTATGTAATGTTTAACTAATTCATAATTCATTTGGATTAGATGGGCTTTTGTAGGAATATTTCTTTCTTAGAAATTTTCCTCATATAATTGGTGAACCATATGTTGTTTTCTTAACTAAAAGGTATTTGGAAGATCAGCAGAAATTTCTTTTTCAAGTTAACTTTGAATATGAGAAATCTTGTCCTTGATTAATTTTGTTTCTAATTAGTTTTGAATCTTGGTTAAAGATATGTTTTGTTTTAAAAGATCCAAATCTGTTTGTTTTCCTTGGACAAGGAGGTTAATTTGATTCTGATAAATTGATTTTGCTTTTAACAGATTCAGGTTTCTAGTTATAGGAATTTCTAGAAATAGAATGATACTTTTTATTCCTTTGGTTTTGAATGAAATTCTTACAAGGTCGACTTTGTATGGGGTGATGAGGTTTATGAAAGGAGTGTCCAAAATTATTCTATGACTTATATATGGGCTTATGAGGTATGTTGATTTGATTTGGAGATTATTGCAAGGAACACTTGCTTTGCACTTATTTTTGATTTTGGGTACAGAGGTGTTTGCTGTAGATAATCTTTCTGTAGTTTGAGATAGGAATGTTTTTGGTATTATTCCTTCTTTGATACAATTTAAATCAGTGCCAGTATCAAACAAGGATACTAAATTGATTTGAAAATCATTTGACAAATTTTGGGCTATGCTTATTATATATTTCCTAAAGGTTATTTCTTCTAGTACATTCAGATAGTCCTCTGGGACAAGAAGATTTTGCAATTCTCCATCTTCTGAATCATTTTGTTCACTAGGTTCTAGAGATGTGTTGTCAATTTATTTTGAAAATAAAATTTGAATGATATTACTATCTTTTTCTTGTTTTTTTCTGTAATTATCTTAATTCCTTTTCAACTTCTTTAATTTCCTACTAGAGTTCAAAAGTTGTTGGAATTATGTGTTTTGATGTTTTATGTCTTTTGAGAATCAAGGTTTGATCATGTGTGTTTGTTGGTTTTGCTGAAATTTTTGAGGTTAATGGTTTTGATCATTTTGTTCAATTGATTCACATAATTTTTCCAGGCATTCTTTTTGTTATTGAGGGTTAGATATGTGTTCAACAATTTCAATCATTAGTTTTTGTTCTTTTGTTAACACACTTTTTGTCTTGTAAATAATTCTTCTTCTAGGTCCGAAGATTTATAAGAAGAGGAGGAGGTTATTATTTCATTAATTTGGGGGCCTTCCGAAAGGTTTTCATTTTGAGATTCATTTTCAAATGATTCTAGTAGAAGGTTTTGAATTTTCTCCATTATTTTGTCATCTAAATTTAATTCTCTAATTTGTTTGTTTAACCTACAAAATTTTGAAATATATCACTTTTTTCCACATTTGAAGTAGGTTATGCTTCCTGTGGGGGTTTTGGTGGATGAAGAGATTTGAGGCTTCTTACATTTTGATTTTTATTTTTGATAATATGGAATTTGTTTTGTTGTTTGTGGTATCGGCAACTATTTCTTTGATCCTTTATGATATGTTGGTTTGCAATTGCCAGAACAATTTTTAGATTTGTTTGTAGTTCCTAATATGTCAAATTGTTTGCAGAAAGAACCAAGTTCTTGTTTAGTTTTTTTTTAATTCCCATTTTAAATGTCTTTGAAGTTTTAAGTCTTAACAAATTTTAAGCCTTCTTTTTGTTTAAGACTTATTAATTCACCATAGGTGAATCTGCTATAATAAATTTTATTTCCACGGGCTTCTTTGATTTTATTTCTATCTCTTTCGGCTAAAAGGGGTAGAAGACCAGCTAGAAATTTTCCTTTATAGAAAGGTTGGGTTGAGTCATCCCTAAGTATTACCCTAGTTAGGAATGTGTTTTTGTACCAGTGGAAGTCACTTAAATGTTTATATCAAAGATTTGAAAGGAGTTCTAGATTTTTATCTTTGAGGTGTGAAGGATCAACTACAAAGTGTAGAGATATTGACAGGATAAGTGATGCAACAACATCAGAAAAGGGTTTGATATTTTTGAAAATGATATTATCATTTTCATTTGTTTTTTTAGCATCTAGGATTTGATTTTGTTCCTTTGAGGTAAGGTGGAAATCCCACCATCCTTTTAATTATCTGTATAACCATGCTATTAGGAGTTTTGCTATGGCTCAGTCAAAGGTGTTTGTCTGAGTTTTATAAGCTTTGGCCGCCATGGTCATTTGTTGCAAAAGATTTAGGATGTTGTATTCTGATATCCCATCTATTTTCCATTTATACATGGATGAAGCCTTGTAGTTTGGTTGGTCTAATTTATTTGGCCTAATTTTAAGGTTCAGGTCAGGGTCCATTTGTCTAGGAATCATTGCTCCAGAGGTTGAAGGGTTATGGAGACGAGACAGAGTTGGTTTCTCAATTTCATCATTATCAGTTTGTTCAGTTTGATTCATGGTGTTTATTTGTGAAATTAATTCAAGATTTTTGGGGACTTGCATTTGATTTGATGAAGTTTTTGGTGTAATTTGATTTAGTTTGTCTTTTATAGCTTGGAGAAATTATGTTTTTCTAGCTTGAATATTTTGTTGGCTTGGTTTTGAAACTTCAAAAGGTTTGAAAATTGGTATTTTCTTTTGTTATGTGTTTTGGGGTATGGAGGTTATTTGTAATGCAGGAAGTATGGTCTTTTGAATTTGTTTGTCTAATTTTTGTAATTGGGATCCAATTGTGTTTAAATGAATATTTGTATAATTGTTCTGAAGAAGAATATTTATAACATTTTATGTTTCTTCTTCTTTTGACATTCTTAGAGGTTTTAATTCTAGTGTGTTTTCACTCGAAGTCATTATAATATTTTTTAGAGGAGGATGTTCTTATTCAATTATTCCTCTATCAGTTTGCAATTTTTGTTTTATTTTGAATAGTTATTGGATTTACATTTTCAAAAGGGTATTCAATGTTGTTTTTGTCTTGCATATAGTTCTAACCAGCCAAAGTATAGAATTTTAATCTTTTTATTTTCCAGAAAATTGTAAAATCCTGTTTATATTTCTCTTCTTTGGTTCATGAATTGTTTGAAGAACCAAGTTCTCTTTTTTTCATTTCTGAAAGAATAAAAGTCATCTTAGTAGATTTTTTTTATCAATTTGAACTTCTTTTTTAAAAACATTTACCATATTTTCTGTTATTTTTGAATATGTTGGAGAATCTGGTGGAGAATTTGCATCTTGATTTGTTTTGATAGATTCTTCATTTGTAGGGTTTTGGTAAATTAGTTTGGGAATTTGAGACTCATATTTTGCAGTTTGAAAGGAAGTTCTAGGTAAGGCTGAAATTGAATTCCTCTTTTGGTCTTTGTCTTCTAAATTTATGATTTGAGGAAAGTTGGATATTTTTCCTAAGTCTATGGTTGAAGATATCGAATCATCATCAGAAAACCTTAGGCTTTGAGTTCTTTTAAAACTCAGTTTTACCATTCCATCATGAAATTGAGTTATTTGGCTTATTTTGGTGTTTGGATTTGGAATTATTGGTTGCGGTTTTTCTTCTTGGGGAGGAGCAACTTTTTCTAATAACCAATCTTCAGGAAGTGTTATTTCATTCCATTTGATTGTTCTAGGAACAACTACATTTGCCTTTGATGAATCAGTTTGAAACATTAGGAGTTCACCTTTTATACTTTAGATTTAATGTGGTTTTCATTATTTTATAGTATATCCTATAAATCATTGCTACAGGGATTGATCTTTTAAGTATGTCGTAGCTATGAGTTTTAATTTGTAAAGTTAAGCTATGTAGTATATTTGGATTTGCTAAGGCTGGTGAAAAGTTTGGATAACAATTAAAAAATATTGGACCATTACAAAGGTTATCCTATTTTGTTTCTGTGTGTAGGAAAGCTTGAAGGATATATATATATGTATATAACTTTCTAGTAATCGTAGAAATAATTATTTTCATAATGAATGAAATTTGTAAAATGACTGCATAGAACATAATGTTTCTTGTTACGTGGGATGAAATTGCGCTTAGCCATAAAGTACGTTGGACACCGCATAGCCATCCGTAGCTCTACTCTCATCAATCCCCCTCCCTGATGGGGCATAAGATTCTGAAATTATTATAAACATGTCTAAATAGCCTAAGTATATCACTCTATTTTGATTAGGGCATCTTTATATTATAATCTCAAAAATCATTTGAAACCTCTTTAATTTATGATTTTCACAAAAAAAATTATAATTTATCTTTTTTCAGTTACAATATATATATATATATATATATATGAAATTTAGTATATTCATTAAGTAATCCTATTTTTTCTTTGACAATATTTTATTTTCTTCTACTATATCCATTATAATTTAGGAACCGATGAGTCAAATATTACTACTTCTTTATATTCTCTAAATTATATATATATTATAATAAGTTTGATTCATTTGTTATATTTTTTGTAATACTCTTTATTTTTAAAATCTTATTTCTATAAATGATCTTTTTTTAATTCACTTAATTTAATTTTAAATATTTATTTGAGAATAACTTACCTTATTTAGACTTGTGATTTTCTAAAGTATTTAATTAATTTTTAGTCATCTGGATTTATAATATTTGCAATAGTCCTTTAATCAAACCTTCGAAATTTATTTACGAACAAATAAATCTTAGAAAATTAGTATTTTTAATTTAAAGTATAAACAGGAGAACAATTAACTAATATCTAAGTGAAATGATCATTATCATTAAAATATTGATTTTTCCAAATGACACTTGTCAACTATATATCATTTTATCACTATCTTTAGAATATTTTATGGTTTCTTCGGTATAGTTTTTACTATGATAACGTTTTAAAGATTTATGGGTAGTTTGGTATTATATTAAAATTATAATTAATTATTTTCCATTAAGACTTATAAGTTTGTTTACAAACAAGGTTTAATATTTTATAAATTTGTTTGCAAACACAATTTTATTACAATTATATGATTTTTGATTTTTATTTAAAATTATATTTCAGTTGACGAACACATGTTGAATTTAATATTATAACTTTTGTTTTTTTGCTATTAGCTTTACTATATGATTACAATTTTGTTTTGGATTCATATATCATTAAATAAATATAAACTCATTTTAAATTATAAGATTTCCGTATAATGATAAATTTATCGTTTAAGTTTATTATATAAGGTTTGACATTAATTTAAATATTTGAGGTTTCGTTCTGAAACTTTAATCTTTTTTTTTATGGCTACATTTGTAATTTCATATCATAATTTTTTATTTATGATTTTGGTCTATTATTTATTAATTTATTTAATGACTATATGCCATGATTTCACGTTATATCTTCATTTCGATTTTAGCTTTGTTTGATAGAAGGTTTTGTTTTAAGGGCATATTACATTCATAAAATTAATATTATTTTAAGATATATTTTTCATGTGATTGTGAGTTTGCTTTAGAGAATTATTTCTTTTGGGACTTGATTTGTGTTTTAATTTTAAGGGGTTCCTCAAATCATTTATGATTTTATTTTTCAAAATTAATTTGTGAATAAGATTTATTGTTTTAGAAAAAACTAAATATTTCATGTAGATTTGACTTTGAAATTTTCTTATAATTATTATATTTTAAATTTACTATTTTTATATGTGTAAATGTTGGTACTAATATCAAAATCAAATTATTAATTTATAAAAGTATTTACTACGGTGTATTGAATTTATATTGTGATTTTAACTCCATAAGATTATTTAAGCCCTTTTAACTTACAAAACTTTTTAATGTTTTTCTCCCTAAAGTAAATTTCACTTCCAACCTTCTTACTATACTATATTATGGTTTCTAAGACACTAACTATAACAACCTTAAAATTTACTACTAAAAAAATTATTTTTAAAAGTTAATAGTAGAAACAAAGATAGTAAATTTCAGGCTGCTACCACCACACTTAGTACCAAATTAGTTTCCTCTACTTTTCTGATACTATGTGCTCAGGTTAAAAAGATATTTACTTAAATTTAAAGAATATAATTATAAATCATAGTAGCGTAATAGTTAGGGATACTAGTTCACCCTCCAAATAAACCCACTAGTTATGGTTATAAAATAAAGTCAGTGGAAAATAAATACAAAAGGTTTAAAGAAACGATACAGAAAAAATTCCCAGTTCAATACACTAGTCAGCATGCCAGTTAACCCTACACTTTTTATCATTGAATAAGTAGTAGCCTAAGAAATGAACATTTTAGTACAATGGTACTAAGTAACCCATTATACAAGACTAATATGCAAGACGCACATACAACACATTAGATTTATCGCATCAATCACATCAACATGGAATTATACATATACTACCTGAGATGCAATAAACATTCTTATAGCTATATGCATCAAGGTCATATACTACCATTAATAAATCAATTAGAAATAACAAAAATTACTATTGGAGCATCCAAGTGATGCTCTTTTTAGTATAATTGGAAAACCACGTCATCCTTAGTAGGAGTCACAACTCACCTAGTCAACCCACAAACTTCCCAACAAGATTACGATAAGAATGATATACACATCAGTAGATCATATCAACTTATTCATTATTGTCTAGACTCATGAAATTAGTGAAGTATTCAGTTAACTCATGAATTTTATATCTACATGAGTTTAGGGATCCCACTATTCTTATTGGTAGATCGGTCAACAAAGTACAACTCCAAGAAAGAATGCTCCAACCACTATTCTCATCGGTGGACTGGTAACAAGGTACAACCTAATGCAAGAGCATCCTCATCTAATGATCACACTCTTACCCTTAATTTTCTTAAGTTTGAAAGTCACAAAACTCTTGCATTTTGGGATAAATCACTCCTAAGAAAACTAGCCATGCAAGCTATGCAAACCTCATCAACTTTTACCACCTCCACATAATAACCCCCCCCCCCACATTTTTCCCACCCTTTTAGCTAATTTTGTATTATTATTTTAGCTCCAAAAATACCTCGATATGCATCCCAATCTACACCTACAATAGTCACACAAAACAAACCACAAGTCCCTCTCAAGCTACATAACAAGTCCTTTTTAGCACTTGGAAAGAATAATGAAGGCTATAAGACATTCTTTATTTCTTTCTTTCCCTTACAAGATTAAAATGAACCTTGTATCTTTTATTATGAATCATGTGGAATTTGCATTAGTTGGACACATGATGGAATATCCCTATAATTCAAAATCAACATATTACACACCTTATGGCCTACTGACATTGGTGGTGTATTAGGTAGTCTTTTTTATTTATTTTAGCTCAAAATCACTTATATTAGTTAGATAACTTGAAACCTTTAATTTTTCACTCCATCTATAAGTAATAAGGAAAGAATGAAAGAGGAACCATTTTTTTTTTGGCTGCGCATTTTTCTCTTAAAACCGAGAGTCCTCAATCTTCAACTCTAGTGCAAGAGTTTGAAGTTTAGTAAAAATCTTCTAAGATTTATCCTAAGAGTTTAAACCTTATGTGCTTCATGTGATTATTGATCCAAGGATTTACCAAGAGTAAATTTCATCTCCTCAAATCTCTCCCCATTCTACTCTTAATTTTTGGTTGATCTAATCTTAATTAGATACCACTTTCTAACAGGACCCAAGTTGGATCTCATATACATGATCTTGGTATAAAAGCTTAGGTTACAGCAATTTAGGTCCTTTTTCTTTGTCTTCCATCATCCTATTCAAAATCTAAACCCACATAAAAAAATTGTAAACAAAAAAACATCCCATTTGAACCATAACACATTTCCCCACCCATAACCGAAAATAACTTCTCTTCTTTCACCTTTTAAAATTTTCTTCATTCTTAAATGGGAGACCTCCCTTTACCAAGAGGTTTGATCGTTGAGGAGACAAATAATTTAAGGAGGGATGGAGATATTGAGTCTTTTCAAAATAATATGAGAATAGTGCTTAATATCTTGGAGACCATCCTTCCTAGTTTGGACCAAAACACACACACAAAATTACCCCCTACTTGAGACCATCATGGGGTTGGTAAGCATATTGAAAGGGAAGATGGAGAAGATTCATCCTCTAGTGATTATTCTCTAGATATATGGATAAGGAGAAAAAAATAAGAGAGAATTTTCATGATGTTAGATCCGAGATCCCAGAGTTTGAAGGCAATCACAATCCTGAAGAATTTTTGGTGTTGGAGTTGAGATGTAGTATATTTTTTGAGGTTGAGGGCTATTCTGACACCAAAGCTTTTAAGTTGGTGGTTCTTAAGCTCAAAGACGATGCCTCATTGTGGCGGGAGAACTTAGTTTATAAGAGGAGAAAAAAAGAAAAGTCAAAAGTTAAGTCTTAGGTTATGTTTGGTATGGGGGTAAAGCTGGTGTAAAAATTACAAGGGAAATTATTTCCCTTTTCTTTTATGTTTGGTATGGGAAGAAATTTATTTGGGAGTAAAATTATACTTTTGGGTGAGGGAAAATTATTTCCTTTCCAAAAGTTTCTCCAGTCCCACGATTCAAGTTTGTTTGGGCAAAGACTCGGACCCACGTGCTACTCTTGGTCTAAATTTTTCCCAACACGTGGTTGTTCTCCCTTTCGGTAAGATGTTTTTTGTTTGTGGTTCAAAACTTCGAACTCATAATTAATTTTATTTTAAGAGGTCTACCTTTTTTTTCTTTTTTTTTACACTGAATCCAAAAACTCATAAAAAAAAAGTCAAACCATACTTTTTTATTTGTGTAAATAGTGACAAAACATTTTTTTTGATTTATTATTTTAGTCTCAAAAATATATTTATTTATTTTTGTATCTTTATGTTTTTAAAAATATACATAAACATATTTTGATAATTATTATTTTCATTCTCATTTCCGTATTGATACAACACCAGTTGGAAGTGATTCCTTATTTCGTCATAGCAACAGACAAAGGCGGTACCTCTTAATTCGAGAACAACAATAAAATAGCCGTTTGATATTAGATGAAGTTTGTAGACTTTTATTATATTTTAATGGATAATTGTTATCTTTTTAGCTATTTAATATTTAGTATGTGAATTAATTGTAAATGTCTTATTTCAAATATTGTTATAATATATCTTGATTAGTCTCTTTCATAGATTTTTTTTAGTTATTGTAATATGTTATTTTGATTTATAAAAATTTAATTAAAAAATGTAATATATTAAATTTTGATTTATGTGATAAATAATTATTTATATTTTATATCTAATAAAAATATTACTAATTTTTCATGCTAATAAAGTAAAAGAAAATATTATTCTAACATTAGTTATTCCTCCCAAACCAAACATAAGGAAAATATTCCGTAGAATAATTTACCCTTATATACCAAACAAGAAAGGTGGATAAATTTCCTCCCTTAACTATTATCCCCTTAATCATTTCCCCCTTAATCCATTTCCCTCATCCCAAGCATACCCTTAGTTGAAAATGAAGAAGTTGATGAAGGAGAGATTCTTTCCTCCTTCTTTCACTTAAGATTTATATAATAAAATGTCCTCTTTAAAGAAAAAATAAGTAAGTGTATAGGAGTACATTAGGGAGTTTGAAAAACTCTATGAGGCTTGGTTTAGATGAACTAGAGGAGTTTACCATGTCTTAGTTCCTTAGTAGACTTAGGAATGATATCTCTAGAAAGGTTAAAATTCATTGGTTTTACACCTTGGAAGAGCTTTACCATTTAGTCATCAAGGTTGAAAAACTTAAAAACGAAAAGAGGGCCATGAGGTATAGAGGTCCAAATAAGGGTGCCACCACCTCAAGGGAGACTCCTTCACCATTCAAAACCCCTTCTACACCTTTGAAAAAAGATGTGAAGGGTAAAAGGTGGTAGTTGATAATCAAACCAAGTGTGAGGTATTTTAAGTGTCAAAGATTAGGGCACTACCAAAATAACTATCCTAATAAGAGGGTGATGACCATTGTGGATTTAGAGGAGGCCAACCAAGAGGAAGGAAGTGAGGAAGAGGAGGATCAGTCGACCTTCAATGGAGAGGAAGAGTATATACCATCAAATGTGGGAGAATCCTTGATGATTAGGAGGGTGTTGCACACTAAGGAGGTAAAATGTAATGAATACCAAAGAGAAAATATTTTTCAAACCAAGTACACCATACTTGGGAATATATGTTATCTTATTATGGATGGAGGTAGTTGTGCTAATGTTGCTTCATGAACTTTGGTAGAGAAGCTTGGTCTCACCACTACAAAATGAGATAAACCATATAAGCTATAATAGCCTAACGATAGTAACATAGTGGAGGTGACAAAGTAAGTGAATGAGCCATTTTCCATTGGGAAGACTTAACAGGATGAAGTAGTGTGTGATCTAGTGCTAATGGATGCTTGTCACTTGCTTTTTGGGAGACCATGGCAATTTGATAAGAGTGTCCTATATGATAGAAGGAAGAACACCTATTACTTGAAGTTTTCCAAGAAGAATATTATACTCACCCCTTTAGTTACTAGGCCTAATCATGTAGATATGAGTTGTAAAAAATCTTTACTCATAGGCGAAAATTGTATAAATAAGACTATAGTAAAAGGGAAGGTAATCTACTTGTTGTTGAATTTTTCCATAAGGGGTACTGCCCATTGAATAGGCAGAGGCCCCACGAAGGGAACCCTTCAGTACTACGGTACAGAGTAACCCTTTTAAAACGCACTTAAAAACAGGCACGCAGTGTCACACATGATACTACATACGTACACAATGAAAGGTAAATACTTAAGATCCACAGTCATATAACCACATACTTAATGAATCAATAATTATTAGTAGGCCATAGCAAATGATCGATACGTTTGGGCCTCAAGCCTTTAATCCATCATTATCAATCATCTCAATGACTAGTATTTTTCCATAATTTATTCACTTCCAAAACAAATTTTATTGAGCTCGGGACCCCACTATTCTGGCCGGTGGATTGGAGTACATATATATATATATATATATCATCCAGGGTAAAAACATCCCGGGCCACCGTTATATCTGGTGGATCGATACTCATGAACATCATCCAGGGAAAAACATCTCGGGCCACTATTATTTCCGGTGGATCGGTACTCATCAAATAATTCAACTGGTCCCGGCTCATTGATATTTCACTTTAACAATTAGTATTTTTCCTTTTTATTCAGCACAACAATTCCATTTATTTGCCTCGATAGGGAGATCAAGAACCCAGGACACAAAGGTACACTAGCCGCACTGGTGCGTAAAAGCAACTCAGTACCCTTCAACTAGTAACCTAGGGACGCAAAGGTACCCTGGTCGTACTGGTGCATAAAGCTAACTCAGTACCCTACCGACAAGGACACCTAATCCTTAAGTATGCATACCCCCTAACTAGGTCCGTATAGCTAGATAGAGTAGATATAGGGCCTGGTTGGGGCACAAAGGCACACCAGCAAATATCAAATAATCGTGGGCTAAACCACGTCTTTAGGGTAGCGACCCCTAAAGAGCCACCATTCCCGATCTCGAGGTCTTTCACTTTAAGTATTAGTATCTTAATTAATGGTGATCACAAAAGCATAACCATCAGATAATTATCCACTTTTAATCGTTCAGATATCATCAGAAATTTCTTATTCAAATGGTTATCCAAGGTAACATGAAAGAATTATTAAGGCCATCCTAAACTCATCTAATTCCAAACTAGAACTCGTTCTCGTGATACTTACTAATCATCAAATACTCCTATCTCGCTAATCAGCGTTAGTTGAGTCATATCACAAATTCCACAATCACAATGACAGATTAGATACAAACTACTCATTTACCCCTTACTTATAAAATTATTAAGTCATCCCTTCCTTACTTGACAAATTACCATATTACCCTCTTTGTTACCAAATTATCAAGTTACTCCTTACTCAATTTAGGTTACCAAGTTATTGCTCATACTTATTAGGTTACTAATCCCCCTTAATAATTATTACACTTATATACTTTCCATTTAGTGGGTTAGATTACCACTTTACCCTTTTTCCTTTATTATAATTAACAAATTATCCTTGAGTTGGTCAAACTACCAAATTACCCTTCCTCCTTATCCTAATTTCCAAATTAACCCTTTATCCAATTAATTACCAAATTACCGTCCTTTATTATCAATTACCAAACTACCCTTCCTCATTGTCAAAATTACAAAAGTACCCTTTGGTTGGTTAAATTATCAAATTACCCTTTTATATGATCATAATTACAATTTTACCCTTCTCCGTTATTAAATTTGCCAAATTACCCTTTAGTTATTTAAGTTACCAAATTGCCCTTCTTAATTGTCATAATTACCAAACTACCCTACTCCATTATCAAAATTACTAAAATACCCTCTAGTCGGTTAAATTACCAATTTACCCCTCACATTTATCATATTTACCATTTTACCCTTCTCCATTATTATAATTACCAATTTACTCCTTTTCAATTTCCACTTCTACCCCTTTGATTTACGAAATTATTGTTTTACCCCTTTACCTTCAAATTTACCATTTTACCCCTTAACTCCCCAAAATTTACCCTATCGCCCTTTTACTTATTAAATTTCCATTTATCCTCAATTATGAAATTACTATCTTACCTCTTTTAATTTCCAAATTACCATTCTGCCCGTTAGTCACAAAATTACTATTTTACCCTTTAATTATAAATTACAATTTTACCCCTTTATTACAAAATTACCAAATTGCCCTTTTATTACAAAATTACCAGATTGCCCTTTTATTACAAAATGTCCAAATTACCCTTTTATTTCAAATTACCCAAATTGCCCTTTTATCACAAAATTACCATTTTACCCTCCTTACTTCCAAAATGACCAATTTATCCCTTACTTCCAAAATTACCATTTTATCCTTTTATTAACAAACTTACTATTTTTACCCTTGCCTCCAAAATTACCATAATACCCCTTTTTACTAAAATTTACCATTATACCCCTTAGCACACCACTTATATTAAATTATTATTATTACTACATAAAATATTAATATTAGTGCATCATCCACAACTTTTAAAGTTAATACAATACTCATTAAAACCCATATATAGATTAGGCCATATTCTTATACAATGTACATTAATAAAATCCCCTAAGCCTCACAAAATATTAAACATGTATTAAATATTACAATAGCATAAAACAACATGGATAATAATTAACATTTTCCTTAACAACCAATTTATCACCTCAAATAATATTTCTATACATAGCAACAATCTATCATGCTTCCTTTTCATCAATCAACATAAGAACCACATATAATATACTTAACAGCATATATCAAGCATAATACACATTAAAAATGCCTAATGTGCTAACATGCATTAATCCATGCATTTAAGCGGGATTTAATGATTACCTCGATTTTTACAAAAACGAACCTTACCGATATTCCAGTTAAAGGTCCAAGCTTAATTTATCAAAACCAATACCTAAAAATAATTCAAGACTTATTACATTAGAAATTATGAAATCAAAATATAAGGCTTTAACAATTAATAGAATAATTATCTTAAAATATAATTATACCTTAAAATTATTAAACAAATAGATTAAGAAATGCAGAAACTCATGCTATTAATGCAGCATGAGCTGCATGCAATAAAATGAAAAGGAGGGGGCTCAAAGGTGGTGGAAATAGAGAAAATGGGTATTTTTGGGTTGGTGGTTTGGGGGTAAGAAAAGGACATGATGGGGAAGGATTTGGGGCAAGCGAATGGTGCAAAAGTGTAGAGGGGGTGTAAGTGGTGGTCGGGGAAGGGTTGAAGGCGGCTAAGGGTGGCGGAGACGGCGGCATTGGGGCTGCGAAGGTGGTGGTCGACATGGGTGTCGAGATGGGGGCTGGTGAGGAAGGAAAAGTGAGGGGAAAAACAAGGGCCTGCAGGTGGTGTTTTCGGCCAAAGGAGCATTGGGGGTGGTAGAGGGGGTTGCAGGGATTATTGTGGTGTCTCAGATGGCGTCATAGGCGGGGGAACGGCGGCGGATTGGGTCTGCACAGGATGGTTGCCGAGAAGGGATGGAAGGGGAGAGAAAAGGAAGAGAGGAGGAAGAATGGGCTGCGGGGTGGCTCAATGGAGACTGTGATGGCTCGAGGGGGAGGTAGAGGGTGGCAGGAGGTGGTGAAGGTGGTGGTTGAGGCGGAGGCAGCGGCGGAGATGGATGGCGAAGAAAAAATAAGGGGAGAGAGGGGAGGAGAAGAAAGGAAAGAAGAGGGGGTCGGGTAGCGTGGGGAGTTTGGGAAAGAAAAGCACAGAACGGGTAAGGAAGGATCAATAAATAGAAGAGGAAGATAAGGGAGGAGACAAGGATCTCAAGGGTGGCGGTAGCCGGTAGAGGGATGGGGGTTGTAGGGAGAGGGAGAGAAAGGTGACGGTAGGGAGAGGGAGAGGGAGACAGGGGTGGTGGGACCGGTATGGCCGGAAAACGAGGAGAAGGAGAGGGAGGGAGACAGGGGAGGTCAACGGGGGAGAGGGAGCTGTAGGTTGGGCAGCGAAAATGGTGAAGGATGGCGGGATTATCGCCGGGGAAAGAGGAAGAAGAAGAAGGGAAGAAGAAGGAAGGGTCGGGGGGCTAGGCGTGCGAGACAGGCGGACCGGCAGAAGAAGAAGAAAAAAAAAAGCGGGCCGGTTGAGGAAGAAAGAAAAGAAAAGAGGAGGCCGGGCGACGCGGGAAAGGCTGGGGGAGGAGGAATGGGCCAGCGGCCCAGCGCAGGAAGGGGGATAAGGGTGGCCGAAGCAGGCCGGCGGCCCAAAGAAGAAAAAGAAAAAGAAAGAAAAGAGAAAAGGAGAAAAGAAGGGAAAAGGGGAAAAAAGGAAAAAGAAAGGGAAAAAGGAATAAATAATTTAATTGATAAAATAATAAAATAGGATAATTTTGGGTAATAATTTGATTTAATATTTTAATTTAAGATAATTAAAATATAAGGGTTAAAAAGGATAGTTTTTGTAAAATAAGGGTTTAAAAATTTATTTAAATAATAAGAGTATAATAAAATAACAAAATATTTATTTTAGTTTATTAAATATTTTTAATAAATTTTATAAGCACAAAAAAATCCATAAAATAATTAAATTAAAGGATTTAAAGGCTAATTTATCCAAAATAAAATTTATTTATTAAAACATAAGCTTTTAAAAATTCGGGGGATTACACTCTGCCACTTGTGCCCCTACCATTTGCAAGCTCATATCAGCCTACCACCGCCGACCTGTAAGCCCTTGCCCCTCTTCCTCCCTTTTCCTCTTCCTCCCTTGTCCTCTTCTCCTTCTTATAGCTATTAATATCCCATAAACACCCCTTATTCTGCTCCTTTTTGCTCTACCAAAAACATTCCAAGTCTCCCCACTACCGCACCTTTAGACGCCACCGCCGATGTGCAACACCACCATCCAAACCACCACCCAACCCCTTTCCTGCATCACCCTCCACCAAACCAATCCACTCCCCACCCCTAAATCTTCTTATGTAGCTTACCTCGACTGTGCAAAGTGGGTAGCTTGAGCTACCCTTTGCACCCCATCGCCACCCCTCTCTCCGCCGTGCGTCGCCTCCTCTACCACAATCACCACCCCCACTAATTGCTTCTCAACCCAATAGACAATCCTCTACTTCTCCCTACCTTTCATTTCCCATTTCTCCCTGTCTTTCCTCCTCCCTCCTTCTCCACCACCCTCAGCCACCACAACTACCACTACCTACGTTGCCACCCTGTTACGCCACCATCGCCACTACAAACCTCCTAGTCTAGGGAGCCCACCACCTCTTTCTCTCTCTTCCAACCCTAAATCCCAACTTTTCCAAACAACCACCACTCTCACCGTCGTCACCGCTGCCGTGTGTAGCCGCCGCCACTCTAACTGCCACCTCCACTTCTGGTTGTGTCCTAACCCTTACTATTACTTAAGTATAGATTATCTTTGCATAATTGTTATTTTAGCCTTGTTATCATCATTATCATCATTATTATTATTTTGCCACTATTATAATGATTATCAACATTACTACTACTAACCTTATTATGGTTAATACTACCACTAATATTATTGTTAGCCACTTGATGTGTAGTAGAATGAGTGGTTTCAAAATTGTCCATTTTTATGTAGTTTTATAATGATAAAATAATGATGAATTATAAATTAAGGATATGGATGAAGGATCACACAAAGTAATTCTTCAAACTAGCTTTGAAAGCCTCACACAGATAACTCTCAAAGGATCTCTAATGAAGAAACACATAGTAAACTTCACTAGATAACTCTATACAAACCCACACAGGAAAGGTATAAAGGGTTTCTAAATTATCACTCACATAGATAAGATAATTTAGAGATAAATCTATTTTATGAATCACACAGATAATGCAAGCATAGAACAAAGAAACTCACATAGGGTTTTAATGAGAGATAACTCGATTTTAATAACTCAATTCAACTATCCTCCTCAAATAATAAGTGTACATGCGATATTTATAGAATAATATCCACCTCCTCATATAACCTCCTTAATAATAAGATAAACTAAATCTAAATATCATAAACACTAATTAAATCACTATTCACATGAATAGTAATCTCCTATGATAATAGTAATTAAATCCTAACAAAATCTTAAAATGATAAGATACATCATAAAATTAAAGATAAACACTATCTAATATCATAATGATTAAGTAAATAAATTAACTAAATAATATCCTACATAATCATAAAATAATTCAATTACAACCTAGCTAATAAATATGAAAAGATAATAGCGTCCACAATGCTAATTACGACAATTTATCTATTTATGTGTAAAAAATCAGCTTAACACACATATGGTAAAATTATCATAACTTTTTGTAGAAAACTTGGATTATATAGTCAATAATAATTATCTCCGGTAAAATATCCTTGAATCCTTCTGTTGCGATGCATAAAACAATCTTCAAATCTTGAATTTTTTTTATATCACCACTTTAATAATAATAGTCTTAATAATATTACTAAAATGATTATTATTATTATTATTATTATTATTATTATTATTATTATTATTATTATTATTCTGCCGTTATTATGATGATTATCAACATTACTACTACTAGCCCTATTATGGTTAATACTACCACTAATATTATTGTTGACCACTTTAATAATAATACCCTTATAAATATTAATAAGGCTACTACTACTACTACTACTACTACTACTACTACTACTACTACTATTATTAAGCTGCCACTATTATGATGATTATCAACATTACTACTACTAACCCTATTATGGTTAATACTACCACTAATATTATTATTAGCCACTTTAATAATAATACTCTTACTAATATTACTAAGACTATTATTATTATTTTCATTACTAATATTAGTTCTTATTAAAAATCAATTAGGAGATAATGAAAGGAGTAAGAGGGAAGTTAACCCTAGTGTTTCTCTCTTATAGGTGAACCAAGTTCGTCCCTTAAAGAGGCATAGGAGTTGTGCTCCAAGCCTGATGTCATTTTAGGTAATGATATGTTTAAGGCCTAATGTGTGTATTATGTGTTTATGTGTGTTGTTTATATGTGTGTACCTTATATGGTTATGGATTATGCACTTGTAGCGCAGCTTGCTAAGCATGGAGCTAAGATAAGTTGTATATGTTTTATGGCATGTGTAATATGGTAATGTGACATGTAGTTGTGTTGTGCTTATATATGGTTTCCCTATATGACATGCATACTTAGAGTCCCTAAGTAGTAAGATGAGTTTGTGGGAAAATGAGAGAAATAAAAAGAGTGGAGTGATAAGAGGGAAGTGAGAAAGGCTTGTGTATCTCATGACTTATGGGTGGATAAATAAAAGGATAATATGAATGAAATAAGAGGATGGAATAAATCTTGCATGGGATGGTTAGTCTTTGCATGGGGATGACTTTTAAGTGGGAAAAGTTGACTTGAGGGTTAAGTAAGATGAGGGAAGAGTAGCTAGGGTGATTGGAGTCCATATGTGAAAATTAGTACGTGGGTTGGTATAAGGGTGGATGGGGGACTTGGCTAGGGTTTGTGAGGAAAACATTAAGTGGAGGAATTGTGCGAGGAAGGGAGAGTTAATAGGACTGGTTAGAGTGTGGAATAAGAATGGATGGGTATCACATGGAGGGAACGTGAGTCAAGTGGAAAAGGTTCGGTGTTTGGGTGATGAGGGGATGCCATAAAAGAAAGGAGAAGTACTAAGGTTTGGGGGATGAACTAGGGTTTTCATAGTCACATGTGGATGATGGGTAGTGAAGTTATGATGTTAGGTGTGGTTTGAGTAGAGTGGTATTTTTGGAAGTAAAGGGGAGTATAGGAGGTATGGGGTAGGGAGAAGTGAGGCTACATAGGATATATTAGGGTTTCTAAGGGGAAACCCTATAGGGTAATAGTGAGTCAAAAACAAAGTTATAGGAAGTAGGCCTTGATCGACCTACATAAGAGTTTGGGTCTCTCATGGTGAGTGGGGAAATTCTGAGGAAGAAGTCTTGGAGGCCTAAGGTGCATAAAGGTCTGAAGATATGGGACAGAGCTTTTCAGGAGAACTAGGACAAAGGGGGTGAGAATGGGAAGTCTAGTGGGTTATACATGTCTACTCGGGGTTGCGTGTAGAATAAGATACAAATAAAACACTAAATATTTAAAGTGAAAGATTATCGAGCTGGGCCCAAATGAGGATACTTTCTGGTCCACTGGTTATAATAGTGGTTAGGTGCGTTCTGCCCTATGGAGTGTTTTTTGGTCCACCAAATATAATAGTGGTCTAGTGCATTCTACCCTATGGAGTATTTTTCAGTCCATTGGCTATAATAGTGGGGCTCTGAAGCTTGATAAACCAAACTTCATATGGAAATAAATAAATAAATAAGATATTAATTACTTACCGTGGAACACCATGTGAGTTGGGGCTAACTGAGGATAATTTCCAGTCCATCAGTTATAATAGTAGTTAGGTACGCTTTTTCCTGGAGTGTTATCTAGTCCACCGACTATAATAGTGGTTAAGTATATTTTTCCCTGTAGTGTTTTTCAGTCCAACGACTATAATAATGAGGTCCCTATACTCACGTAAAAATAATATGAGAAATGTGTAAGATGGAAATAATAGCCTATGTATCAAATAATGATATGAACCTGAATGAATTACTATATGCCTTATTTTCTTATTTGTACTTCCATGGCCTTATCCATATTGTTACCTTACTCAGTATGTAGTATACTAATCACTCGTTTCATGGATGCTGCTCTTCCCATGAGTAGTGGCCCCTTCTGAGCTGGTGTAGGTAGGAGAGGGTGTATTTGATGTCTATAACACATTCGATGCATTGGGAGGGGCTGAGTGATGGCCTATTGGACCTTGCATGTGGCCCAAGAGCGAGTGTTGTACGAACTCATCTTTTCTAGTTTTTTTTTATCATATTTTGCTGATTGTACAGTTTCCCCCTCAGGGGCTAGACACTATACTAGGTTTTGGTTCTATAACAACTCTTTAATTGTGCACTTTAGTTTTATTTTAATTAAGAATTATTTTCATCCTTATGGTTTTATGTCCTAATCATTATGTCTTGTGGGTTTTCTAGCCTTGTGATTGTTACGAGACTGGTCAAGGGTGAGATTTGTGCCAATCACAGCGGTAGCACCCATTGGTCTTAGTATATGGTTTTAATTAAATGAAAATTTTCAACTGTGAAATTTGGGGGTGTTATAGGTATCCTATACCTAGACAGTGTATGCTTGTTTTCTAAAATAAATCTAAGGAGTGGCTATTATCATATAAGAATAAAAGATGGTGATGAGTAGAAAACTGCATTCAAAACCAATTGAGGATTGTATGAGTGGATGGTTATGTCCTTTGGTTCGTCAAATTCCCCTAGTAACTTCATAAGACTTATGAATGATATACTTAGGCTATTTAGTAGCAAATTTGTAGTAGTTTACGTCAATGACATCCTTGTGTATAGCTCTAGCAAAGAATAACATGTAAAACATCTCAAACTTGTATTTCTAGCACTTAAAGGTCACAAGTTGTATGATAAGCTAGAAAAATGTGATTTTTTTGTACCTAGGGTTACATTTCTAGGTTTTGTGGTATTCAAGGATGGCATAGCCATGGATGAATCCAAAGTGGAAGCAATTAAGACGTGTCCTACACCGATAAGCCTTACATAAGTGAGATCTTTTCATGCTTTGGCTTCATTTTATAAGAGGTTTATTAGGGATTTCAACACCCTACTAGCCCCTATAACCAAATTCATGAAGAAGGGAGAATTCAAGTAGACCAAGGCCGTACAAGATGCCTTTGAGGTGATCAAGGGAATGTTAAGTGAAGCACCTATCCTAACATTATCCAACTTTAACAAATTATTTGAGGTTGAGTGTAATGCTAGTGGAGTGGGCGTTAGAGTTGTTTTCCTACAAGAAGGGAAACCGATCACCTTCTTTAGTGAGAAGCTCAATGTTTCTAGGGTGAACTATAACACATATGATAAAGAGTTCTATGCTTTGGTAAGAGCTCTAGATCATTAGTTCCACTAGTTACGCCCCCTTCAATTTGAACTATACATCGATTAGGAGTCATTGAAGTATATCAATGGCCAACATAAGCTTAATCCAAGGCATGTGATATGGGTATAATTCTTACAATCTTTTTTCTTTGTAGCCAAACATCAGATTGGAAAAATAAATGTTGTAGCAAATGTACTCTCTAGGAGGTATTGTATGCTCTCTTTGTTAGAAGCAAGAGTATTGGGGTTTGGGTGCACTTGGGAGCTTTACAAGGAAGATAAATACTTTAGCTACTATTTCAAGAATCAAGATAAGAGAAGGGCTCGTTTATCATTTAGGAGGGGTTTCTTTTCAAGAACAAAAGGATTTGCATTTCTAAATGCTCCATTAGATAATTACTTGCAACGAAAATGTATGGAGGAGGACCAACTAGACACTTCGACATCAACAATACGGTGGGCGTACTTAGTGAGAATTTTTTTGGCCCAAACTTGTAAGAGATGTACAAAGTGTAATAGCTAGATGTGTCACTTGTTAAAAGTCTAAATTCATATTCACTAAGGGCACTATACTTTTATACCTATCCCACACCAACCATGGGATCATGTGAGTATGGAATTCATTGTAGCATTGCTTAAGACATAAAGGCAAAATGATGCTATAATGTTGGTGGTGGATCAGTTCTCTAAGATGGCTCATTTCGTTTCCTACCACAAGATGGATGATGCCTCTTACATACCTGATCTATTCTTTAAGGAAATAGTTAGGCTCTATGGTATTCCCAAATCTAATGTTTCATATAGGGATACCATATTCTTTAACTCTATCTGGAAGACTTTATGGAGGCTAGTAGGTACAAAAATCCTATTTAGTACCACCTACCATCCACAAACTAATGGAAAAACCAAGGTCACCAATAGGAGCCTCACCGTGCTCCTTAGAAGTTTGGTTCACAAATCCTTAAAGGGTTGGGACACTAAGCTATCTCATGCCGAGTTTGCCTACGATCACCAACCTATGCTACAGGTTGTTGTCCTTTTGATGTAGTGTATGGAGTGAATCCTACTACTCCAATTGATCTCTTACCTCTCCCCATCAAAGCCCACACCAACGTTAAAGCACAAGAAAAGGGATAAGGAAATAAAAAAAAATTCATGAGTAGGTGAGATTAAAAATAGGGAGGGTTAATGAGATCTACACGAGTAAAGCCAACAAGCATCGTAAGCAATACTTGTATGAGCCATGGGACCTAGTTTGGCTTTACCTTAGGAAGAAACAATTTCCTTCTAAATGGAAAAAGAAAATCATGCCTAGAAGCAATGGTCCATACAAGATAACTGAAAAGATTGGTAATAATGCATAAAAGTTGGGGCTACCTAAGGAAATGGGAGATATATCAGACACATTTAATGTGTGATATCTACTTCTTTACATTCATGATGAACCCTTTGAAGACAAGGAGGTTTCTTTTTTGAGAGCGAGAGAATGATGTGGGAGTCTCCTCATGTAATGATCAAACTCTTACCTTTAATTTTTTCAAGTTTGAGAGTCACAAAACTCTCCTCACTTTGATAAATTAATTACTCCTAAGAAAACTAGCCATGCAAGCCATTCTAACCTTATATACTTTTACCACCTCCAGAAAATAAACCCCCACCTTTTAAAGACATGATTTCCCTACCCTTTTTATCTCATTTTCTTTTATTTATCTCCAAAATATCCCAAAAATGAAGCATAATCTGCACCCATAATAACCACATAAAATAAACCACAAGTCCCTCTCAAGCTACATGACAAGTCCTTTCTAACACTTGGGAAGAGGAATACAGATTTTTGGGAAGAACAAGAAACTCTAGAAGACATTCTTTACTTCTTTTTGTCCCTTAAAAGATTAAATGATGATTTTCTCTTTTCTTATGAATCAAGTGGCAGTTCCATGAGTTGAAAAAATGGTGGAAGATCCCCATCATTCAAAATTAGCATATTACACACCTCATAGTCGAGTGACATGGGTGGTGTATTACATAGCCTCTTTTATTTATCTTAGCTCAAAATCACTTGTATTAGTTAGCTAAGTTGTAACCTTTAATCCTACACTCCATATATAAGTGCCAAGACATAATGAAAGAGGAACTAATTTTTTTTAGTAGAGCATTGCTCTCTCAAAAACCTAAGAGTCCTCAATCTTCAACTGTAGTGTAAGAGTTTGAAGTTTAGAAAAAATCTTTGAAGATTTATCTTAAGATTTTAAACATTAGGTAGTTCTTATGAGTATTTTAATAACCCAACCTTTAAAAACCTAGAATTTATTAATTAATCCTCATTTGGGATAATTTAATTTTTAAATTAATTAATTTAATTATTTTATGGACTTATGATTTGTTTTTAAAAATGGATATGATTATTTAATAAGTTAAAATAAATATTTTGTTATTTTATAACACTCATTTTCTTTAAATAATTTTCAAACTTATATTCTACTAAAATTACCCACTTAAATTAATATCTTATATTTTAAATAACTTAAATTAATATCTTATATTTTAAATAAATTAATTTGTCCATCTAAATAATTAAATAACATTATTCCAAAAATTATTTTATTTTTATTTCCCCCATTTTCCTTTTCTTTTTCCCTTTTTTTCTTTCTCCTTTTTCTTCCTCTTTCTTTTCCTTTTCTTCCTTTCTTCCTCCTTAGGCCGCCCCAACTTGCTTCTCTTTTTCCCCGATTGTGCTGCTGGCCCCCTTTCTTCTCTTCTCTTATCCTCATCTAGCATTCCCATCCTAGCCTGCCTCCCTTCATCTTCTTTTTCTTTCCTTTCCCCCAAATTGGGCCAGCCCAACCCCTCCTTTTTCCTCCCTCTCCCTCGCTTGCATAGGGCTAGCCCATCTCCCTTCTTTTCCTTTCCCCACCCGATCGCCTTGCTAGTCCCCCTTCTCTTTCCTTCTTCCTTCTTTCTCCCCTGCACTAATGAAGCCATGCCTACTTACAACACGCATGCTTGTCAACTAGCCCCTTGTAGCCTAACCTATCCCTTTCTCTTCCATTTTGAGCCAAACAAAACCCCCTCGTGTGCCCTTTCCTTTCCTCTTTATCCCTTCATTCTCCCTACCACCCTACACTCGACCCCCTACAACCTGCACCACTTAGCCAACCATGTTTGCCCTCCTTCCCTCTTCCTTTTCTTCTTCTTATCTCTTCCTTCTTTACCCCTTTTTCAATCTCCCTTGAGCTCCCTCATTTCCTATATAGAACTCCCTCTTTTCTTTCTTCTTCTTCTTCTTCTTCCTCCTTATTTTTACTCTACTACCCACTGCTTCTGTGGCCCAACCAACCACCACACCAACCCCATGGCATCCCCTGTCACCTCCTTGCACAACCCAACAACCAACACTTGCCCCTACAATAACCCTTCCACTCCTTTCTCCTTTCTTTTCCCTTCTCGACCTCTACCCTCCCCCACCATCTTGCGTAGCCCATTCCTCCTCTTCCAACACCATCACAGCCACCCATAAACCCTTTGACATCTCTTCTACCACTGCCTTCCTCACCTTGGTCAAAATTCCCTTATAGCCCCTCCCTTTTTCTCTTATTTTTGCTTCCTTATTATTCTTCTCCCTTCCTTTGCCCCATCTTCCCAACCCTTTAGCCACTGTCCCTACCACCCTAAGCCACCAATATTTGACCCTCGAATGCCACCTACACCCCTACTCCCTCCCTACACCTTACCACCACCCTCACCCCCTCCATAAGTCCTCAACCAAACCCCCAAAATCCTTACCCAAACCAACCCTCTCTCTCTTTCTCTCATCTCCTCTTAGACCCTATGTCCCTTCCCTTTTCTGCATGCAGCTTAAGCGACCATGTAGCGTGAGTTTTCTGCATCTCCTTAAGCACATGTGCTAATTTTTGGAGGTATAAATATGGTTGGTATTAGCATATATTTAATAAGATTTTGATAAAAAATTATTCTTTTAATTTTCTTCTTCTAATATGCTAAAATTTGATATTATTTTTAGGTACTAATTTTTACCAATCAAAGAAAACCTTTAACCGGAGTATTGGTAAGGTTATATTGCCACAAAAAAGGTAACCATTATATGCTTCTAAAATGTGCGGATAAACATATGCTAGAACATTAGGTTTTTTAAATATATTTATGTGCTTGTTGTATGATGTTAAGTATATTATGATTTGTAGCATATGTTGGTGGTTAAAATGAAAAGCATGTCAATTTATGTGTCATGTGTAGAAATGATAGTTATGGAATGAGCCTTATTATTAATGATAATGTTAAATGCATGTATATGACATGATAAGCTAATATGATAATTTCTAGAGTAGATAATGTTTATATGAACCCTAGAGGCATTTTAGTAAATTTTCTTGTACAAAGGTATGGCCTAAATAAGTATATACGCTAGGTGCTAATGAGTATTGATAATAAATAATAATAGTTGGTGATATTAGATGATGCATATGGACCATGGGTGTTAAGGTTTTATATGGAAAAGGTATTGTGGTAAATTTGGAATGAAAAAGGGATAATTTGGTAATTTTGTGAGTAAAAAGGTATTTTGGTAAATTAATAAAATGAGAAGGGTATTTTGGCATAAAAGGGATTACTTGGTAATTTTATAAACATAAGGGGTAAAATGGTAAATTAATAAGTAAGAAGGGTATTTTGGTAATTTAGCATGAAGGTTAGCTTAGTACATTTATAAGTAAAAGGGATATTTGGCATATTATAAAGTATGAAAGGTAATTTTGGTAATTTTGACATAAAAAAGGGTGACTTGGTAATTTTATAAACATAAAGGGCAAAATGGTAAGTTAATAAGTAAGAAGGGTATTTTTGTAATTTGGCACGAAAAGGGAAAATTGAAAATTTTAATAAGTATGAAGGGTAATTTAGTAATTAAACTAACCAAAAGGGTAAAATGGTAATTTTCATAAGTATGAATGGTAATTTGGTAATTTTAATAAGTATAAAGGGAAATTCGGTAATTTAACTAACCAAAAAGGTAATTTGGTAATTTTAATAAGCATGAAGGGAAATTTGGTAATTTAACTAACCAGAAGGAAAATTGGTAATTTAATAAGTATGGAGGGTAATTTAGTAATCTAACTAACCAAAAGGGTAATTTGGTAATTTTAACAAGTATGAGGGGTATTTTGGTAATTGTACAAGTACGAAGAGTAATTTGGTAATTTGACAAGTAAAAAGGGATAACTTAGTAACTTTACAAGTAAGAGGGGTATTTTAGTAATTTTGTAACTATCAAGGGGTGAATCAGTAAATTACGTATAACATGACAATGGATTAAATAAGCCTCCATAATAAGACATAAGGGATATTAAATAGTAGAATAAGGATTTATGGTGTAACACCCTCAAAATTTACTACTAAAAAATTTTATTTTATTAAAAGATTCAACGGAATCAAGTAAAACAAAACTTGTAATTTTTGGGGATATTACTGCTGTGATCAGTACAAGCCTGACCCCCGGCCAGCCTCGTACTAACAACAAGGCTAAAGAAAAATTACTATCCATCATTAGTCAAACTTGAATAAAAAATTCATAAAAGTACTGAAACGTTCATAATACGAAAATTAGAGTACGCGTAAAAGAGTTACAATCCAAGAGTGCATAATTAATTTTCCTAAAAGGGATAAAAGTTACAATATGAAAAAATAAGTTTGGAATAAACCTATATAATAAAAATGAATAGTAAAAAGGAAATCCGGCCACATCACTCTCGGTTCCCAAGCCAAGTCTAAGCTCAACTCTTAGCCCCACCCGATGCCTCGTAAGCATTGAAGGTATTGAAAATAGCATCACCTACATGCACAAACTCAGTAGGGCCCTCTACTCATGGAAATGAGTAACACCCATGAAAAGGGTGGTCATTACGCTATGTATTGAGTATGCATCTAAGGCCAAGCATACAAAAACATATAACACCAGCATGATCATATAAATAGCGTATAATAAGTCAGATAATAAAGGCTAAGCTATAGTCCGGATAATCATATTGTAACACCCCAAAAATTCATTACTGAAAAATTTTCTTTTATTAAAAGAAATAGCGGAAGAAAAATATAAAACGATGAATTTCAGAGATATTACCGCCACACTTAGTACCAGATCGGTTCACTCATATCGTTCCAGTACCAAGTGCTAAGGCTATAGGTGTAAAACAAAACTTACAAACCATATTTAAATCAGAGTAGCGCGATAACCGTTTACAAGAATACAATCCACCATTGATGGTTACAAAAACAAGGAATACATTAAAACCAGAAAGTTAAAGCAAAGGGAGGACCCTAAGAGTCCGGATAATCCTTACGCTCTTTCAAGTTGCCCACTTGAATGGCACCTGAAAAGACCTGCGAGGGACACTGCCCATTGAATAGGCAGGGGCCCCACGAATGGAACCCTTTAGTGCTACGGTACTGAGTAACCCTTTAAAATCACACTTAAAAGCAGGCCCACAATGTAACACATGATACAAAGCTACATACATATAAAAAGATGTGTATATATATCATGCACATAATTATCATTCACATCAGATATCAATAGGTTGTAATGAACAATCTATACTTTCGGGCCTTAAGCCATTAGTCCATCATTATTCAATCATCTACTAGATTTTATATCCATGTGAGTGCTGGAACCCTACTATTATAGCCGATGGATCGGTCACTTATAGGGCAGAATGCACCTAACCACTATTATATGCTGGTGGATTGGTCTCCAGGGCAAAACGTTCCTGGCCACTATTATTCGCAGGTGGACCGGTCTGGCCCCAACTCACATGGTATTCCACTATAAGTGATAAGTATTTTTCCATAACTTTATTCACATACATGACTGGTTTTATTGAGCTCGGGACCCCCACTATTATTGCCGGTGGATCGGAATATATATCAACATCATTCAAGGCAACACGCTCCTGGGCCACTATTATATCTGGTGGATCGGTACTCATATCATAAGTCAACTGGGCCCGGCTTATTAATCTTTCACTTTCATTATTAGTATTTTTCCTCTCTTTAATCAGCACAATAATTCCATTTATTTGCCTCGGATGGAAGATCAAGAACCCGGGACACAAAGGTACACCGGTCGTACTGGTGCATACAGGCTACTTAGTACCCTTCAACCATGAACCCAGGGACGCAAAGGTACCCGGGTCGTACTGGTGCATAAAGCTACTCAGTACCCTACCGACAAGGACACCTAATCCATAAGTATGCATACCCCCTAACTAGGTTTGTAGAGCTAGATAGAGAAAGATATAGGGCCTAGCTGGGGCACAAAGACACACCAGCAAATACCAGAATAATCGTGGGCTAAACCACGTCTTTAGGGTAGCGACCCCTAAAGAGCCACTATTCTCGATCTCGAGGTCTTTCACTTTGAGTATTAGTGTCTTAATTAAAGTGATCACGAAAAGCACAATAATCAAATACTTATTCACTTTCAATCATTCTAATATCATTAGTTGTTTCTTATTCAGGCGGTTATCCAAGATAACACAGAGAAATCATTAAGGTCATCATAATCTCATCTAATTCCGAATTAGGATTCGTTCTCGTGATACTTACTAATTATCGAATACTCTTATCTTGCTAATCAGCATTATTTGAGTCATATTATGAAATTCCACAATCACAATGACATGTTAAGTACAAATTACTCATTTACCCCTTACTTATGTAATTGCTAAGTCATCCCTTCCTTACTTGACAAATTACCATATTACCCTTCAGGTTGCATATTTACCAAATTATCCCTTACTCGGTTTAGGTTACCAAGTTATCTCTTACGATTTTTAGATCACCATTCACCCCTCATACTTGCTACACTTATCATATTTCCCATTTGGTTAGTTAGACTACCGCATTGCCCTTCTCCTTTGTTATAATTACTAAATTACCCTTAAGTTGGATAAATTACCAAATTACCCTTCTTCATTATCATGATTACCAACTTGCCCCTTTAGTTGGTTAAATAACTACCAATTTACCCTTTAGTCGGTTAAATTACCAAATTGCCCCTTTAGTTAGATAATTTACCAAATTGCCCTTCTTCATTATCATAATTACCATTTTACCCCTCTGAATTATTATAATTGCCATTTTACCCTTTTTAATTATTATAAATCCCAAATTACCCTTCTTCATAATTATAATTATTAATTTACCCTTATTCATAATTATAATTACCAATTTACCCTTCTCCATATTTATAATTATTAATTTACCTTTCTCTATATTTATAATTATTAATTTACCCTTCTCCATTCTTATAATTACTATATTGCCCTTCTCCATTATTAAAATTACCATAATGCCCTTTTATTGGTTAATTTACCAAATTACCCTTCTTTATTATCATAATTATCCAATTACCCTTTTATAATCATAGTTTAATTACCAATTTATCCTTCATCGTTATCATTATTACCAAGTTACCCCTTACTCCCAAGTGTGCCATAAATATCCTTTTAGTTTACAAAATTACCCTTCTACCCCTTACTTCCAAATTTCCATAATATCCTTTTATTTACAAAATTACCACAATACCCTTTTACTTATAAAATTACCATAACACCCCTTTTACTTTACAAATTACTATTTTACCCTTTTACATCCAAAATTACCATTTTTTATCTTTCCTTATAAAATTACCATTTTGCCCTTCTTTTCCAAAATTACCATATTACCCTTTACTCTCAAAAATTACCATAATACCCCTTTACTTATAAAATTTCATTTTCCCCTTTACTTCCAAACTTACTATAATACCCCTAACTTCCAAAATTACCACAATATCCCCTTTTTACTTGTAAAATTACCATATTGCCCTTTTGCCTTCAAAATTACTACTTTACCCCCTTTATTACACCACTTTTATTAAATTAACATTACCACACAGAATAATAATATTAATACTCCATTAACAATATCCAAATCCACTAACCATTATATTTTAATATAATACTTATTATCACCCACACATATTAGGCCATAAACTAGCACAAAGAATAATACTAAAATGCCCCTAGGGCTCCCAATAATAATATTCATGCATAAATGACATAATAACATAATATGACATGGATAAGTACTTTAACACTTTCGTTAATAATCAATTTCTTCCCTTAGACAACATTTACACGCATAGCACATAAAAGAACATACTTTCCTTTTTATTAAACAATACAAGCAAATATATAAATTATACTAACAACCATATATCAAACATAATAACATATTAAAAATCCTAATGTGCAAACATACGTTTATCCATGCGTTTAAGTGAGGTTTAATGATTATCTTATTTCCCACCAAAAATTGAATCTTACCGGTATCTCGGTTAAAGATTCAAGCTTTAATTAACAAAATCAACACCTAAAAATAATATCAATAATTATTATATTAGAAATAATAAAATCAAAGCACAAGACCTTATAAAACTTACTTAATAAAATAATTAACTTAAATATTATTTTACCTTAAAAGTTTTAAGAAAAATGGCCAATAAATGCAGAAACTCATGCTGCATATGCACTATGCAGCATGAGCTGCATGTAAAAATAAGGGTGGAATGGTGGAAGGTTGCATGAAAAAGAAGGTGGATGGGGTGTTTTTGGGTTGGGGTCTTTAGGCTAGAAAAGAGGGCAGGTGGGGGAGGATTTAAGGCAAGGGAATGGTGTAGGAGTGAAGAGGGGGTATAGGTGGTTGTCGGGGATGGGTTCACGGCGGCGACAGCGAGGCCATGAAGGTGGCTGCCGAAGTGGGTCGAGGTGGAGGGGCTGAGAAGGAAGGAAAAGAGGAGGGAAAAATGAAGGGGTTTGGGGACTTGTTTCAGCCAAACAATGTATGGGGATCGTAGAGGAGGTTGTAGGGAGTTGAATGGTGGGTTGGGTGGCAACAGAGGCTGCCAGAAGGCGGAGGAAGGAGGGGTTGCAGGTGGGTTGCCGAGAAGGGGTAAAATGGAGAGAAAAATAGGTGGGGAGGAAGAAGGGCTATGGGATGGCTTGAGAGGGTGTATTGTGGTGGTGCAAGGCGGTAGTAAAAGGTGGTAGGAGGCACTGTAGGCTGTGGGTGTGGCGGTTGGAGCGGTAGAGGGTGGCGGTGTGCAAAAATAGGGGTGGAATGGGAGAGGAAGAAAATGAGAGAGAAGAGGAGATCGGGGGGAATAAGGGCTCGAGAATATGGGGTAGAAAAAAGGCTGAAGGGGAGAAGAAAAAGAAGAGGTAGGGTAGGGGGATAGGTGGCTGATCGGGCGGTAGTGTTTAGGGTGGCAAGGTGTCATAGGGTGGCAGGGAGAAGGTGACGAAGGGGAGGAAAGGGGAGCCATGCGGGATGGGGTGCATGGCTGCCTAGTTTCCAAAACGATGAAAAAAAGGGCAGGGGAGAGAGAGAGAGGGGGGGGGGGGGAAGAAGGCAGGTGGTGGCAGTGGTTGCAGAAGGTGGCAGCGGGAGGCGTTCGGGGCGGCATACCTAGTGTTGAAGACTGGTCGGGGGCTTCGAATGGGGTGTAGAGGAAGAATAAAGAAAGGGAAGGGGGAGGTGCAGTAGGCAGGCGCATAAGGGGAAAAAAACGAGCGGGCCAGCCCGACCTGGGAAAAGGAAAAGAAAGAAAGGAGGGGGACCTGCGCTGGGTCGAGCCGCATGGGAGAAAGAGGAGGGAAGAGGGGGAGATGGGCCGGCGGCCTAGTCGCATAGGAGAGGGTTAGCCTAGCGCGGCGGCCCGAAAGAAAAAGGAAAAGAAGAAGAAAGAAGAAAAAGGAGAAAAAAAGGAGAAGGAAAAGAAAAAGGAAAAAAAGGAAAGTGGAAAAATAGGGGAAAATAATTTAATTTGATTTAGAAAATAATAAATGTAATATTTTTGATAAATTATGTAATTTAATAATTTAATTCAATATAATTTAATATATTAGAGCAAAAAGGCTAATTATAGTAAAATATTAGTTTGGAAAATTATTTAAATAAAAATAATATGATAAAATAACAAAATATTTATTTTTAATTTATTAAATACTCCTATCCAAATTTACATACTCGAAAATCCATAAAATAATTAAACTAAATAATTTTAAAAGCTAATTTATTTCAAATAAAAGGTATTTGTTAAGTTATAGGTTTTCTAAAATTTTGGGGGATTACACATATTCTTTAAATCTCTGATCAATATTCCTTTCACACCATGCGTATTATAATTCTATGCGAGTGCAGGAACCCCACTATTATAGCCGGTGGATCAAAAATGAATAGGGCAGAATGCATCCAACCACTATTATATGCCGGTGGATCAATCTCTATGCAAGACGCTCCCGACCACTATTATGCTGGTGGATCGGTCTGGCCCCGACTTTCATGGTGTCCCACTATAAGTACTTAGTGTGCTTTACATGTCTTATCATAACTTAGATTTTGGTTTACTGAGCTCAGAATCCCCCACTATTATAGCCGGCGAATCAGAAATACATAGGGTAGAACGCACCTGACCACTATTATATACCGGTGGATTGGTCTCTAGGGCACCCCAACACCTGGCCACTATTATGCCGGTAGATCAGTCTAGGCCCAGCTTAATAATCTTCCACTTTAAATGATTAGTGTCTTACCGTGCCTTATTCAATAAGTTTTCACCCTAGGCATACATGTACCAATTTCTCTACTCCTATTCTCCCAAAAGGGCCCGTCCCATACCTTGAGACTTCTGCACCTCCTAAAATACCACAACATCCTTTCCTTCTTCCACTTACTCACTATAGAGGCCCAACTCCTAGGTATGTGGGTCAAGGCCCACTACCTTATGCCATCCAAATCCACTCACCATCCTCCCTAGGGTTTTCCCCTGAAACTCTAATTGGGCTAATGTGGCCCATCCTTCTCTGCCTCACGCTATCGAAGCTCCTTTACCACCCCACGCATCACCTCACTTAGATTCAACCCCTTTCATTTCACTTTATTCCCCAAATGCATATGTGACCATGAAATCTTAGTTGGCCACTCCAAGCCCTAGTACCCTTCTTTCCTATACGTTACACCTCCATTTCTCTCCAGCCATCCTTGCTTTCCCATGACACCCATACTCGCCCTACACATGATATTCTTCCACTCTTAGCCCATAGTCCACTCACACTCAAGTATATTTACTTTCACAACCACCTCATATTAGGGTTTTTCCTCCCAAACCCTAGCTAGGTTTCCTATGTACCCTTATACCAACCTACGTACTATTTTTCACCCAAAGCCTCCAATCACCCCAATAACTCTTCCCTTACCTCACTTACACCCCAAGGCAACTTTTCTCATGTAAAGATCATCCCCATTCAGACTCCATCTACCCCATGTAAACCCTAGAATTTCCATGTGAACTCCTTCCATCCCCCTGAAAACCCTAGAAACTCCCATGCAAACCCTAGAGATCCCCATGCAAACTACTTCCATCCCATGCAAGGTTCACCCCACTCTTTTATTTTGTTCATAATTCCCTTTTTATTTTCCCCTATGGATCATGAGATAATTAGATCAATCCTATATCCCTTTTACCAACTCACTTCCCCCCTTTTCCCTTTTCATCCTTTTACCCCATATCATATTATTAAACACCCTAGCATGCATGTCCTAAAGGGTTGCATTATATAACATCATAAGAAGAACACACACACACACACACACACACACACACACACACACACACACACACACACACACACACACACACACACACATATTATACACATGCCATAAGAAAACCACATAAGCATACCTCAACTCCAAGCTACACTACACGTAAAACAGTTATAATAATCATAAGATACACAACATAACATAGCACATGGCATACAAGGTGCATATAGAGGGCCTTAGCTGCATCTTTGCCTAACATGATACCGGTCTTGGAGCATGCTTCTATGCCACCTTAGGGTTTTGACTGGATTCACCTGTAAGAGAAAAAAACTAAGAGTTAACTTCCCTCTTACCAAAATTACCATTATTTCCTACCATACCCTTATCCCAGCCTAATATTAGGGTTACTAATATTAATAGTAGTTTTATAAGCAAAAGTAGGGTTTTTTTATTCTTAAGGTAGCAAACTATGTTATTATTAGTCAAAATAGGTTCGTGTTAGGGTATTTATAGCTATATTTATATTATTAAAGATAATAACTTTAATACTACTAATAATAGTAATAATAACATTTGTAGCAAAAATAATGATAATAATAATAGTAGTAGTCGTAGTAGTAGTAATAGTAATAGTTATAATAATAATAACAATAGTTCTAATCTTACGAATAATACTTGAAAGGGTCCAAATAATCATAATAATAGTAACCTTAGTGATAATAAGGTCAAGGTTAATAATAGTGATGGTAATAATAATAATAATAATAATAATAATAACAACAACAACAACAACAACAACAACAACAACAACAACAATAACAATAACAACAACAACAACAACAACAACAACAACAACAACAACAACAATAACAATAATCATAATATGCCAAAGTTGGCATTAATAATAATAGTAGTAGTAATAATAATAATGATAATAAAAATAATAATGATATTAATGATAACAAAAATAATGGTAATCATTATAATAATAATAAAATAAGGTTTCAACCCCTTTATAATAATAATAGAATAAATATCTCGATGCTATATTTAATAATAATAATGAAATCATAACAACAACAACAAGAATAATAATAATGATATTAATACAAATAAAAGAGATAATATTAGCATAAATAAGGTTTTAAGGGTTGGGATACCACTTAGGGTTGGTGGTGACCAGGCAGCACCAGCGGCGACGACTATGAAGGGAGAAGAAGGGGTGGAAAGTTGGTTACTTAGGATATGAGAGGAAGAATGAGAGGGTGATTGAGGTGGTAGAGGATGCCCTAGGTTGAGAGGGCTGGACTAGTGGTGGCGGTGCAACCAAATGAGTGGCGCAAGAGAAGACGGTGTGGTGGCCGAAGGTGGTGGAGAGGGAGGAAGGGAGAAGAAGAGGAAGGCAAGGGAAAAGGAAGGTAGGCAGAGGTAGAGGAGGTTCTACTAGTGGTTTGGGGGGGTAGAGGGAGTGGTAGTTGCGGCGGAAACGGCGGCTGATGGCGGAGGGGTGATGGGTGGCGGTGGGTAAGATGATGTTGGTCGAATAACCAACTTCACACGACCAATGTAGATCATGCAGGGAGAATCAGGGGTGGTGAGTGGTGTAATTCAGTGGAGAGTGGTGTAGGGAGTATTTTGGGAGGTGGTTCGGGTAACGGGGGTAGACGGCTAAATAGGTGGCGGCGCACAAAGGGAGAACATTTTTTGGTAGAGAAAAAAGATTGAATGGGGGCAGTATAAGGGTATTTATAGGCCATTAATGGGGGAAAATGCAGAGGGAGAAGAGGGGCAGATGATGGCACACATGGCAGGTCGCTGGTCGGCGGTGCACGGTTGGTGTAGGCCTACAAAGTTATAGGTCTATCAGCTTAGGGAAAGAGAAAGGAAGGGGGAGAGGGGCACACATGAGGAGAGCAAGAGTGTGTGATTGGGTGGAGAATGGAGAGGGATCAACGGGGAAGAGAGGAGAGGTGGCAAGATAGCGTGCGGCATTGTAGAGGCCGCGTACCTACACGGGGAAGAGGGGAAGTCTAAGGGTCAGGGAATAAGGAAAAAGAAAGGAGTGAATTGGCTGGCCAGGGAAAAAGAAAGAAAGAAAAAGAAGGGGGCCAGACCAGGCGGTTGGCGAGGGAAAAAGAAGGGTGGAGAACCTTGGGCCACGCGGGTGGAATGGAGAGGGGGAGGAAGGTTTAGGCCACTGGGGTAGGTTGGCCCAAATTGGGGAAGGAAGGGAAAAAAAGAAGAAAGGAGGGGAAGGAGAGAACAAAAAATGAAAAGAAGCAAAAAAGGAAAAAAGGAAAAAGGAAAAAAAGGAAATAGATGGGTTGGGGTATTTAGATCATTTTCGTATTTTTGGAATATTTAAAATAATAATATTTTAATAAAATAATAATTAACTTCCCTTTTTTAGGTCAATTTAGGATATTTTGAATTATTTTCCCTTAATTTCATTTTAATTAGAAAAATACACTAATTTTTCCTAATTAAATTATTTATTATTTTCCTCTTGATTTTTCCCTAAATCACTTCCTCTTATTTTAATAAAATAGTTTATCAAATTAATTTTCCTAATAAATCTTTATTTTGCCATAGTTCCCTGAATTAAGGTTTTGGGGTATTTCACTTAGTATCACTTGTTTAAGTATAAGCTCATATATTATAAGGACAATGGTATTTTAGTAAATCGGTAAATATCATAAGGATATGGCATGACATAGGGTGGAAAGGATAATTAGGGGTATGATATGATGTTATTTCATAATTATATAAAAGGTTCCTTAATTTTTAATTATGCATGGAAATGTAGGCTAGATTTGCTAGAAGTACATGTTAGGGTTTATGCGTTTAATGATCCTTGATATAGAATAAATGACCGGTGTACCTTTGTGTCTCCAGGTTCATGATCTCTCCCTCGAGTTAAATAAATGGACCTATTTTATTAATTAAATGGAAAATAATAATCATATAAAGTGAAAGATTATTGAGCTAAGCCTAGACCAATCTATCGGTGAGAATAGTGGCCAGGAGCCTTATGCCCTAGAGACCAATCCATCGGTGAATAATAGTGGCCAGGTGCATATTGCCTTGGTGTATCATTTTCGATCCATTGGCTATAATAGTGGGAGATCCTGAGCTTAATAAACCAAACCTTAGATGTTAATAAATCATGGAAATATACTAATCACTTAAAGTGGAACACTATGTGATTTGGGGTCAAACTAATCCACTAGCAAGAATGGTCCACGGATGAATAATAGTGACCAAGTGCATTATGCCCTGGGTGTTTGCGATCCACCGACTCTAATAGAGGGGTTCCCACACTCATATGGATATAATTCAAGAGATGATGGTGAATAATGTTTGATTAATGGCTTAAGACCAAAAGAGTTACTTCCATTCTTATGATTAACTGATATAGTAAGTGTGGCTTTGGTGCCTATCACTCTTGTTAAGTGCTAGAGATGCTAAGCCAATAGACTTTGTGTTATACAATTCTTATTGGTTTCTATGTGTAATCGCTCTTATACAACTGTGATTATCTATATGCTCGTGTATAATATTTTCTTTACATTAGTTTAAGTATGATGTATTCCATGTGGGCACTACCTTTCAGTTTGGTATAAAGGATTACACAATACCATAGTATTAAAGGGTTGCGTGTGTGGCTCCTCTATTCAGTGGGCAGAGCCATTGTCTGTTAGGAGCGTAACGATTATTTGGGAAGCTTTTTTGTATTTCTCTTTTAACCTTACTATTTTTTTGTTTAATGATTTCACTCTTATAACCACTAATAGTGGGTTTTATCCTTTGTAATGTCATTAATGTGCTACTTTGATTTAAATAAAAGTTTGAATTTGTGTAAATCGTGTTATGTTTCTTTCAAGCCTTAGCACTTGGTATTGGAATTGTAGGAGGAAATTGGTCTGGTACTAACTGTGGTGTTAACATCCCTAAAATTTATAATTTTTAGTTCTGCTAATTTTTAAATAAAATAAAATTTTTAAGTACTAAATTTTGAGGGTATTACAAGTATTGATTCAAGGAGTTACCAAGAATCAATTTCATCTCCTCAAATCTCTCCCTATTCTACTCTTAATTTTTAGTTGATATAATCTTAATTAGATTTCACTTGCTAGCATGACCCATGTTAGATCTCATATGCATCTAGCCCTAGGACAGAAAGATCCTAACCATTATTCTCACTGGTGGACTGATAACAAGGTACAACCCTAGGATAAAATGTTTCTAGCCACTATTCTCACCCATGGACCTGTAACAAGGTATAACTAGTCCTAACCCATGAGGTGTTCCATTGTGTGTAATTAGTGTCTTCTCATAGGTTATTATTGTCCAATAGTTTTATTACTTGAGCTCAGGACTCCACTATTTTCACCGGTGGACCGGTAAATATAATATAAAACCAGGGCAACATGCTCCTAGCCACTATTCTCACCAGTGGACTAGTAAATACAATACAAACCCGAGGAAACACACTCCTACCCACTATTCTCACCGGTGGACTGGTATATATGATACAAACCTAGGGCAGTACACTCTTGGCCACTATTCTCACCGATGGATTGTTATATTTGATACAAACCTAAGGCAGCACACTCTAGGCCACTATTCTCACCAGTGGTCTTGTATATATATAATACAAAACCTAGACAACATGCTCCTAGCCACTATTCTCACCGATGGACCATTATATATATACTACAAACCTAGGGTAGCACACTCCTGGCCATTATTATCACTAGTGGATCGGTAAATTAGGTACAACCAGCCCAGACTCAAGTGATATTCCGCTTTAAGTGATTTGTGTCTTATTTGTTTTAGATACCCCACATAAACATGCACAAATCAAATGTGACTCCTGCCTTATACCACCCCAAACCTACCTTTTCCCCTTGGAAACCGTAGTTTCCTAAGCTTGGTACGTCCTTACCCCTTAATGATCCTTTGAGACCCTAATTTATCTAACGACCCAAACTTACCATTTAAAACCCCCTTTTTTCATCCATGAGTCATAGCCTATTCCCTTATTTCTTATTAGTGATAACAATTGACCTCTAGGGTTACTTCTCAAAACCCTAGTTTTCTTGAGTTAGCTTAATCCCTTTCCTACTACTTATTTAGCCCTAACTTTCCACAACCAAGCACATATTACTAAGATTATCCATTCCTTAAATTTTTATCGACTAACTCCCCCATTTTGTATATGTGATACTAACCTTCCAAATAATGCCCTTCTCAAAACCCTAATTGCATCCTTTTTGTAGTCTTTCATCCTTTATCACTCCATGTACTTCTTAGATATGCAAAGCTGTAGAAACATATCATCGTTAACCCCCATATCCACTCATACCAACCAAGCCCCTACTTTTCTCACACATGGTTATATCTCCCTTGGTTTGACTCTGCCCATTCATGTTTATTAGAATAATCGCGCCTAATACATCCCAACTTACTAAAATGCCCTTATGCCACGTAATATTGATAACCATGCTTTAATAGATGATACTAAGACCGTAACCACCTATTCTTGTATCCAATGCCTATAAACACTTATCATGCCTATTTATTTTACCCCTCACCAGTGTATATGCAAATTTACCAAAATGTCCTTAGACCATGATAATTTTATAATTATACTCTCACATAAGTTGCTAATACCACATACCCCTATTTTTAACACTTAGCACCAATTAGGTTAACCACGATTGCCCCATCAAAGTTTCCAAAATACCCCTTTACCATATAATATCAACTTTCTTGCCCAACATATGTTACTAATGCCACCAAACCCTATTTTCATACTTAACACCAATTATTGCTTAGCATGCACATTTATTAGGTTAACTACCATTTCCCCCTTAAAATTATCAAAATACCCCTAGGCCATATAATATCACTATTTATGCCCAAACATGTATTACTAATGCCACCAAATACTATTTTCATACTTAACACCATTTATTACTGAGCATGCACATATATTATGATAATCACCCTTTCACCTTTAAAATCACCAAAATGCTCCTAGACCCTTACATACTGATATTCATACTATATCATGTGTTTATGATACACCAAACTCCCATCACCATTCCTAATATTATTTATAACAAAATTGGTGCCCTAGTTAGGGTTAAATATCATGATATATCTAAATGACCAAATTACCCTTAGAGCTTATAGTAGTAATATTTTTACTATAAGTGTCCATACATACATAACATAAGTCATTATTACTCAACATTAGAATCACCCATTTCACACACATATCAAAATAACATACATTCTTTTTCCATACTCTAAGATACCATTAATAATCGTGGAACTAATTATAACATATCATATCCACACAAATCACATGTCAATAACCTTAATATTCTAACATGTGATATCCAACTATTTTAGTGGGGCATAAAGGTTACTTGATTTCTAGTAAAAATCAAACTTTACCAGTATCTGGTTAAAAATTCTTAGGCTGCATTTAATAAAATTTTGTACCTAAAATTAATTTCACAAATACCATATGAAAATTAGATAAATGAAACAATGATTTTTATTAATAATATTTATTAAATATAAAATTACTAAAATACCCTTATACCTTAATTAACATCTAAAACACATAAATATACATTTCATAACTCACATTACATGTGCAACATGAGCGATGAAATGTTTGGCAACCAAAATGGAAGGGGTCAATAGAGGGCTCGAGTAAAGGTTGGTGGGGGTGGCCTTGGGTTGTTGGGTGCTAGAGGTAAGGGATAAGGTGGTTGGTGGTTGAAGGGTGTGGTATAGGAAACTTGAGGGTGGGGGAGGCAGTGGTGCAGCTGTAGGGAGGAGGGTGCCAAAAAGGGAAGAAGAGGAAGAAAATGAGGGGTGCCTAGGTGGAGTTAGCTTGGGCGGCTACGGGGGATAGTGCAGGAGGTGGGTAGCTAGCGGCAAGTAGCTAGAGGGAGCTGTGGTGGTAGAGGAAAGGGAGGGGGAGAGGTGGTTGAAGGGCGGTGGCTATAGGGTGGAGGTGTCAAAGGGAAGAGAAGGAGATCGGATGGGTCAAGTAGGGAGGATGTGGTAGAGGAGGGGCTGTTGTAAGGGAAATGAATAGAGGTAGGGGAAATTAGTAGGGATTTTCATAGGGAGAAATAAGGATATGTAGGGAGGTAGAGGAGGAGGAGAAAGGAAGGAAGGAAGGAGAAAAGGATGTTGGTAGATGGTGGTGGCCTGGTTGGTGGTGGAAGCATAGGTGGTGGCCAGTGGTGGCTGTAGATGAAAGAATGAGAAAAAATAGGGGGTGGGGGAAGAAGGGATAAAAGAGAAGAGAGGGCTAGGGAGGGGAGCTAAGCTCAAGGGGGAGTGAGGCAAGGAAGAGGGGAAGAAAAAGAAAATGAAGAGGAGAGGAGGTGCTCAGCGTGTAGGGTTAGGTGTTGTATAAGGGCGTTGCAGCTAGGGGGAAGAGCATGGGGATATGGTAGGGATGAAAATGGAAGGAAATGCATGTGGGGAGAGGGGACCAAGGGGATGCAGGGCCGAAAATGGAAAAGAAAGGACAATAAGGGAGGTGGTGGTGTAAATTATTTGTTCGGGGAGAGGTAGAGATGTAGCAGGTGTGTAGCAGGGTGCAGGAGGAGGAGGGGAGGGGGCATGCTTAGGGGTCAGGGGTGTGTTAAGCATGGGGTGTAGACGGGGGATGAAGGGAAGGGAGGGAGATAGGTCATGTAGAGGAGAAAAAAAAAAGAAAAAGAAGCAGGCTGACTTCGGGAAGGAAGGAAAGAAGGAAGAGGAGGAGAGGTGGGTTGGCCCAGGGCAAAAGAAAAGGAGGGGTGCGTTTCAGGCTACCCTAAGGGAAGAAAGGAGAATAAAAGGAAACAAAGAAAAGGAAGAAAAAGGAAAAGAAGAAAAGGAAAGGAAATTATTTTTAGAGCTAAGATTGGAATTTAGAATTAAATTAGGCTATTAGGTAAAATATTAAATCAATTTATCCAAAAATTAAGGTATTAATTTAAGAAATTAATTTTGGTAAAACTATGAGTTAGAGTTTATTTAATAAAAAATAATAAAATAATTATATTAATTTATTAAATAATTTTATTTATTTTTATAATTAAAAGGTCCACAAAATAATTAAATTAGTAATTTAAAAAGAAAATATTACTAGATAAAAGGTTAAACCTTCAAATTTTAGGTTTTAAAAATTTAGGGTATTACGATAACTTTCATTATGAAGTTTCCTATCTAGCGCTTAGATGCATCCTTTGTTAGAAATTGGCATTTATATATATAATGTTTCTAGTTCAAAATTTCAAATCCTAATAATATATACTTTTTACTTTACTTTTGGATCTTAAATTAATTAAAATATAGGTGTGAAGGTTATGATTCATTTACATTTATTTTTACTGTTTCTCTTGGAAGTTGTAGTAAAAATATGTATTGGTGATATTTTAACTTAAAGAATCATCAAATGCCTATAGATAATTTTAAAAAATTATACTTGATTTATAAATGGGAAAAAAATACTTGACTAGAAAATTTTGTTATTTTTCCAATATTTTTTATGTTATTGTTTTGAATTATTTAAAAACTTGATAGTTCACATTTTTCACTATATTTAATAGAAATATTCATAGATTGGATATTTGATATTTTGTATGTCCCATCATTAGATATGTAGTAAAAGGTTCATATATTCAAAAAAAAATTTTGATATCCAATGCTTCGGATATCTAGAATTTTGTAAATGGATAACAAATAATCTATTAAATGTCAAAACTTTTGAGCATGAAAGAAATGAGAAATATTGAATAAAAAAAAATACTAAATTAGAAGATTATATATTCATCCAAGCTAAACTTCTAACACCCCCATTTTTGCAACCATAAAATTTTGCTATTTTTTGAAAGAGTGTGTAAATACTTCCACAAAAATGAGGGTGTTGCTGTTGCATCTAACATAAAGAAGGCATATAACAAGGAACTGAAGTGCATGACACCTCTTTAAATGAGATAAGTTAAAACGTAAATGGTTTAGTGCTAAATATTAAACTTTACACTAAAATCATAACTACAAACAGGAGGAAAAAATGGAGAAAAATAAATGTGGTAGCCTACACACTTTCCAATGTTGCTCTCGTATATAAGAGTTCATAATAATGTGTTGCCTACAAAACAAGGCTAACTACTCCTCACAATTTCTAAGTTCATCGCAATGCCACAAAGGAATTAAATTGGTTAAGTACTTAGTAAAACTTAGTTCATATATGAACGTAAAACACAACGCAAGCAACACACATGCATAGGTGTGAGAAAACTTAAAATATATTATACTCATTCAAAAAGATAATGTTTTCCAAAAATAATATGAAAACCAAGGTAAATTGCCCATTATAGGATGATAAAAAAAAACCATTGAATCACTTGAGTTAAAAATAAGAGGGCTCGTAGGGGAAAGTGAACATCCCTATTTTAAATCAAGTTTCTAAAATCATGGGTTATATCCATCACCCAACTAAAGTATTTTCCTAATGTTGTAATCATTGTTTTCAAATTATAGGTTGTAACCTTGTACCAACCAAATTCTTTTACAAAAGTCATGTTTTAAATCATAATTTTCAAATCATGAATTATGCCCATTTGCCAACCAAAGTCCTTTCCAAATGTCATGTTTTAAAACACTAAGCAGGTTCTTAGGGGAATGCTCAGCCCCACTATTAGTTCGATAGTAACCAATTTAGGCTAATATAATCCTTAAGTGTATTCACGCCCTACAAACTACTTTTGATAGATAGCTATAAAGTAGAGAAAGTACCAAACCACTATTAAAACTATTTGGTTTTTAACTGTAACACCCCCAAATTTACTATTGAAAAATTTCGTTTAATTAAAAGGGTTTAGCAGAAGCGAAAGGATAAAATCGTAAACTCGGAGGCATTACTGCCACACTTAGTACCAAATCGGTTCACTCCTACCGTTCCAGTACTAAGTGCTAAGGCTAAATAAAGTTAACATTAAACACGAATCATTAATAAAACACAAGTCATACAGAAATCAGAGTGCAATTTAGGATTACAAACCAAAAGTACGTGATTAGAGTTTTTCAAAACATAAAGCATAGTACGAAGACACAACTAAAATATGATAGTACAAGATCCAATAAAAGAAACAGAGTCTGGCTGAGTCGCTCTCAATCCCCAAGTCAGGTTTAGGCTCAACGCTCAGCCCCACCAGATGCCTCGTAAGTGTCGTAGGCATCAAAGATATCATCCCCTACCTGCACAAGCTTAGATGGGTCTTCTGCTCGTGGGAATGAGCAGCAACCATGAAACGGGTGATCAGTACGCTACGTACTGAGTAAGGTAACAGACGCACTAAGGACAACATACACAGAGATACATGACGTAGCAGACATGGCATGATTATGTAGATGGCATGAACCAGATAACTTTTTCATTAGATCTCTGATAATTATAATCGATTCACGTCATAATCTTTATCAATCCATGTGAGTGCGAGAACCCCACTATTATAGTCGGTGGAACGGTCACAAGGGCCATGCCCTGCCACTATTTTAGCCGGTGGACCGGTCACGAGGGTAACATACCCTGCCACTATTATTTGCCGGTGGACCGGTCTGGCCCCGACTCACAAGGTGTTCCACTATAAATATTCGTATCTTTCCCATTTCTTATCATTATTATGATTGGTTTGTTGAGCACAGAATCCCCCACTATTATAGCCGGTGGAACGGTCACGAGGGCCATGCCCTGCCACTATTTTAGCCGGTGGACCGGTCACGAGGGTAACATACCCTACCACTATTATTTGCCATTGGACCGGTCTGGGTCCGGCTCAACATCTTTTTCTGTAAGTGATTAGTGTCTTAACATATCTTATTCAAAAGATTTTCACCCTTGACATGCATGGCTAGCTATACCCGCACTTATCCTCCCAGGAGGGCCTGCCCCATATCTTGAGACTTCTGCACCTCCTAACTTGCCTCGACATCTTTCCCATAACCCACTTTCTCACACCGGGAACCCAACTTCTAAGTGTGTGGGTCAGGGCCCACCACCTTATACCCCAAGGTCTACTCACCACCTTACCCTAGGGTTTTCACCAGAAACCCTAATTTGGGCCTATATGGCCCTTCCTTTCCTGCCTCCCACAACCCACACTACTATAACACCTCCCTCATACTCAACTCTTCCCTCATACCTCGCTCCTCCTCGTTTATTCTTATTATTTTCTTTTTCTTTTTCCACATTCTCAATTTAGGGTTTCCTCCCCAAACCCTGGTCGATCCCTAGGTACCCTTATATTATCCTACGTACTATTTTTCACCTCGAGCCTCTAGACTCCCAAACAGACCTTTCATTACCTTCCCCACATCCCAAAGTAACTTTCCATACGTAAGGTTTGCCCCCAGCCAGACCTTAACCTCCCCATGCAAACCCCTTAATCTCTACCATGCCAAACCCTATTATTTCCATGCATACCCTAGTTCCTCCCATGTAACCTTAGTTTCTCCCACTCTTCCATTTTATTTAAATCCCCTTTTCTCGTCCAATCATGGATCACAAATTACCTAGGTCATCCTTACCTACGTTAGCCAACTTACTTCCCCTTGGTTATCTTAATTTCTCATTTTCCTCTTTCATGCCCCCATTCCACAACACCTCATCAAATAACCTAGCATGCATATCCTAGGGGTCACATCCCATCACATCATATTTGCATCATATCCATATTAGCACATACCAGACAAGAGCAAGAGAACATACCTCGGTTCCAAGCTGCGCTACACAATAAAACCAGATAACATATAGAACACAACATATAAATCGTGCAAGACATCCAAGGCAAGTAAAACACGTAACACACAAGCGGCCTTAGTTATGTCCTTACCTAAAGTGACGCCGGGCTTGGAGCACGCTCCTACAACTCCTTAGGGTTTTGGTTTGATTCACCTATAAAAGGGAAAGTACTAAGGATTAGTTTCCCTCCTACCAAAAGTACCATTACTCCTTATTTTAGTCTAAGATTAGGATTGTTATTATTAAAGGGAGTATTATACGTGAAAACTAGGGTTTTTATCTTCAAGTTAGCCCACTAGATATTACTAGCCAAAATATGCTTATTTTAAATATTTAATGCCATACTTATAGTATTAAACCTAATAGCTTTATTCTTATAATAATAGTACTAATACTAGTTATAGCAAAATAATGACAATAATGATAATAATAGTGATGCTAATGCTTATAGTGATAGAAATCCTAGCATTTTTAAGGCTAAGTCTAATAATAGTATTAGGGTTAAAATAATAATATAATAATGACGATACCAACGAAGTACAAATATTCCTAAAGATAATAATGATAAAAGTTGTATTTTGAATAATGATAATATAAGGGTTCAAATGTTTTTGTCACAATAATAGTAATAAAATAATAATAATAATAATAATAATAATAATAATAATAATAATAATAGTAGTAGTAATAATAGTAATAACTAATAATGATACCATAGTAATAATGTTAGTGATAAAGGCATTAGGAATAATATTAAATGGTAAGGTACTAAGGTTTAAGTATTCTTCTTATTTAACAACAAAATGATAATACACCAACTTCGGGTTAAATAACATTAATAATAATAAAAGTAGTAATAATAATAACAATAATGATAAAGATGTTAAGTATAATAATAATAATAATAATAATAATAATAATAATAATAGTAAAAAAAATGATAATAATAATATAAGGGTCCAAATATTTATATGAATATATAAAAGTGATGATGGGCAAAAGTAGTTTTAACAATATTAGCAAGGAAATAATGATAATGATAACGGTAATACTAATAGTAATAATAACAATAATAATAAATAAAGTTAGGTTAAGTAATAATAATAATAATAATAATAATAATAATAATAATAATAATAATAATAATAATAATAATGTTAAGCATAATAGAGGATAACAATCGAAAATAATAATAGTAATATAAGAGTCCCAATATTTACACTAATAATAAAAGTGGTAATGGTCAAGTTAGTACTAGTAAGAAAATAATAATATTAATAATAGAGATAATAATAGTAGTAGTAATGATAATGTTATTAATAATGATAAAGATACTATATAATAATACCATATTTATAAATATTCCTGAAATTAGTTTAGGTAATAAGAGTGATACATAATAATAATAATAATAATAATACTACTACTACTACTACTACTACTACTACTACTACTAATAATAATAATAATAATAATAATAACAACACAACATTAATAATAATAATAATAATAACACAACATTAATAATAATAATAATAATAATAACAATAATAATAATAATAATAATAATAATAAGGGTAATACTATTAATATTACTAAAAATTGTTAACACTTATATAAAAAGGGTTTCTAAAGTTAGATTAACTAATGATAAAGATAATAATAATAATAATAATAATAATAATAATAATAATAATAATAATAATAATACCAACAACAATAATATTAATAATAATGATAATAACAATAATAATAATAATACCCTTAATATTAGTAAAAATTATTAATCACTTATGCTAAAAAGGTTTAGGGGTTGAGGAGGTTACAGCACCACCTAAGGTTAATGGTGGAACCGGCGGCAGGTGGAGGAGGAGGAAGAGAGGTGGAAAGATTACTATGTAGGCTAAAGGAGAGGAAGGGGAGGGGTGTTTGAGGTGGAGGAAGATGCAACAGGTGAAGAGGGGTGGAATGAATGTGGTGGTGTAGCTGGGAGTGGTGGCGCACGGTGGTTGGTGCGGCGGCCGAAGGTGGTGGAAGATGGGGGAGGCAAAAGGAGAGGGAGGCAAGGGGAGATGATGATATAGGAAGGTAGGGGAAGGTTCCCTGGGTGTTTGGTTAGGTAGAGGGTGGTGCAAGGAGCAGTTTTGGGGGTGTTTTGGCCATCGACGATAGGCGGCGGTGGTGAACGGCTCATCTAATGGGGCAGCGGCAAGAATGGCTGATTCAGGGGTTTCGAAATCAAAATTCGAATTAAGGCAGGCTATGGGGTATATATATAGATCGATTGGCTGGGCAAAGACAAGAGGGTGCAGCTGCCAGGCATGCCGCCCGGTGGCGGCAGTCGAGGCGGTTCTACCATGGCAGGGCGGCATAGTCGAGGGAAGAGGGAAAAGGAAAGGGGCAGGTGCTTGGGAGAGGGGAAAAGGGTCGGTTGGGGCTGAATTAGTGAAAGAAAGCGACGGGAGAGGAAAGGGAGGACGGTGGCAACAATGGTGGTCGGCGGAGTGCTGGGTTGCAGCTCCTCGGTCGCTGCCACGCCTCGGGGAAGAAGAAGAAGAAGAGGGAGAGGGGGTGGACCGGTCGATCCAGGGGAAAGAAAGAAAAGAAAAAAAAGGTGGTTCGGTCGGCTGGGGCGTTGGGGCGCAGAAGAAAAAAACAAGCGGCTTGGGCCGCGCGAGACAGGGGAGGGAGAAGGAAGTTTGGGCCACGGGCTGGCCCAAACCGGGGGAAAAATGGGAAAGAAGGAAGAGAGGAGGAGGGAGAGAGAAAAAAAAAAGAAAAGGAAAAAAAATAAAATAGATAGAATAACTTATGGAAATTAGGTTGTAGTATTTTGGTAGATAAATAACTTTTTACAATTTAACTTAAAATATTTTAATATATATATATTGGTTTAAAAGGTAAATTTTAGAAAATATTGGTTTGAAACGTTATTTAAATAAAATGAGTGTGATAAAATAGCAAATTATTTATTTTAATTTATTACACATTCACATATAATTTTATATACTTAAAACTTTACAAAATAATTAAATTAAATAAATTTAAAAGGTAAAATCCTCAAAATATTTAAATTAAATAAGTTTAAAAACTAAGTTATCCCAAATAAAAGTGATTTATTAAATTATAGCCTTTTAAAAAATTTGGGGGATTACATTAACGATTACCAAAAAAAGTTTTCCATAGACTGATGTTATTTATTGTGGAAACCCCTAATGTTAATGAGTGTTTTATACAGTTACATAGATTGATATAAGAGATTGAAACCTTTTTTTGTGCCTACAATCAACACACAACCTTGGTTATGTATCATGTAGTGCATATGATGTAACACTGTCACAACTTTTTATATAACATATTCATTAATATCACAAGGCTATCGCTTTAAATTCTAAAATATCACTTAGGATGCATTTAAGAAAAAAAATATGTATATTATTTTTTACTTTGAAATCGAGAAATAAGGTTGTATGTAATTTTCAAAAAAATGCCACTATTTACTAAGAAAAAGATGAAAAGTCAAAGTCAATGAAAAACATCAACGTCAAATTCAATTCTAAAGTTATGGTTAATGGTCAAGTTTTGATCTTCAATATTCATACATTTACCATTTTTCCATTTTGAGGCTAATTAGGTCATTTTATATCTTAATCCATTATTACCCCTAATTAAATTTGTTAATACTTGAATAATTTTCATGAACATGATTATTTATCAAATAATTAAACTTATGGTGATTAGTGGTTAATTAGTAAATAACCCTTTGAATATTCATGAAGAACATCCAAACTCATTTTACTAAACTTGCTCAAACTTTACCCAATCATAACTTTGATTATACTAACCCAAACGATAAATTTTATGTATCAAATTTATCCCAAAAATACTAATAAACAACTTAAAATTCTTGCAACACATAAAAAAATCAACTCTAACTTAAAATATAAAACCCACAAACTTGAGTTTAGTGCTCTCCATTGTATAGTTTCAGTGTTTTCATCCTTATGAGAGATATTTATCTCACAACGTGACCCAAAATCTCATAACAACAAATCACATGTCAACCTAAAACAAAGACTATCACAATATATCATATATCTCATTGTCAATACTAATAATATCATAACATATGTAGGCTCACAAGAACAGTATAATAATAATCCATAGCATCTAGGTAGGTACAAAGACTACTATCAAAACATAGGTAGGTAATAAAGGTTGCTACTAAATCACAAGTAGGTATGAAGGCTACTACCAAACCATATATAGGTATGAAGGCTGCTACCGAACCACAGGTAGGAATGAAAGCTACTATTGAACTACAGCTGGTATGAAGATTTCTACCAAACCACATGTAGGCATGAATGCTACTACAAAACCACAAGTAGGAATGAAGGCTATTATGGAATTACAGGTAGACACAAAGGCTACTATCAAACCATAGATAATCACAAATGCTGCTACCGACCAATAGGTAGGTACAAAGGCTGCTACCTAACCACAAGTAGGTACGAAGGTTGCTACCAAATTATAGGTAGGCATAAAGGCTACTATCGACCAATCTAATAGTCAAATAATCCATCAATCAATTCCATTCTTATGTAATCGAGTGGAGATCAATCAACCTATGGATACTAAGGTACTTTAGTCACACCGATGTACCAAGTTAGCACAGTATCCTACTGATTATCAACCTAAGGATGCAAATGTATCCTGGTTGCACTAGTACATGAATGTAACATAGTACTCTCCTAACAAGGACACTTAATTTATAAATATGTATGTCCCCTACTAGTCCGCAAAACCAAATAGAGTAAGATATAGAGTTTGGATAAGGCACTAAGTCACACTAATAAAAAACCAGAATCAATCGTGGGCTAGGCCATGTTTTTAGGGTAGTGACCCTTAAAGAGCTACCATTCTCGATTTCAAGGTCTTTTACTTTAAGTATTAGTATTTTAATAAGGTGGCCATAAAATTATATACAAATCACATATATCCAATTTTAATACCTAACAATTTTACTCATTTCCAATTATTCCAATAAAACCATAAACAAGGTTATTACGAAGGTCAATCATAAAAAATACTAAGGTCATCCTATACTCAATTATTCACTTTTTAGTGCAGTAGGCCAAAATAGACCATAATGCCCCAAAGGTCATATTACCATATTAACATCCTCTTTAATTACTAAATCCCTTTCATTTATAGGGTTGTCATGAAAAAGCCAAAACATAATTAAATTAATTTATCATGTAGTTAAATTATCAGATAAGCCAAATGACCAATATGCCTCTATTCAAGATTTCGTATATAAAACACGAGCATGTGTATTTAATACATCCATAATCACATAATCTTCTACTCAACAACATATAACATGCATTAGACATGTTTGTTAGGGTAAAAATCTTAATGTACATAAAAGACCAAATTGCCCCTAGGGCACATATCCCGATCATCATTCCATAAATTTATCTTAACATACTCATCTTATCATTTTCCATGCACATTTCATACATAAAAATCATTTTAACATACTTTTGTACCTAAAATATTTTACATATGATAATATGCACTTTTCACCAATTTCTATGACATAATAGATAATACATAATTTTAACATAACGATTCATACTTAACATATTTCAGACACAAAAAACCTAATATGCTTATCATGTGAAATTTAATATTTTAGGAGAGTATAAAAGTTACCTAATTTCTAGCAAAAATGTGAATTAGTGGTATCCTACTAAATATTATAAGATCTACTAATCAAGCTTTTGTACCTAAAAGTAACACCAAAATTACCAAATAATACTTAACAAATAAAAAATAATTATAATAATAAAATATTTATTTTTTTGAATTACCAAAATGTCCTTACATTTAAAATAGGGTAGCAAAATTTTTTAAAGAAAAATTCCTCATGCAGCATGTGTAGTGTGAGCCATGGACGAAGAAGGGGGATGTTGGGGGAGAAGGTTGTTTGGTTCGCCTAAGGAAGAAGGGTGAGGCAAGGTTGGTGGAAATGGTGGTGATGGTTCATGCTGATTTAGATAGTGGAAGATGGTAGTGGTGGCTCCGTTGGAGGTTGGTAGCATTGCTGTGAGGTGTGATGGTTTAGGAGGGAAGTTGTGATGGGGAGGGTCAAATGAGGGTGATAGAGGTGGCATTGGTACGAAATGGTGAGGTATGGTGGTGTGGAGGATGGCTTGACTGGGAGGGGTTACAAAGGAGGTGGTGTAGGGGATGAAGTTGCTGTAGGAAAAGGGTACCAAAGGAATGGGGATTGCAAAGATAGAAACTAATATCTCCTAGGGGGATCTTGTAGAAGAAGTAGCCTATGATATCCTAAAATTTACTATTAAAATAATTTTTTTTACAGTGGAAGTATAAAATGAAATAACCAGGTGTTACGACTATAATTGACATAAGTATGGCTTACCAGCTAATCCTTATGTCAATCACAAGGAAAAATAGTTTAAAATGATAAAATGGACAACAAGAAAATACGAGGGGTTTCATAAACTTATATATGAGTTTGGAGATTAACTCTGAGTATAATAGTCTAAAATACATACAAAAGGAATACTATTGGTCTAAGAGTCCCAAAAGGGTATCTAGGTAAAACCAAAATCCAAATAACATGGCTCTATACCTAAAAGCCCTAATACATAAAATTAATGCACCCCATACAAAGCATCATCAGCTACAAAATCATCCACTTGGTCCTCATCAACCTGCACACAAACATATTGGTCATTTGCTCATGGGAATGAGTCGTACTTAGGAAAATGATGATCAATACACTATATACTAAGTAAGGTAACAATACAACCAAAATGAGAAAAATATATTATTACATGCAATCACAGTGAAAAATAGTAAACATGCGAGATACAATAATCAATATAGGGTAATTACTAATTATGGATTCATACCGCTAGAATATAACAAGATTCATTCTTTTATTTATATTGAGTTTAGGGACCTCACTATTCTCAATTGGTGGAATGGTTCTCCAAATTATATAACCCCAGAGCATAATGCTTCTATTCTCTACTAGTGGAACGATTATCAATATATATAACCCTAGGGTAGAATACCCCAAGCCACTATTATCATCCAATAGAAGGGATAAGTACAATTGGTCTCGATTAGCATAGTCTTTGAGTTTAAATTAGTAGTATCTTATCTATGATTATGATCATTTCATGATTTATTTTATATTAAGTTCAGGGATCCCACTATTCTCAACCGATGGAATGGTTATCAAAATTATACTACTCCAGGGCAGAATTCTTCTAGATGTTATTCTATGCTAGTTAAATGGTTATCAATATATAAATCCTAGGGTAGAATAATCCCGACTACTACTCTTGTCTGGCAGGACAGACAGGTATAATTGGTGTTGACCTACATAATATTTTACTTTAAATGATTAGTATCTTATTTATGACTAGTTTGATGAGTACAAAATATTATTATGGCAAGCAAGACATCGACATATTGATATCAAGAACATCTTCAAAACTCACTATTCACCAAGATCCCCAAAACCCTAATTTCCATAGGTAATTCATAACGCTTCCCATAAGACTCATATAATTACCAAATTTAATATACAACATAGCTAAAATTCGTGGTCTAACTCTAATGTTTTACACATGTAATAATAACATTACACTTTTAAAGTTATTATTCCCAAATTAAGTTGTTATCTCATTTTGAGAAATATAAGACATTCAATAATCACACCAAACACTTTTCATGATATTATTATCATATTTTAATCCACCTAACATATTAAAATACCTAAATTTCCATATCAACCCATACTGACTAAAATGCCCTCAAAGATAACCAATAACCCTTATTTTACAAAAATCTTATACCTTCAATATCATTATTTTTCAATCCTTCATTTATCATCATACCTCTTAAATATAATTATTTACCACTTATCATAATTTATTTGGCCTATATAACTCTTTCACAAGTTATATTTTTCCACAAAATACGACTATTGAGCGTAAAAACATAATATTAGCACATCTTTCGCCATTCTTACTCTCTTTCTATCATATAATCCATATTATCATAACAAATCATTAACAACATGCATTTAATAATATAATAACAATAGCATGTTAAACACACATATCCATTCAGGTATTTAACACAAAACCCTATACATCAATTAATATCCTTACCAATAAGGACACTAAACTCTAACCACATGAATTCTAAACTACCTCCTCTGATATCACTAAAATATCACCTACAAAACAAGATAATTTATGAATGGGATCAAAGATTATAATTGAGGGAAAATTTAAGGTAAAGGAGTGTAAAATGGAAATAACCGGAGTCAAAGGGAAGCTTGAGATACGTGGAAGTGTGGTGGAAAGTATGGTGGTGCTATGGCTATGTTTGGGTGTGCTAAAAGGGAAGCATCATTGATAAAGATAGTTGCAAGATTGTGCCACATGTAGTGTATGCTCAATTCAAAAGTTATGAAGTTGCATACACTACAAAATAATTCACTTATACCAACAGGGCATTATCTGTTGGCAAAAGCCATTTTTCTGTTGGCAAAAGTTTTACCAATAGATATTTGTCTGTGACAAAACTATGGGTAAAAACTCTGTGCTTAAAAGTTTTGCCCACAGATAAATATGATCTGTTAGGAATAATTAATAATGTCCACAAATATTTATGTGTTGGTAAAACGTATACCCACAATTATATCTGTAGGTAAAAGTACTAACAACAAAACGATATCTATGACTAAAACTATTGTCCACAAAACGATATCTGTGACTAAAAGAATTATCCACAAAACGATATCTGTGACTAAAATCATTATCCATAAAACAATATATACTACTAAAACTATTACCAACAAATATATATATATTTGTAAAACGATAATGATGTCCATAATACCTGTTGTTGTAATATTTACCTGTAATAATAACTTATCCTTATATACAACTAAGTACACCATACATAATCATCAATGTTTAGTTTATTTGTCAAAGTGATAATATAGTCTTATAGGTACAATACTATAAATATAACTTGTAACATACGCTGACATACAAGACATCTTTATTAACACATCAAACACCATCATCTTCATTCTCATCCTCTTTAGCATCTCCAACGCCTTCAGCGCCTTCAACATTCTCTTTGATAATTATCAAGATGTATTCCCTAAGAAAATATGCAAGTAACTTAATTAGATTAATATAAATTCATACCCAAAAGCTAAATAAAGGAAGTTTTAAAATTTTCTCAAAAATAATAGGAGTCCATAATTAAGAGGGAGAGCAGGTGCGAGCAAAATCAAGTATTTGGAAGAAAACTTAAAATGGCTCTCTAATCAATATTGTTATAGAAAAGCATTCTTAATAGTTTTATAACTTTATTGCAAAATGGTAAAATAAAAAGGAAAACTAAAAATTAAATGGTATGTAAATCTACAAAATTAATATTTGAGTGTTACTTTAGTCTTGGAAATATTAATTACAATATAATATCTTCTAGGGTGAGCAGCAATGAATAGCTTATAGCCTTACAATTTAAGCTTTTTGGTTTTTGACATGGTAGAGTCAATCTATTCAACAAGTTTATCTATTCAATAAGTTCAAATCTTCTGAGCTCCCATTTATACTATTCCAAGATGTGTGGTTTCTAGAACTGGTATAAGTAAGCCCATGTCTTATGCCTAAACAAAGTATTCACGTACAAAAGAATATTGAAAGTATAAAATCATCAATTAAGCCAAACCCAACAGCTTATACTTTTAGGTTTATTAGTTCAAATACATAGTCTAAGAAAGGCAGCATGTGACTACTTATCACCTAAAAAGAGAAACATCCCAAATGAATCCTCCCTTTAGGTGTACTCTAGTTAAACTTAAATATAATTGATATAATAGTTTGTCTAACAATTGCCCTTAGGCACTTGTCAAGACTTTAATTTCTTTTCCTAAATGATGTAATTAGATAACTAATTGTACATACATGCACTAGTTGACATTATTAAATGTTAATGTTCTTTCTATTTTTAATGTCTTAATATAGCCACCTATTAGACTTTATATCATTCAATGAACAAAAATATAGAAGTAGGTCAAATGATATCACAGTAATAATTAATCATAGTATACAGATCATTATGAAAACAATGTTGGAATTACTTTAAGAATGGAACCTCTATGGCCATTTAATCAATTAAATGAATATGATCATCCATGTGATCAAGACACTCAAAGTTAATTAATAATAATTATAATAATGATAGTAATGATAACAATAGTAATGGTAGCAATAAAAAAAACTATCAATTATGACACTAACATTAGTAAGAGAATAATAATAACGCATTGAATTTTTTTCAAATCAAATCAATTCAACAAAAATGAGACGAAGAGAACATAACCATAGGAAGCATTGATGCATAGACAAAGCATTCAAAAGTATTGCCTATGAAGTAGCTTCTTTGATTACGAGCATTAACTAGTTTCCACATAAGTCTCTAATTGTCCGATAATGCATGAGCATATTGACAATTAATGGCTTTTATGTAGGTCCAAGTGAAAAGAGAGTCTAACAGCTTATAAGCTCCACTAGACTTTCATCCTAAAACCACACACTTATGACAAAGTCATCCTATTATTTTTTCATTTTATTTTTCATATAGGATAAATTACATGTAGGTTTCAACTTCTTAACACTCCCAATCACATGTGAGTCCCTCTTATGATTGGCAATTCATGAAAGCCCACAACCTCTTCATAGTGACTACATCAAGGTTGCTCGGAAACGGGTTTTAAAGATCAAGGCCCCAACCTCTTCTAAACAAATCCGAACAATCAATTTTAGCAAAAAGAATCACAATGTTGACCAATTCTAGAAAATTACTTTCGAAACTAGGGTTTTTGGTCCAAAACATAATTTGGTCAAATCTTATTAATTTCTTCAAATTCAAAGTTTAGAAATGCAATAAGCCATATTGTATAACATATTGTATAATCAATTTAAGAAAATAAGCCAATAATCAATCAAATTTCAAAACCGCAGAGTTTTGACCAAGAATTTTGATTTCTATCGATTCTGGACAAAATTTTCAAATTGACACTTTCAACCTGCAATTAAATATATTTCAAAGCATCTTACAGAATCAATTGGTAAAAATTGCTTAAAATCGGACGAAGCAGAGCTATACCGATAAATCCTGGTTATAAATCCAAATTTCATAAATCAACCATATACAACACAATCAACCCATCCAAATCAATCATCTAACTCATATATACATAATCTAACAACCAATTTTGCTTATCATAAGCTAATTCACAAATCTGGATAAAACCCGCAAGAATTTTGATCTAAGAATCCAATTCCGATTAATTTCACACAAAATTTTTAAATTGATACTTCTAACATGAAATTAGATATATTTTAAAGCATAATGTAAATTCAATTTATCTAAAATAGCTTAATCGGATAAAACCAACAAATTCGGATATAGCCGGGTCACAAATCCAATTTTCACAAACCAACCATAACCAATACAATTAACTATCCCAAATCACTCATACAACACACATATATATAATTAAACAACTAAATTATCTTATCATAAGCTAAATCATTTAAAATTAATCAAAATAGAAGTTAGGGTTTAAGTATTTATACTAAGCGAATTGCTGTGAAATTGGAGGGAGTGAGGGGTGCTAGAGCGTCGCCGGTGGTCAAGGAACACTCGCCGGTGACGAGCGGCGCTAGAGGAGGACGGGCGGTGGCACCACGCGGCTGTCCTCATGCATTGCTGCTCGGCTGCTGCTGCTCGCTGCTGCTGCAATGGAAGATGACGATGACGAGCTAGAGCAGGTGTGGTGGTGTACTTGAGTGGGGATGGCTGGTGTGGTGGTGCAACCTGGGTTGAAGGTGTAGAGCAGGAGGAGGCCAGGGTCGAGGCACGAGGGACGGGGGACGGGGCTTAGAGAAAATATAAGGGCGGGGTAGTAGGCGCGTGGGAGCTGAATTTGTTTTTTTTTAAGTTTAAGGGATTGAGGGGTTTAAGTATTTTTTTATTATATTTTATTTTTTTGGATTTTAGATATTTGAAAAAAATTATTATAATATATATATATATACATGTGTGTGTGTATGGAACTTAAATATTTTTAGCGACTAATAAATTAATAATTAATGATCAAAATTATATTAGTCGCAATAGATATACCAATAATGACGGCATTTAATAGTGATCGTTAATAATATATCAATAACGACAAAAAATATTGGTCGCTAAATTGGTCGTTAATGCACCAATTTATTGTAGTGTAAAATAAATAAATTCAAATCAGGAAATATTTGTTACAAATAAATCATTAAAATGATTTTACTACTTTAAAGAGATTTTATAATAAAAAATAATTTATTTTTGCTAATGAAATATAAATCCGTAATAAAGTCGTATCACACAACGAAGTTATAATTGGAAACAAATTTAAAATATTAAAATAAAAACATACAACGAAAAGGGAAATATATTTTAAATAAAAATCATATAGCTTGTGGAAAAAGAAATAAAATATCAAAATAATAATTAAAAAAATTGAAAAACGTTTGTCTTCCTTATATACTAATACAAACAGATATATGAGTGGGTATTAGTTTTGTTGGTACAATGTTACTAATACCCATAGATATAAAAGTAGGCAAAAGATCTATTGGCATAACATACTATTACCAACAGATAAAAATTTTCTGTAGGGAAAACTTTCTTCATTGCCCACAAAAAAATATCTATTGGTATTAGTAACTTTTGCCAACAAAAAAAAAATCTGTGACTAAATTTCTGTTGGCACAAGTCATAAATTTTGTAGTGATAGGTAGGTTATGTAAATGAAGCATGGCGATGCACATATATTACATGCATATGCATGAAAGAATAGGGGTACGAGTACATGTGAAGCTATGCACAACCTATGTGAGTATGCCTGAGTGAACTATGTGAGCATGCACAAGCCTATGATAAGGGAAAAAGATGGTGCATGGTTGTGCGAAGGACCATGTGCGAGCTGTGCACCTCATAAAAATGCCATAGGGCATGAGAAATAGGGGGAGAAAATGGTGGTTTTAGGTGGCAACAAACAACGATGGTGAGGGGGAGTAATCGGTTGGGTGTGGTGGTTGATTTACCAAGCCATGGTAGCGCTTGGTGGTTGGTAGTGGTGTATGGTGATAGTGATGTTGATTCAGTTAAAAAGAAGGAGGAGGATGAGGAATAAGAAGGAGGATGAGGAAGAATAAGAAGAAGTAGGAAGGAGGAGGGGGAGGAGGAGGAGGAAGAAGAGGAGGAAGAATATGAAAGATGAGGAGGAGGATGAGGAGGAATTAGGTGGTGGTTTTACTAGGATTGTGGTGCAGGCGACACACAAAAATGGAAGGGAGAAAGAGGTGGGATGTTAGTGATGATAGGAGGTGGTTAGTGATGGTTTTTGTAAAACCAAATGAATCCAAGAGAAGAGGAAGCAAGGGAGAAAGAATAAAAAGGAAAAGGTATTACATATGATGCTGGAGGAAGGTTTGTTGGGTATGTAACCAAATAGGGTCAAGGGAGAGGGATTTGGAAGGTGTGATATTGGTTATTATGGTGGTGAAACCAAATGGAGTCAATAGAAAAGAGCAGGGAATGTTACAAGGCTAGGGAAAGTTGGGGAAGGGTGTTGCTAGTTTTGAATCCCAGAAAAGGGAGGGGAAGAAGGTTGATTGTGTTGCATGCAAAAACCAAACAGGGCTGAGAGAGATAGGCAACGGGGGAAGTTGTGAGGGTTGTGATAGAGAAATATGATGGTGGATGGTGGAGGTTTAAATGGATAAGATAAGGTTAGTGGGTTTGATTCAGAGAGGAAGGGATTTTGTGTGCATATGCATATAAGTGCATACATATAGGGATGAGGGAGGTGAGTTCGATCGATGAGGTGATAGTGAAGGAGCATAGGTTGGCAGAGATAGGTAGAGTGATAGGGATGATTGAGAGGGATGGTCCGATAGGTGAGGGTATGTGTAATACCTTAAAATTTATCTAAATTTAATCCTGAGTAATTTACTTTGTAATATAATCATAATCTTGGGAAGTTAATATTTTCACCTTAACATAACTCTCTAACCCTAAAATTTTGGCTTAATCTATTTGATTGATAATTAAACTATTATAATGCCCTCACCAATATTATATTATCCTTATTCTACTCCAAAATCCAAACCTATTATCTTCTCTTCCTCTTTTCCTTCTTTTCCTATGTCTCCTCTTTCTCCTTTTTCTTCCTTTGACCAACCCTTCTTTTCTTCCTTTTTCCTTTCACCTTCTTCCTGTGTGAAACAATGTCATTAGATAATGCCTGCCATGACCCATGACTTGCCATGCACTCCCTATCCTATCACTCCTAGTCCCTGTAGTAGCATGTTGGGGTTGAAAATCTCACTCAAGCACCCTCCCCTATTAATGCATATGCTAAACAAGTTAGCTCATGCTCAGTGGACGATTGTGGCTTATAGGATAATTGACCACAAAAAGTTAAAATGGAGAAAAGAGATGAGAAGTAGGATAATTTTCATCTAATTTAGGTCTAAAGATCAAACACTCACAACTACCACTCAAGGTTTCAATACTTGAGATAAAAGTTGTGAGATTTTAAACTCAAAACAATATTTTCACCCAAATTTGTTGAGAGGGAGTAGGGATCTCAAAAATATAATTTTTTATTCAAAGGGGTAGTGTCCCATCATGTTGAGGCTACCCATATTTAGAATGGCAACCATTTGTACAAAAATCCCATTTTGCCCTTCCCTTTACATCTTTAGTTATATTTCAACCAATATAGTTTCCTAATACAAGTTAACAAGGATTGAATTGTAACTAGATTAGGTTCAGCACATGGAGCATGTTATGGCCTAATTTTAGACACATATACCTCTATATGGATGACCTTACAAGTTGATTCATTAATGTACAATCAATCACTCACTTCCCATACTTAATCAATCAGTCATCATTCTTTAGTCAATCAACATAACCTAATTTGTGGGGTTAAATCTTGTGTCCAATGGAGATGTTTATCACCCAAAGTTAACTTAGCATAACCCAAAGTTAACTTATTTGAATTTCCTCACCTACTCCACCATTCACTAATCTTTCTTCTATTTTATTTTATTTGTTCTTTTTTTTTCAAAATAAGCCTGGTAATAAGGCTGATTTGGCCTCTTAGTTGGCATAAAACTTAACATTAACAATAAAATAGTTGGTTGGATTTGGACTTGATGTTCCGTCATAGTTGGCTGGGTGTCCTACCATAATTAGTTGTGCATGGGCTAGATATACCACCATGCATGGATCGTTGGTGCATGGGATAGTATGTCCACTTATATTTCTCTTATTTAGCTAATTAACTTTATCCAAATTAAGAGTGTTTTGTAATCTTCTAACTTAGAAAAATTAATTCAGGATATATTATTATGGGATACTCCTACATCATCTTCCCCGCCTTAGGAGGGTTCCTCTTTATCCATATAGCACTCATCATGAAGGTAGGGGAGTAGATCATCCACATTAAATGTGTTTGATATATTTCTCATATCCGGTGGTAGCTTAAGCCGATGAGAATTACTTCCAATCTTCTCAAGAATCCTAAATGGTTAATCACTTCTTACCATAAGCTTGTTTTTTCTTCTAGAGGGAAACCTTTCCTTTCTACGATATAACCACATGAGATCTCCCGGTTCAAAATTTTGTTCCTTCTAATGTTGATTGGCTTTCCTTTTACTTATTTCTTCAACCATATCAGTTCTTGTTCTGACTTGCTCATGTAATTTCTTGAAGGCTTGAATTATATCTTTGACATCAAAGTTTGTTTAGGCCTAAATATGATGGTCTCACTAAGCTTTCCCTTGATCACCTCAAATGCTTCTTGGACTACAGTTATCCACATGAATTCTCCCTTCTTAAGAAAATCAGTGATAGAGGGCTAAAAGAGTGATAAATTCTTCTATGAACATCCTATAAAATTAGGTAATTCTATGAAAGGATTGAAAATGGGTAATGGATGTGGGTGTAGGCCACGAACTTATTACCTCCACCTTTGACTCATCCATTGAAATACCATCCTTAGATATAGTGAACCCCAGGAGGGTTACTTTTGGTACAAAAAAGTCACACTTCTATAACTTTCCATACAATATATTGTTCTTAAGGGCTGAAAATACAAGCCTTAAATGCTTTGCATGGTCTTTACTAGTAGAGGAGTACACAAGTTTATTATCAAAGCACACTATAACAAATTTAGAGACAAAATGCCCAAGGACTTCATCCATGGACCCCATAAAGGTGCTGGGAGAATTTGAGAGACCAAGAGGCATCGCCATCCATTTATATAATACTCCCTTAGTCTTGAAGGTAGTCTTATACTCATCTCCCTCCTTTACTATAATCTAATAATATCCACTCCTCAAATCAATCTTCAAAATCACATAAGATCCTTGTAATCAATCAAACATATCATCAAGTTTAGGTATATGATACCTATACTTGATGGTGATTTTGTTGATATCTCTACTGTTAACACGCATCCTCATACTTCCATCCTTCTTTGGTACCAAAAGGGCTGGTATTACACAAGGACTAAAGGATCATCTAATGAACCCTTTTTTCAACAACTAGCTAACTTGTCTTTGTAGCTCTCCAGCCTCCTTAGTATTACACCTATAGGCATGCATGTTAGAGATTGTAGCACTAGGGACTAATTCGTTTTGTTGCACAATCCCCCTTAAGGGGTAGCTTACTAGGTAGCTCATTTAGGAAAACATACCCAAACTCCCCTAGTAATGTTTGACCCATGGGTCATTTTCTTTATTATCTTTAAGTAACCACAAAAATACATAACCTTCCCCTTAGCTAACACCTTGTTTATCTCCTTTATATCAAAAAACAAGGATTTTTTAGGTCTGAAAATTGTGGTGGGTGGCTAGAAAATTTTTTATGAAGTGTTTTGGCTTATATAAGATAAATATGAGATACAAATTATACCAAATTCTTAACCTTAAGCTTTGATACCAGTTTGATGCATATGCTAAATAAGTTGCCACATACATAATGGAAGATGGTGGCTTATAGGATAATTGACTACCAAAAGTTAAAATGGAGGAAAGAGATGATAAGTAGGATAATATTTAATCTAAGATAGGTCCAAACATCAAACACTCACAACTACCACTCAAGGTTTCAACTCTTGAAATAAAAGTTATGAGATTTTAATCTTAAAATAAAGCTTTCACTTAAATTTGTAAAAGGGGCATAGGGAGATTGAAAACATAATTTGTAATTCAAAGAGGTAGTGTCCCACTGTGTTAAGGCTACCTATATATATAGTGGTAGCCATATGTATAAAAATTCCACTCTACCGTTCCCTTTACCTACTTAGTTACATTCAAACCAATCTAGTTACCTAATACAAGTTAACAAGGAGTTGAATTGTAATTTGATTAGGCTCAACATATGGAGAGTGTTATGGCTTCATTTTAAACACCTATAAATCCATATGGCTAATCATAAAAGTTTATTTATTAAAGTAAAATAAATCACTCACTTCCCATACTTGATCAATTAGTCATCATGCTTTACTTAATCAACATAACTTGATTTGTGGGGTAAATCACCATTAGCTTTAGATGGTTATTACCTAAAGTTAACTTGATTGAGTTTCCTCACCTACTCCACCATCCACTTGTATTGCTTCTTTTTTATTTTTTTTCTTTTTCTTTTTCTCAAAATCAGCCTAGTAACAAGGCTGATTTAGCTTCTTAGTTGGCATAACACTTGGCATTTAAAATAAAATACTTGGTTGGACTTGGGATTTATGTGCTTCCATAGTTTTAATGCCCCAAAATTTTATAAAATATTAAGCTTAACTTATCAACATTTTAACCTAGCATAAATTTTAAAGTCTGAGTCATTTTATTTTATTTTAGCCCAACTCCAACCCTAAGAAATTGTTAAATAAAATCTTAGACGAACTCCTCAAAATTTAAGCCTAAGCCTGAATCCAAATTCTAAACCTAAATATTTCCTTTCCCTTTTTCCTTTTCTTTTCTCTCTTTCTTCTTTCCCTTTCTTTCTCCCCTTCCTAGGTTGGGTCAACCAACCCATACCACCTTCCTCTTCCCCCTATTTTCTTCTCTCTTCTCATTCTCCTGGCTCGTTCCACCCTGGTCATCCCACTCCTTTTCTCGTCTTTCTTTTTTCCTTCTCCTCCCACATCCACCTATCTTCTTCTCCCAGTCCCTTTACCATTTCCTCTTCAAGCCTAAACATGGCATCGCCTGCCCCATACACATTTCCCTCCCTTTCCTTCTTCATCCACACAGAGCCACCCTACACTTAGCAACCACTTACCCTACATAAACCCTGTAGTCCTGCCTTGGCACCACCATGCACCCTATCGCTTCCTTCCTTGCATGTTGAACTATGGCCTTTCCCCTTGTTGTCTCTTCTCCCTCCCGATCGTCCCCCCCACACACATATACCTACACCTATGCATTCTCTCCTTCCCTTCTAATCTTCCTTATTTTGCCTATCGTCATGACAGACCCTACCCAACACTCTTGTTTTCCTCCTCGTCCTGCTGCCTGTCATTGCTATAAATCCCACCCCTATTGATGCCTATCACCCTAGATAAGCTCCCTTCCTTTTCCCTCCTCCCCTACTTGTTGTTCCAACACCATCCTCATGTTTAGTTAGCTTTATATGATATGGTTATGTCCATTTGTCAACAACTGGAACATCTTATCATATTTGTTAGTGGTTGGAGCTTGAGGTTGAGAGAATCCTCTTTACAGTTTTTTATAAAAACCAAGTGCCACTCAATTGAAAATTTAAAGATTAAGAACGTTATGATTATCATTTAAATGAAAATTAGGATGGTTACACATACCTGTATGATAAGTATTTGAAAAATGAATAGCATTTGCTTGTGCATGATCCTTTCCTCCAATCATCTATGAGAATTTATAACTAGGATGTCCTATCACCAAACATTCTCCACATGTAGTAACCAATCCAGTATCTGAGGTAATCCATGAAACAAGAGTAGTGAGTTGGTAAACTGTATCATCAAATTGATTCACACTTACCTCCTTTACTCTTGCACGGGTGGAAAGGCCATCGTATTTTTTTGTGATAGAGGCTTGGTTTTTCAATAAGGCTTAAGCTGAAGTGGGATCATGATCCATGAAAGAGCCACCACTCACTGCATCCAACATATTCCTCTTAAGAGGAGTGAGGCCCTCATAGAAGTATTGCAACAAGTTCTCTTCCTTCATCCTTTGTTGTGGGCACTATAATAACAAGGCCTTGTACCTATTGTAGTAAGAATAGAATGTTTAGTTAGGCTCTAGTTGGATCCCGATGATCCTCTTCCTTAGTACCATGACACGTGAAGTAGGAAAATACTTGTATAAAAATGCACTTTCCAATCTATCCCATAAATATATTTGCCCTATTAGTAGTTCATAAAGCCAGTATTTCACACAATCCATCAAGGGAAATTGAAATTCCTTAAGCTTCAAGAATTGAAGATCTACCTCCTTAGGGCGAATGGTGATATATAGAAATTGGAATTCCTTTAGGAATTTATTAGGATCTTCACTTGGGAGCCCATGTAAAGTTGGAAGGAGATGAATTAGGCTAGATTTTAACTCAAAGTCTTTTTCCATCCCAGTAACAGGCTTAGGGTGGCTTGAAATGCCCCAAAACCTAATTTTAAGAATCATAGCTAATTAAAAATTTATTATGAAAATTAATTAGGGCAATTAAAGAAGAAAATAATAAATATTTTTATTAGAAAAATTTGGTTATTTCGCTAATTAAAATGGAATTTATGAAAAAAAATCTTTCAAAAATCCTAATTTATCCTAAAAAAGGAATTAAATATTATTTTATTTAAATATTATTATTTTTAAATATCCTAAATTTCTAAAATAATCCAAATAACCCAACCCACCTATTTTTTCTTTTTCCCTTCTTCCTTTTTTCCTTTTTCTTTCTTTCTTTTCTTTCCTTTTTCATTTCTTTTCTTTCGTTTTCTTCTCTTCTTCTATTCTTTTCCCCTGATTGGGCCTACATTTACATGACCCAATCCTTCTTTTTCCTTTCCATCTCTTTTTCCTTCAGCGACCCAATACCCAAAATGTAGCGTTTTAATTTTTTCTTTCCCCCATTACTGGTCCAACTCTTCCTTTTCTTTTCTTTCTTTTCCCCCATCAAGTAGGTCCATGCCCACATTTCCCTCCTCCTCCTCCTCCTTCTTCTTCCTTCCTCCCTCTTCCGTTGACTTACAATGCCACCCCTAGCTCCTTGGTTTTTCGCTGCCGATCACGTTGTTGACAGGCTGTTTTGCTTCTCACTCTTCCCTACTGACTCGCTAGCCAATTTGAACCAGCTACACCTCCCCCTTTTCTCTCGCATGATCCCCTTCTTTCTGCACAACCACCCCTGCCTGATTTGAATTTCAACAGCCTCCGTTGTCACCAGTGAAACTTAACCGACCAGCCCTAATTTCCCGTCACTCCTCTCTAAACTTAGCTCTCCCCTTTACTCTATAAATACCCCAATACTTAGCCCTGTATTGAGCTTTTGATTTCTTACCCAGAAAACCCCCTTGTGCGCCGCCACCACTTTAGTCGTCGTTGTCGCCGCCGTCGGCCAACGCCGTCGCCCGATGTACCCACCCAAGTAATCCCTGCACCACCCTCTAACTAACTAAACCACCCATATCCCTCTATTTTCCTTACACAAGCCACCCCGGCTGTGCAAAGTCACCATCCCAATCAACCCTTTCTTCCACCTCTGCCGCCCTTCGCACCATCATTAGCCACCTCTCCTACCATAACCACCGCCCCCTACACCTCCCAATCTATTCTATAGACAACCCTCTACCTCCCCCTACCTCTCTTTTCCTCTTAATCACTCTCCTCCTCTCCTTCTCTTCTTCTTCCACCTTTGGGCACCACTATCGCTGCCGTGTGCCGCCACCATTGGCTGCGCCGCCACCTTCATTCTACTTCTCTCCCTATAGGTAGTCACAAATACCCCTACTTTCACTCTCATTCTTCCTCTCTTGTTCCTAGCCTTTAACTTTTGCCCTTTTCTTCTCTTTTCCGACCACCATCGCCACCGCTACCACCACCGTGCACCACCGCCGGTGCCGCCTATCACCACTAACCCAAGGTGGATCCTTAAACCTTCTCAACCCTTTTTCACTATTTATTTAAGCTTTATTTATTTTATTTTGTTTTATTTTCTTTATTTTAACTATATTATTATTATTATTATTATTACTAATGTTTTATTATTGTTGCTGTTGAGTGCTGAAGCCCTATTATATTTTTTATTTCGGTTATATATTATTATTATTATTGTTGTTGTTGCTATTATTATATTTATTATTATTATTATTAACATGTGATTATTATTATTATTATTATTATTATTATTATTATTATTTTCAATGTTAGTATTCTTTTTTATATAGGGCTGAGACCCTATTATGTCTATTTTGAATTTGACTAGTAGTATTATTAATATCATGTCTTATTATTATTATTAATATTATTATTACCATTAGTATTTATTCTTATTATTACTATTATTATTATTATTAATAGTTTTATTATTTATTCAATGTAGGGTCGAAACCCAACTTTATTTTATCTTCAATTATTATCATTACTATTATTATCGTTATGATTATTATTATTTTGCAATATTATTATGGTTTTTATCATTATTATTATTACTATTTATATTATTATTATTATTATTATTATTATTATTATTATTATTCGTATTATTATTGTTATTATTATTATTACTACTTAGGTGAAGGGTCGAAGCCCTTATTACACCATTTATTTCAAACCATATTATTATTATTATTATTAGTATTTTTAGTATTATTATTGTTATTATTATTATTATTGCTATTACTATTATTATTATTATTATGATCATCATCATCATCATTATTATTATTTTTATTATTATTAGTATCATTACTATTATTATTTGGGTAAAGTCTTCAAACCTTATATTATAAACTTTTACAATATTACCATTATTTCTTATATCTTTATCAAAATTAATAATTAGTTAATGTCATTATTATTAATATGATATTATTTTATCAAAAACCTAGTCTTAAAATAAATTAGTAAACATTAGTATTTTTGGTAGAAGGGAATCTAATCTTTAGTTTTCCCCTTATATAAGTGAGACCAGTCAAAGCCCTAAGGAGGAGTAGGAGCATGCGTTAAGATCAGTGTAATTTTAGGTAAGTGTGTAACTAAGGCCTTATATGTGTTATCTGTATTACATGCCTTTGATGCGTTGTATAATGTTGTGTTGAGCATCATATGTTATTAGTCGACTATTTTATGTTGACTATTCTATGTATGGAGCAGCTTGGAGTTAGGGTATGATTGTGTGCCTTATTGTATATGTTGACATGTATATGCGGTGAAATGTTGTGGAATGTGATGTAATGTGTTATGACCCTTTAAGACATGCATGTGAGGATTTTTAATTTGGTTTTGTGAGGTGGAAAGGATGAAAAAGGAAAATAGGGGAGTACGTTGACCAAAAGAAAATTATTTGACCAAGGGATGTGGGATGACCTAAATATGTGAATGATCCATTAGTGGAAGAATAATAGGGGGTGAAAATAAAATGAAGTAATCTAGGGCTTTGCATGGGAGAATCTATGGTCATGCATGGGAGAATCTAGGGTTTTGCATGGAGGAATCTAGGGTTTCGTATGGATGGATCTTGGGTTTGCATGGGTGAAATTAGGGTTTTACGTGGGAGTTCTAGAATTTTGCATGAAAAGTTCGAAAGGTCGCATGGGATGTGTAAAGTCTTCATGTGGTTAAAGTTTACGTATGAAAAGTTTACTTGGGATGTAAGGAAGGTAATGGAAGAGTTTTTTGGGTGCTTGGAGGCTTTAGGTGAAAAATAGTACATAGGACAGTATAAGGGTACATAGGAGGCTGAGATAGGGTTTGGGGGAAAAACCCTAATTTGAGGAGGTGGCAAAAAGGGAGAAATAAGTGAGGATGAGTGGAGTATAAGAGAATGATGAAAATGATTAAGTAAGAATTAGCATGATTAGAATGGAAAAATAATAAGTGGAATGTGAGAAATGGAAGGGTGGCATGTGGACATGAGGAAGATAGGGTTTGTTATGACCAATTAGGGTTTGGTGTAGTTACTTAGGGTTTTGTGACCACACGTGTGCTTGCGGAGTAAGGCGTAATGGTGGGAGTTGAGTCTAAAGGTTGTAATGTGTGGAGTGTAAAAATGATTTGGGTTGTGTGAGGTGGAGTAGGATGGGCCACATAGACCTAAATTAGGTTTTGGGATAAAACTCTAGAGTGAGGTGTTGAGTGGACTTGGAAGTGTAAAGTAGTGGGCCTTGATCCATATACTTAAGAGTTGGACTTCTAATGTGAGATAGGATATGGAGGAAAGGATGTTGGGGCAAGTTGGGAGGTGCATGAGTCTGATGATATGGAATAAGTCTATTGGAGGATAGGTGTGGGGAGAGTGAGTCATCCATGTCTAGGGTGAAATTTCTGAATAAGACGCTATAAGAATTTTATCATTTAAAGTGGAAGATTGTTGAGTCGGACCCATATCGGTCCACCAGCGAATAATAGTGGTTAGGGCGTTTTGCCCTTTGTGTGACCGATCCACCGAGGAATAATAGTGGTCAGGCGCATTATGCCTATATGTTTTTGGTCCACTGGCTATAATAGTGGGGGATTCCGTGCTCAACAAACAGAACATAATTATGCTATGACATGGGAAATACACAAGTACTTACAGTGAAACACCATAAGAGTCGGGCCAAGACCGGTCCACCAGTGAATAATAGTGGTCCGGAATTTATGCCCTATATGTATCCGGTCCATCAGCAATAATAGTGGTCAGGAGCTTTATGCCCTGTATGTTTCCGATCCACTGGCAACAATAGTGGTCAGGAGCTTTACGTCTTGTATGTATTCAGTCCACTGGCTATAATAGTGGAGTTCCCATACTCTCATAGATTTGATAAAGAACATGGTGATAAGAGATTAATTAATTGATTAATTCGGACTATTAATGGACATTTGTATATGTACCTGAATGATCATATGCCTTTATGTTATCATGTTAGACTTTATACTCTTTTTATTATTCTGCATGGCTTATGTGATTTTGTGTATCGCCCTTAGTGCACGGTTACCTTGCTCAGTACGTAGCGTACTGATCACCCCTTTTATGGGTGCTGCTTATTCCCACTAGCAGAAGGCCCTTTTGACTTTATGTAGGTGAGTGAGGCATTAGGCGGGGCTGAGTGTTGAGTAGGTATTTGGCTCCAAGTTTGAGAGTGGCGTGGCCGGATTCACTCTTCATGTGATTTTTTTCCTTCTGTTATTTATTTTGTATCGAATTTACCCTTTTATGATTTATTACTTTGTATTGAGTATTTTAGACGAACCTTTTATCGGTTGTAAGTTTATTTCTCTTCTGTATATGAATTATAATTCTTTACACATACTCTTATTTTTTTTTACATCCGTTTAATGCTTATTTGAAGTCTAGATTGTTTTGATTTATAATTCATTATTATATTCCTTTTATCCTTAGCACTTGGTACTAGAACGGTCAAAGTGAACTGGTCTGATACTAAGTGTGGTGGTAACATCCTATGTTGCCTTTATCATTTTCTCAGTTAGAGCATGTTTTAACTATAAGTTTTGACTAGCACAAGAGTAAGTTCTAGTAATCTCTAGAGTCCATTACAAGAGCTATGGTAAGTAATTTAATCAAAGCAACTAAATATATATGAGGTTGCAATGAAAATATTAAGCGAACACATGTAGATACTTTTGTGTGAATTCACTAAAAAAAGGGTATCTATAGCTCAAAATCTCACAGAGGAACATATGAATCTCAACATGCTATGTCGGTGGTTAGAAAGTCATACATGTTCTTACTCCATTCACATATAGACATGTAGATATGTGTTTCCTATAACAAAATTAACATAAAAAATGAACTTACTTTATCTTGATTTTATGATCATCGTTTCTTTAAATTGCAAAGATATATTCATCATTAACTTGTTAAGGAACCCTAAGACTCTAAAAACACCAAAAAATCATTAAAAAAATTACATTTTTAAAAATTCAAACACATAAAAACACTCACATTGACACACTTAAATCACACATTGTCCTCAATGTGTAGACAACTAAAGAAACATGTAATTTTAAGTATGGAGAGACAAAATGAATGAATGGATAAAGGGTATAAATATCCTTTATCACATTGGTTTTCCTCCCAAGTAGTTCTTGTTTTTACATCTTTAGCCTAACATGATCTCGGTATACTCAGTCAAAGTGGGTGCTTCTTTTAATTGCACCTCTTTAACATTATGCTCCGTGAATGTTTCATACTAGGGTTTAAGCTTTTGACCATTGACCTTGAATTCATTTCCTGTCTTCTCACTTTTGATATATATGGAACCATGAGGGAAAATATGAGCAACAATAAAAGGATCCACCCATCTAGAATGCAACTTACCTTAAAATAAGCGAAGATGAGAATGATGAGTAATACTTTTTAGCCCATAACAAATAACATTCCACGAATCATCTTATCATGAAAAGCCTTTGTATTTTCTTTGTATACCACAACCCTTTCAAATGTATCATCCCTTATATCTTCCAGTTTATGAAGTTGTAGCTTCCTATGCATTACAGTGGAATCTATACTCATGTTTAGGTTCTTCACAAGCGACCATGCTTTATATTCAAGCTCCATGGTTAGATGGCATGCTTTTCCATAAACAAGCCAAAAGGGAGACATGCCTATGGATTTTTTTATAGGTAGTCCTATAAGCCTACAAAGCATCATCCATCCTTTTTTATAATCCTTTCTATTTGGGCTCACGATCCTTTCTATTACCTAATTGATATCTCGGTTAAAGACTTCTCCTTGCCTGCTATTTTGTGGCCGATAGGTTGTAGAAACTTTATGCCTAGCCTCATATTTTTGTAGTAAAGCTTCCATTATCCTATGTTAAAAGTGTGATCCTCTATCACTAATGATCACTCTAGGTATACCAAACCTGGAAAATATGTAAGACTAATGGAAACCTTTAACTACACAAGAGTAATTAGTATAGGTGGCAATTTATTCCACCTATTTTGACACATTATCCACAGCAAGAAGAATATAGAGATATCCCTTAGAAGATGGAAATGGACCCATAAAGTCAATGCCCCATGCATCAAAAATTTCTACAACTATAATAGAGGTTAAGGGTATTTGATCTTTGGACCAATTTTACATGATCTTTGGCACTTGTCATATGTTAGGAAATAATTGTTGGCATCTCTAAATAATGTAGGACAATAAAAACTAATTTTGAGAACCTTGAAGGTGGTCTTTTTAGCACCACCATTTCCTCTATGCTTAAATTCAAACTAATTACATATCTCCTCATTATACCATTAATACTAAATTTCCATAAATAAGGGTCATCCCAAACATATTGGTATTCCTCCTTTATAATTATAGTTCTCATAAATTGTGGCATGTCAGTGGGTAGATTATGAGCAAAAAGATAGTTCACAATATTAGAAATCCATGGTGTACTTATCTGTATCCCAAAGAGTTGCTCATTTGGGAAATTCTCAATTAGGGGTATGGGTTCACCATCTTGAATTATGCGGCTCAAATGATTGGCTACCATGTTCTCACTCCCTTTGTTATCTTTTATCTCCACATCAAACTCTTGTAGTAAGAGAACCCATCTTATTAACTGGGGTTTTGCTTTCTTTTTAGACAATAAGTACTTTAACGCTAAATGGTTTGTAAAAATGATAACCTTAAATTGAAGTAAATATGATGTAAATTTTTCAAGAGCCAATACCACTGCTAATAGTTCTTTCTTGGTAATAGAGTAATTTAACCGAGCATCATTAAGAGTCCTTGAACCATAATAGCTGATGTAAGGATTTTTATCCTTTCATTTTCCTAAGATTGCACCAATCGCAGAGTTAGAGGCATCACACATGATCTCAAACTGTAGGACCCAATCTGGAGGTAGCATCACTAGGGCGTTAGGGGCTTTTTAAGATTAGCAAATGCTTTTTGACATCTCTTACTCCAATCAAAAGACATATACTTCTGCAAAAGGCATGTCAATGGTTGTGCAATGCTTGAGAAGTCCTTTATTAATCGTTGATAAAAGCCTACACGTCTAAGAAAAGAATGCACCTTTCTCATGCAAGTGGGAGAGGGTGAGTGGCGCACAACATTTATATTAGCTTTATCAACTTCTAAATCCCCTAGATGAACCAATATGACCAAGTAAAATTCCTTATGTCACCATGAAATGTCACTTTTCCTAGTTAAGTACAAGGTTAGTTTCTTAGCATTGTTTCAAGATTAAAGTTAGATTGCTGAGTCAAGAATCAAAAATATCACCAAAGACACTAAAACCATCCATAAAAACCTTAATAATATTCTCAATATAATTAGAGAAAATACTAACGATACATCTTTAGAATGTACTGGGGGCATTGCTGAGACCGAAGGGCATGCGTCGATAAGTGAATGTGTCTAATGGGCATGTAAAGGTTGTCTTCTCTTGATCCTCCTTTGCTATGTGAATTTGGTTGTAATTGGAGTACCCATCAAGGAAGTAGTAATAGGAATGACCATCCAATCTCTCAAGCATTTAATCGATAATTGGTAATGGGAAATAATCTTTCATTGTTATGGCATTCAACTTCTTATAATCAATGTATACTAGACCCTGGATTTTTTAGGTACCACCTAAATAGATTCCACCCATTTAGAATATGAGATCGAACAGATGACTCCACAAGCCAAAAGCTTTATGATTTCGCTCTTTACTCATTCCATCATAGGAGGGTTAAGTCTGCGTTCAGGTTCTTTAGTTGCTTTAGCTCCTTCTTTAAGAAGTATGTGGTGGACACACATGTCAGGACTTATCCCATTGATATCTGCTAATGTCTATTCAATAGCTATTTTGTGAGCTCTAAAGAGTTCTAATAGCTTTCTTTCTCGCTCCTCAAACAACTTTGAAGATATGATCATAGGAAGGGTCTTTCTATGTCCTAAGTATGCATACTTCAAATGATCCAATAATAGATTTAGCTTTAATGTAGGGGCCTAAATTACAGAAGATATAGGTTTTTTAGTACCTTAAGGAATCAAAAAAGAAGAAGAGGGGATACATAATAATATGGAGGGTTTTCCGCCATGTGTGCTATGATATGCATAAGATGTGGGGTAAGTATCACCTTTATCTCTTCCAAAGAGTTATCTTATCCTTTCTCATCCAATCTTAAGCTTTTTATAAGAGTGATTGCCAATGGATCTTCCTCATCCTTCTCAAAGTATTCTTATGCCAAAAGGTTAATGATGTCAATAGTATAGTAAGAATGGTCATCCATGGGGTACCTCATAGCCTTGAAGACGTTAAATCTTATGGCTTCTCCATCAAACTCCATAGTAAGAGAACTAGTATGAATGTATATCTTTTTGTGAGTATTTCTCATTAAAGGCCTTCCCAAGAGCAACAAAATTGGACTTGAGCTACATTCATCCATATCTAACATGTAGAAGTTTGTTGAAAATATAAGTGTACTAACCTATGCAATAACATCTTCTACAAGCCTCAGCAAGTTGAATGATAACATTTTCTTTATTAAGCTCTCCTAAACCTAAAGATGCATAAATAGAATATGACATGACATTAATAGGTGTACCTAGATCTATCATAGCATTTTCAAATCTATTGCTACTAATTACACATGGGACATTGAAGCTTTCTGGATTTTTACACTTTGGAGGTAATATCCTTTTTATGACAACGGAAAATTACTCACTTATACTAACAACTTCCTTCTCTTGCAATCTATTCCTTATGGTGCATAACTCCCTTAAGAATTATGCATATATGGACACTTGTTTAATAGATTCTAAGAGTGGGACGTTGACCTATACCTTCTTGAACGTATCCAATATAGCTTTATCACTCTCGTCCTTTTTTTTATTTGGATAACCTGCGAGGAAAAGGAGTAGCAGAAATAAGATTAGAAACAACAAAACATTTGAAGAACTCTTAGATTTCTACTAAATAGTGGGTCAGTCAATCGATTGTATTTTTCTTCTCTTATTCTTTTGCATGATCTCCTTTTGTAGCACTATTTTATTACAACTACTCTAAATTTTCCTTGGTTTTTTTTGGAGCACTCTCACATGTTTTACCACTCTTTGTTGCCACTACATAGCTGATTCAATGTTTCCCTTTGGATTAGATGTGGACTACTAGGTAGTTTCCCTAGATCATGTAATTGGTTCAACTTAGTGACTACTTTCCCCCCTTTATCACTATATATTCAACACTTTCTTGTACATATTTATTTGGCTTTATATTAGGTGATTATATTTTTTTGTCAGCAACTTAAACATCTTGAGATTGAGAGGATCCTCCTTTCGTTTTTTGTTAAAAACCCGATGCCACTTGTTTGAAACCCCAAGGATTAAGAACATTATTATTATTATCATCATCATCATCATCATCATCATCATGATTATTATTATTATTATTATTGTTGTTGTTGTTGTTGTTATTATCTTTCCCATAAAAATTAGGGTGGTTGCGCATACTTAGATGATAAGTATTTTAAATTTCAATAGTATTTGCTTGCACCAATCCTCTCCTCCAATCATCTATGGGAATTTATAACTAGGATATCTTATTGTTGAACATACTCCACATGTAGTAGCAGCTCCAGTATCTATGGCAATATACGTGTAATCCCCCGAAATTTTAAAAACCTATAATTTAATAAATAGCTTTTATTTAGGAAAAATTAGCCTTTGTATTTATTTAATTTAATTATTTTATTGATTTTTGAGTATATACAAGTAGATAGAAATATTTAATAAATTAAAATAAATATTTTATTATTTTATCATACTCATTTTATTTAAATAATTTTTCAAACCAATATTTTACTAAAATTACCCTTTTAAACCCATATATTTTATTATATTTAATTAAATTATTAAATAAATTTATTATCTAAAAATATTACACTCTATTATTTATAAATTAAACTACTATAATTTCCCCTATTTTTCCTTTTCTTTTTCCCTTTTTTTTTCTTTCTCTTTTTTCTCCTTTTCCTCCCTTCTTTCCTTTTTCCTTTTTCTCCCCTCGGGCCGCCCGCACCAGGCCTGCTCACCCCTTCCCCCCCGCTTGGGCCATAGGCCCGTTCTGCCTTCCCCGCACATGAATTGACTTAGCCCCCTTCTTTCTTTTCTTCCTTTCTTCCCCAGCAACCAGGCCGACCCAACGTTTTTTTTTCTTTCGCCCGTCTGGCCTGCACCTCCTCCCTTCTTTCTTTCTTCTTCTTCCTTCTTCCTTGATCGCCCCAACCAATGCCCCGACCTGTCTCTGTTGCCCATGCCTGCCACCTCGGGCACACTGACCACTGCCCCTGCCACCATCACAACCCTCTCTCTCTCTCTCCCCCATCCTTTTTTCACCATTTTGGACCAAACCGGCCATGCACTCCCCATCATGCATGGCCTCCCTTTCCTTGTCTTCCCTCCCCTATCCCTACCCACCCTACCACCCTAAAAGTTGTCATCAATTAGCTATTTGCTTCCCTCTCCTTCCTCTCCTTTTTCTCCTCCTCACTAGCCCTTTCCTGGCCCATTTTTTCGAGCCCTATACTTCCCTGATTTCTTCTCTCCACTTTCTTCTCCTTTCATCATCTTTCCCCTGTTTTTGCACCACTGCCGCCCTCTGCCGCTTACACCACTACACCAACCCCTGTACCACCCACTTCCATGATCTACCTCAGCCCTACACCGCCACAACACCCTGAGCCACCTTCCAGCCCCTTCTTCCTCCCCTCTTCTTTTTCCCTTCTTATTCGCCCTTCTCGGTAGCCGCCCTGCACCGCCTCCTTCTGCCATCGTCCCACCACCTCTACCGCCTCCCAAGCGACCAAACTACTCCTTGTAACCTCCTCTACCACTCTCACACTTCCTTTGGCTGAAAATAACCCTTGCAGCTCCTCATTTTCCCCTCTCTTTCCCTTCCTTCTCAGCCCCTCCACCTTGGCAGCCCACTTTACAGCCTTACTGCCGCTACCGCCGCCAACCTATCTCTGACCACCACCTACACCCCTTCTTCACCCCTGAACCCTTCCTTTGCCCTAAATCCCCCTCCATCTACCTTCTTTCCTAGCCCCAAAACCCTAACCCAAAAATACCACTTCCTCCTCCTTTTTATAGCATTTAGAGCCTCTTATCCCTCTTGTTTTGCATGCAGCTCATGATACATGAGTAGCATGAGTTGCTGCATTCTTGATTTAAATTTAGTTGATAATTTGAAAGTATAATAATATTTAAGTTAAGTATTTCATTAATTAAGTTTTATAAAGTCTTATGCTTTTGGGTTTTCCTTATTTCTAATGTGATAAATATTGATATTATTTTTAGGTGTTGATTTTGCTATTTAAAGCTTGAATCTTTAATTGGGATACCAGTAAGGTTCGATCTTTGTGGGAATTAACGTAATCTTTAAACCCCACTTAAACGCATGGATAAACATATGCTAGCACATTAGGGTTTTATTATATTATCTTGCATGATATGTATTGTCTAATATATTATATGTAGTAGCTTATATTGATTGATAAAAAAGGAAGGCATGATAGTTGATATGCTATGTGTGGAAATATTTCTTAAGGAAGGAGTTTGGTTATTAGTGAAAAATATTAAGTACTTATCAATGTTATATTATGTTATGGTAATCATTAATGCATGAATAATATTATTGTGAGCCTAGGGGCATTTTGGTAATATATCTTGTGTAAGAATGTGGCCTATTATGTGTAGGTGCTAAGGAGTATTATATTAAAATACAATAGGTGGTGGAGTTGGATAATGAGATTGGAGTATTAATATTACTATTTCAAGTAGTGATGATAATTTAATAAAAGTGATGTAATAAAGGGCAAGATGGTAATTTTGTAAGAAAAGGGAAAATGGTAATTTTGTAAGTAAAGGGCAAAATGGAAATTTTATAAGTAAAAGGGCTATTATAGTAGTTTTAGAAGTTAAGGGTATTATGGTAAATTTGGAAGTAAGGGGCAAAATGGTAATTCTATAAGTAAAAGGGTATTATTGTAATTTTGGAAGTAAAGGGGTAAAATGGTAGTTTTGTAAATAAAAGGGTAAAGTGGTAATTATAATGATGGAAAAGGGTAATTTGGTAATTATACTAAAGGAGAAGGGTAAAATGATATTTTAATTAAAAGAGAAGGGTGAAATGGTAATTTGTTGCAAAGGAAGGGTAAAATGATGATAATTTAATAAAAGGGAAGGGTAAAATGGTAATTTGGTGTAAAAGGAAGGTAAAATGGTAATTTAATGAAAGAGAAGGGTAAAATGGTAATGTGATGTAAAGGAAGGGTAAATTGGTAATTATAATAATGGTGAAGGATAAATTTGTAATTATAATAATGAAGAAGGGCAATTTAGTAATTTAACCAACTAAAGGGCTAATTAGTAATTATGATAATGAAGAAGGGCAATTTGCTAATTTAATCAACTAAAGGGCTAATTGGTAATTATGATAATGAAGAAGGGCAATTTGCTAATTTAACCAACTAAAGGGTAATTTGGTAATTATGATAACAGAGAAGGGTAATTTGGTAAATATGATAATGGAGAAGGGCAATTTGGTAATTTAACCAACTAAAGGGCAATTTGGTAATTATGATAATGGAGAAGGACATTTTGGTAATTTTGATAATGGAGAAGGGTAATGTGGCAATTTGACCAACCAAAGGGCAATTTGGTAATTATAATAAAGGAGAAGGGCAATTGACAATCTAGCCAACCAAATGAGAAATATGATAAGTGTAACAACTATGAAGGGTGATTGGTGACCTAATAAGTATGGGAGATAATTAGGTAACCTAAACCGCACAAGGGGTAATTTGGTAATTATGCAACATGAATAGTAATATGGTAAATTAGCAAGTAAGGAAGGGATAACTTAATAATTATATAAGCAAGGGGTAAATTAGTAATTCGTATCTAATATGTTAGTAGCATAACGGAGTTTTGTAATAAGACTCATGTAACATTGAATAGTAAGATAATGGTATTTAGTGAGTATCACGAGAACGAATCCTAAATCAGAATTGGATGAGGTTATGATGGCCTTAATGATTCCTCTGTGTTATCATGGATAGTTGTTTGAATAAGAAATACTTAATGATATCAGGACAATTGAAAGTGAATGAATATTTGATTATTGTGCTTTTCGTGATCACTTTAATTAAGACACTAATACTAATGGTGAAAGACCTCGAGATCAAGAATAGTAGCTCTTTAGAGGTCGTTACCCTAAAGACGTGGTTTAGCCCACGATTATTCTGGTATTTGCTGGTGTGACTTCGTGCCCCAGCCAGGCCCTATATCTTACTTTATATAACTCTACGGACCTATTTAGGGGTTATGCATACTTATAGATTAGATGTACTTGTTGTTAGGGTACTGAGTAGCTTTATGCACCAGTACGACTAGGGTACCTTTGCATCCCTGGGTTAATGGTTGAAGGGTACTGAGTAGCTTGTATGCACCAGTACGACCGGTGTACCTTTGTGTCTTGGGATCTTGATCTCCTGTCCGAGGCGAATAAATGGAATTGTTGTGCTGATTGAAAAAAGGGAAAATCCTAATCATGAAAGTGAAAGATTAATGAGCCGGGCCTAGTTGAATTATGATGTCTATGAGTACTAGTCCACCGGATATAATAGTGGCCTAGGAGCGTGTTGCCCTGGATGATGTATATATGTATTCCGATCCATCGGCTATAATAGTGGGGGTCCCAAGCTCAATAAAACTAATCATGGATGTGAATAAATTATAGAAAAATACTAATCACTTATAGTGGAACACTATGTGAAGTCGAGGCCAGACCGGTCCACTGGAGAATAATAGTGATTAGAAGCGTTCTGCCCTATATGTATTTCAATCCATCTACTATAATAGTGGGGTTCCCACACTCACATGGATATATATATAATCTGAGATGATTGAATAATGATGGACTAATGGCTTAAGGCCCAAAAGTATTGATTGTATATTATGACTTATTAATGTTTGATGGACTTGGGGTATTTGGATCCAAAACATTATTACTGGATAATGGTGACTCTCCTTTTGACCCATAAAATAAGATCGCTTAGTTGTAGGCATATAATCAAAAGGATCAAAAGTCTCATCATCAAGATCTTGCACACCTGCATGACATTACGAAAAAATGTGTATGCTCCCCTAAATCAACTAGGATTGTTAAAATGCCACAATTAGTGTTAGTATGCAACGTATTGGTAAGCTAAGTTATTCTATAAGCATAACATTTACGCATAGAAACATGGCAAGCACAAAATAGACATGCGATAAGGCATTAGATCACAGGTAACATAAGATAATAACAATACTAAAATACCATAGGTTATTATCTTTACTTTAATGATCAAACACATCATATTAATCACACAGAGTACTCAAGTGATGGATAGAACTAGCATAAACACAACCTTCTAGGGTAAAACTCACCTGGGAACCACATTTACATCCTGTGGAACAGAGACTGGCATAAACACTACCTTCCAGGGTATAACGTCCTAGACACCACTAGTACATTGCTAATCCTTAAGTATGCATACCCCCTATAAGCTAATGGAACAGACATTTATAGAGTAAACTATGGCCGCCATAGTTCCAAATGAACCAAGAAAATAATTGATCAATTATAGTAAAAAACTCATTCTTGACTCATGTGATTCCTTCACTTTAATAATTAATGTCTTATTCTTGAAGATAGTTAACAGTCATCAACAAGAGGTCACACTTAGCATTTAGATGAATTCATTCCAACCCTGTGTTATACTATAACACTTACTTCTATTTTTAGGGTTCAACAACCCATAATTGTTAAACAAGTGATAAGTGATAAGATCAAGATAAAGTTGATTATCTTCTAATCCAATTATTTAACAAGATAGAACACAGTGAATATGGATATAAGTTCTAAGTCACTTAAGTTAACAATTAATACCATCAAGCACATAACTTAGGCTAATAGTGCATAATTAGTCAAATCTCTAAAAAAATTCCTAATCTAATTATTTAATTAACCATACAAATCCAATATTATGCTTATAACATTATTCAAGTCAACTTAAGGCCCTACCACACAAGGATAAGTATAAAACACTTAGAACGTTTTAAGCACCCTTAAACACCCTTTAACTTATTAATTAGGGTTGACCTATCAAAATACCTCATTAATAGCTCAAATTTTAAATATAACTTGACCAACTTCTTAATGACAGCCTGTCTAAAAATTAGAACCTGGCCTTATAGATTTGCATATAAAATGATGGATTTACCCCTAGGGTTTTTTATGCTTATTTTAACTCCATATTAGTTAAATTTAGTTATTAAGGGTTAAACCACCACAAAAAATGTTAACCAAACTTCCCAAACATGGACCTGCTTCCCCTGGACAAAACCAAATAGGGCCTTATGACACTGGTGACCAATATTATCATTTTACCTCTTACTTTTCCTAAAAGTGTGTCTAAACTTGTTTTAATCATATCTTAATTTATACAACTAAAATTTAAGACTTATTATATAGAAAAGTCCATGTAAATGAACTAATGAACACAATGGTGATGTTATTTCCGATAGGTTCCCACTGAAAATATGAAAATTCTTCTAGCAGAGAGCATAGTCAAAATTTCCCAATATGACCTAAACTCCAAATTCAACCAAAATTGTCCCAACACTTTAAATACTTATGACACATATTCAAAAAACCTCAAAAAAATTTTAAGCAACCAAGTAAAAGCCAAATATGGCCTTGAAAGAGGCACACTTGGGTGTTTTTATGATCAAAACTCTATTTTCCCACTTAGATTTATAATCTCACAATAATACAATATAACACATAATTAGAACATAACATATAAAATATCCACCACACATAATTATGCATAAATTTCATATTGAGGTCTAATATGCTTCTACTCAACAAAAATCATATATAAAGGGTACAACATTTAAGGCATAAGAATAGCATATAAATATTATGACATTCTTAGATATAAAATTATGCCATAAAAGATAGCATGCTTAGAACTAAAATATACAACATCATGCTCCAGCATTTTTGGCATACTCAAAATAATAAAAGCATAATATTATAATATATATATATATATATATATACACATCCCATAAGGCATGCTAAAAAAATAGCACATAACAACATGTATAAATCTCCATGCTAAGAGAGTAAGCATAGCTTACTAGCAAGTAAGTCTTATAGCTAAAATAAGTCTTTTGTTTCTCCTTCACTTAGCACCTCTTGATCATCTATTACAAAATATTAGAAGAGTTAGGATTTTATGATATTACCTAAGGGAAAATAATAGAAGGGAAAGTAGAGAAGAGGAGTGAAAGACAAAACCAACAAAAGAGTTGTTCTCCGCTTGCTTTGGGAAGCTCAAAAAACAAGGGAAAAACCCCACCTAAATGACTTCCAAAGTAAAGGAAAATGATGGAAAAATATATAGGTATGATGTAGGATAATTTGGAGCAACTAAATGAAGGGAAAAGTGAGGAAAAAGTGGTAAAATATGCAACACAAAACTGCAGTAGTTGGAGGAAGCTAGAGGTAGGAAAATGAGTAACTTTGATGCTTCAAACCATCACCAGCAATTAGGGTATCATGAGGTCATCTTAGGAGCTTTAAGTAGGATGATTATTTCATGAAATAATGGAAGAAAAAATTACTGGAAAATGGGGTAAAATGGCACAAGTTGGAAGTAGCATTAGGGAAGAAGAAGGGAGCAAGGTTCCAAAGTTTGCAAGTGTGTGTGTGTGTTTAACTTATTTAAAATAATGCAATGTAAAGGAGTGAAGAGAGAGTGGGATTGCAGATAGGTCTAGGAAATAATGGCATGATTCCATATCTTCCATTGTGTGATAAAATCTGAAATGAGTTTGCTTAAAGCTCATTTGAAGGAGAGGCTAAGAGTAGGTTTGCTTTAAGTACAATTATGTGATGATTAAGGTGTACTTTGGGTGAGAAATTTGGTTAACCCAAATTCAACCTATGATATTATATTTTTAGTTTATTTATACCTTATTTAGGATCTAACTAGATTATTAGAGTGGTATGTTAGATTAGTTTAAGGTCAAAAGTGTAGAGAAAGCCTTAAGAATAGGCTTTTGCATGAAATAAATAGCTAATGCATTCCGAATATTATGAAAATATAACGGAAGGTTTGGAATAAATTAAGGAACCCAAATATATAAAAATATTTGGTGCCAAAGTTTGTTTGATTCTCGATGAAGAAAAATGAGCAAAAATAGGCAAAACTGACAAATCGCGTAAACGTAATTTTCTGCGAATTTGCGATATGAATGGAATAAATGTCAAATGAATCAAAATTTAATATGAATGAATTAGAGAACCATATTATATATTTTTGAGATGGATTAAAAGCCTAATTATGATGTAATTAGGGTTATAAGATTTTAGAGTATTACAATAATAATTATAGATACTAAGGAGTAAAGAATGACAAAACTTGACCATATATTACAAAAATATGTCCTCCCCAAAATATTTTAAATATCTTAGAAAATAATGTAAGATTTAATTACATGAAATATAAATGAACTTCCAAATAAGTTAATTAATCTCACTAATAAAGTAATTAACAAATTTTATTTCAAATAAAAATAATATATCATACCTCATGCTATATATACGGTAGGCACCTTATTATTTTAATTACTTACTCTCCTTTTCCAAAACATTTTATGTTTATTAAATTATAATTTTACCCTTTTAATATTATATATAAAATAATGGTTTAAACTGTCATTTTGAATTGTATAAAAAGTCTAACCACTAATATAAAATATCTAAAATACTTTTTAACACGTTATTATATGAAAATAACTATTTTTCAAATATAGCAGCTTTCAAATTACCAAAAGCATTATAAAGATTTTATTTTTTTTAAATATAAAATTAAAAAGTGTTTTTTTTTTACATTAAAGTGAGTTAAATAGTATAAATATAATATAACTACAATTCCAAATATGAGTTATTACATCCTCATAAAAATTTAAACAGTGATCACCCAAAGAGTAAATTAAGAGGTCTAAAATTATTGGGATATTACAATCTTTGTTTCTAACCTTAAGACCCCCTTCATCTAGATTATTCCTAAAGAACAACTTAGAAACAATTATAGGTCTATTTTGGAGGAATAGGGACTAAGTCCCAGGCCTTATCACTCTCAAGTTGACTAAGCTCATCTTACATTGACATGATCCAATTTGCATCATTCATAGCTTCTATGTAATATTTAGTTTCCAAATTAGATAAGAATGCAAGATGGTTGTAAATAATACCTATATATGATCATGTGTCCATTCCTCTTGATTTTTCAGCCATGATGAGCTCTTAAAGATGTTCATATGCATACCTCCAAGCTTTTAGAAGATTTTTCTTCATCTTCCTCTTGTTGAGCTATTAGAGCATCTTCTTTTTTCATATTCGTGTGTCTTTTTTTCCTTCTCTGACTCAGGGAAGCTACCAAATTAAATTGATGGATCTATCTTTTCATCATTTTTACCTTACAATCTAGAGTTAGATACATCAAAAGCAACATGGACTGATTCTTCAATTGATTTTTTTAAGACTCACTAAGCTTTGTTGTGTAATAAATAACCAATGAAGATAGTTTCATTCACTTTAGAGTTAAATTTATTGAAATTGTTTTTCCTCTTGATATGGACAAAAAATTACAATTGAATATTTGGAAGTATCCTATATTTTGTTTCTTACCTTTTTAGAGCTCATATGGAGTCTTTTTGATAATATCTTAGATGAGAAATTGATTCATTACATATTTGGCCTTTGAAACCACTCCTTCCAAACATATATAGGTAACTTTGAGTCAACTAGCATGGTTCTTATAACTTCCTCCAAATTCATATTTTTCCTTTTGACCACACCATTTATTTGTGGTCTTTTTTAGCCTTAAAAGTTATGAGAGATTCTATCATCCTTGTAGAACTTTATGAAGGTCGTTTTCTATAATTATTTGCTCTAATCACCCCTAATTATGTTGACAACCTCTTTATTATCAACTTGTACACTCTTATAAAGCACAACAAAAGCATTAAAAGAATCATATTTAGATATAAGAAATAAATTTCAAGTAAAATGAGAGTAATCATCAACAATGGAAAGTGAATATCTACAACCACCCATGCTTTGGACCTACTATCCCTATGCAATAATTAGAATAGTATATGTGTGGTCATAATATTTTTTAATTTAAAATAAACCCTATATTTTTTTCTTTTTTTAAATGTATCGCATAAATTATCTTTTACATAATTTAACTCTAGAGGACAATGCACAAGTAAGTTCCTAGCAATTTTATGCACATGAGCAGTTTAATTACGACACAACAATGTATCATTATCTTGTTGACTCAAGCATGAATTATGCAATTTTAGATATTTACAATCAGGTGTGTACACATTATTAATAAAAAGGCATACAAATAGAATGGATTTATCTACCCTATTTGAGATCATGCAATTTAAGTTAGAAAAATTGACCGCATAACCCTTATCACACAGTTAAATAAAGCTAATAATGGTTTTACTGTTACCAATACATATGCTACGACCACTAATGATCCTTATTTTAGATTTCTCTTTGAAGTTGCATTACCTTCATCGTAGGGTGTCAACATTGAGAATATGGATCAATCACCCATCATGTAACTTCAACACTAGGTATCTAAGAATCATTTGTAGATTTTTTTCTTAACTTTGAAGCAAATCCACGAATACAAATGCTATTGTTTAGGTATATAGTTAAGGAGTCCTTGAGGGGTTAGTAACCAATTTTTTAAGGATGGTTTAATTAGGCACCTACATCTTCATAAGCTTTTTAATTTTAACATGTCTACTGAATGTGCAAGAAGAATATACATGGCCATTCTTTCTACAAACATTACATGCAATAGGTGAGCAGAGGTATAGGATTGATGAGTCTTAGAGTATTTCACAAAGAAGGTTTTGAGCATTTGACAGTTCATAGTTTTTTTCTATCAAAATAACCTAGGCTCTCATGGTTTTTAAAATATTTTTTAGCACAAAAAAAAATGTTCAAGTCTTCTTCACCCTTAGCAAAGGTCTAGGTTGTCTTAAAAAATTTATCATACTTAGCTTATAGATATATCAAGTTTATTTCAAGTGATCCCTCTTATCCAAGTGATTAATAGTGATTTGTAGGATTTTATTTCATCACTCTTTTCCATAATCAACAAATTAACATGAAGCATTTTAGATTTAAAGAGATCATTTTGTTTATAGAAGATTGTTATGATTTTCATTTAGGTGAACAAATGATTTTTCATGTTATCCTTTTCTAGTAAGAAAAATCCAATTGCACCTAATCCATTGTCATCTTGGTGAGAACTCTAGCTACCTTAATGGTGGTGACCTTGGGAATCCACTATTTTGTGAGTATTTCCAACATCTTCATCACTATATTTTCTTTGATTACGTCCCCTCAAAAGGCCTTAAGAAATTAGTTTCTTATCATAGTGATAGATCTTCCTTATCTCATGGTCAATAGCTTATATTCTTTAGTGTAAAGAGCTATTCTTTGATTTTTTACCTCCTTCATTCCTTTGTACATTACAACAAGTTTGTCCTAAAATTCCTTACTAGAAGCACATGAATGAATCCAATAGTCTATTGAAGTATGCATTGAAGAAATGTGATGACCTTATAAATTGATTTAAGCATTATCTTTTCCGAATCTATAATATCTTCTCAAGTCATTTTGATTTATGCAGAATCAATCTCCTCTGTGATTTTGATTATCTAGTCAGTAATGATCGACCACATATTATATTCTTAGGACTTGAAAATAATTTCAATAGTGGAAATTTTCACCATTGAACATTGGTGTCTTGGTGATGGAGATTCCTTCATTAAATCTAATTATATCCACTCTTGTGATAGATCTTTTCACCTTAGATCATTAGATCCTTTGAGATTTGACCTTCAAGATTCTTCAATGGCAACAGCATCAACAATTGAGGATCATAATGTACCCATTAACTTTTCTAATTTCAGAACGACAGCACTCTTCTTACTTGGCAAACTAATTATCCATCAAACCCTAGTTATGCAAGCCATGCAAATTTCCTTTTGTCTTTTCTTTTCTTTAAAGAAGCTAAAACTATGTCACCTTGAGCCATAATTTTTAAGCCTTTTCTTGATTTTAAACCTTATTTCATTAGTATTTTAACCCTAAGAAGCCCTAAATTTAATGCCTATAATTTTCTACTTGGAAGCCACGCAATTTAGCCATAAGTCCCTTTTGTTTGGATGATAAGCCACTTTCAACAATTAGAAAGAACAATAAAGGCTAGAAGAATTCCTTAATTCCTTTTATCACTTACAAGGTTAAAGTAATCGTTATATTTTTCCTTTTGTGTAATATGGTTGTTATGAATTGTAGCATGTGGTTTATTAGGATGGGAGATTCAAAAAACTACCTAACACTTTCTACCCATAACCAAAAACATGGGTTGGAAGTTTAGCATAATTTTTTGAACTTCTTAAGACCTAAATGCTTGTATTACTTGGTTAAGTTGTAACATTTAAACCTAAACTTCTTCTATAAGTGTTAGGATAACATGGAATGAGAAGGAAAACTTACCTAGCCTACACATTTGCTCCTAAAATTGAGAACGCATCTTCCTTCTCTAGAGCATAAGTTTAAAGATTATTTGAAAAATATTAAAAGATTTATCTTAAGAATTGTATACCTTAAGTTTTTATTGTAAGTGTTGATTCTATGATTTACCAAGAATTAATCTTTATCACTTCCATTCTCCCTCATTTCTTCTTCTTGTTTTTCGATGGTTCTTCATTGTTGAACACCAAATCATTGAGACCCAAGTTAGATCTCATATGCATCAAATTAATATAACCTAAAGGAATATATTTAAACCTAGAATAAAAAATTTACAATTTTATAAACCATAAAATTAGTTATTGGAACCAATCAATTGATTTAATGCTTTTTATTTTATATCCTTTGAACATATAAGAATAGTCAAATGGCTTAAAAAATAGTTTATGTGTCATAATGATAAGTAGTTTTCTTTGCTAAAACCTATTAATCTGTTTATATTTAGGCAAAAACAATTTTATACTTGAATCAAACCATAGCCTAGTTAGTAAAAATAATATATTAGTTTAAAAAACTATTGATGTGTTTAAGTCAAGCAAAATAATTCTAATAATTCAACCCAATTATTGGCTGTTAAATTATTTGATAAATTTAGTAAAACTAGTGAATATGTTAAAGTAAATGAAGAATAATTTTCCCAAGACAAATTTTCCTAAGGAACAAATTTATGACTTGTTTTTGTTTTTTATATGTTAAATTCGAGCTTTTAAAAAAGAACAAACTTGTCGATCAATTTTTAAACTAGTGGACTAGCTCTAAAAGGAAATCCATATTTTTGAAACACTTTGAAGAAGCTTTTAAAATTTATAACTAACAAATAATTTACTTCAAATAATTTATAAGAAATATTTTAAACCTTCCAAGGATAAAATAAAAGGTGTAAAGCTCAATCAATCTTAACAAATAATCTTCAGACTTAAAAATTTAATCTTAAGCATTTGAGTCAATAGGCATATTTACAGAATCTTCTCTTTTGCTTTGAAACCTGATTACTCTTTTAAATATTGCACTTGAATGATGGTTTGAATAAGTGTGGTTTGGCATATACATGATCATTATAGTTCATCTATACTTAATTAGAAAAGTTAAACCGTTAATCACATTTTAGCCATCAAAATAAGGACTAAACCATTGATATACCTACGACATCAATAATGGTGTCCTTAAAGGGTTTATGGTGTGCAAAAAGAGAAATAAATACAAGTTAAGCCCTTAACATGTGATAATAAGGAGGTAAAAAGAGGACTAGGGATTGAAAATCTCATCTTGATAGAACAAGCAATGATTGAATCTATCAAAAAAGAGGGTGTCTGTTATGATTTGGTTGTGAAAGAGTCACAACAAGGGGTGAAAATCAACCAAAATATGAGGCTAGAACAACCTCTACAAATGTTTGGAGATGTGTTTCCTCAATATTCCCCACCTAGGTTACCACCATTGAGGGGAATTAAACATGTAATTGGTTTTGTGCCTAGGACATATTTGCTAAATAAATATGCTTATATATGTTATCCCAATAATCTAAATGAGATTCAAAGGTAAATACAATATCCTATGGACAAGATATATTTAAGAGAATGTTTGAGTCCTTATTACGTACCCACTTAGCTTGTTCCTAATAAGGACAAGTCATGGAGAAAGTGCATAGCCACAAAGGTTATGAACAACATTACCGTTATGCATTCATTTCCTATTATTGGCCTTTATGATACATTTGATGAATTTTGTGGAACTAGGGTGTTCCATAAATTTGAATTAAGAAATTATATATCATCAAATGAGAATAAAGAAAGGTAGTGATTAGAAGATGGGCTTTAAAAGTAAATATGGACTCTATGAATTGTTGGTGATACTATTTCATATTTTCAATATACCAAGTTCTTTAATGCATATAATGAATGAGATATTAAGACCTTTCCTTTTTTATTTTCTATCCATTTACCTTGATGATATTTTGGTCAAGAGAATAGGTTAAGAATAGCATCTTATTCACTTGAGGAAGCTTTTGAGAAATTAAGGGAAGTGAAATAATATTGTAATCTTGAGATGTGTAGTTGTATGATGACTAGTGTGATCTACCTTGGATATGTTGTTAGTGGGGATGGTCTAAGGGTGTGTAATACCCTATCCTAAAATCTTTCAAAATATATCTAAAATTATTTTGATACTAAAAAAAAAAAGTGGATTTGTTTAGGAACATACTAGGAAATTTTTATAAAGTGCATGTTTTTAGAGAATTAGTTAACTAACTTTTTGAATTGATCAACTAGTATCCATCATTTGACTGGTTTTATATATTATTTAATGGAGGAAAAAAACAAAAAATACGCATTATATCTAGGATGCATCGATAGACTGACTAAGGTAATCAATCGACTGATGTCGGTGATCCTCAAGTACGTTTATAAATTTGATTTGATGCTTACTCAAATCATTTTGAAACTCTTAGATTATGATGGGTTTGTGTTAGTAAGAAAATTCAAGTGTTAGGGGAATATTTGTAGACTATTTATATTAATAAAGAATTTTTTATTCAATTAAAATATCTTCTAAAAGCACTTTCTACAATTTTCTTTACTTACCATCTTTCCTCTCTCCTCCTACTATCTCTCTTTATCCTTTGGCTCATGCAAACCCTTTTATATCTTCCTGTACCCTGTGTTAACCCACTTCATGCTAGACTTCCCCTCCCATCTATCAAAATCTTAATCATTAATTTTTATTAAACATTTTATATACAATACCCCATACCACCCCTCGCAATTCAACCCTCCTCCCTCTATCCTTCCCTTTTTAGCCGACAAAACAAACCTTCTTCATTCCTATCTTCACACACTCTCATACTTCATTTTCTCTCTTCTCTTTCTAACCTAAATATTTTATGTGTTAGGTATTCTTTTTCCTTCATTCCTTCCTATATTCTATTAATGCCCTCACTCTTAGCCTCAATTCTAAATCTTACTTCTACTTAATAACTTACTCTATTTTCTCTCTTCTTTCCCGAGCATATTAATGTGGAGAAAATTTCTCCTCTTAATTACCTTTTCTTGTTCTATCAAAGAACCAAGGCCCTTACCTCATGTTCTTCTATTTTTTATTACATTTTCCTTCTTCTTTATCCTTTCCTAAGTCTTACTTTAGTTCATATTTATTTTATATTAGCAAAGGGGTATTAAAATTTGGAGAGAGTTGAAGATTTCTACTCTTTACTATTTCTAGATAATCTATCTTTTGAGTTGAGTTTGAGGATATGTACTCTTGTTCTCCTTCTTCTAATTTCATCCTTTTAATTTGATAAGTGTGTTCTTATTGATTTTGTGGTTCTTGATTCCTTAGAAAATCAAGAGTCTTGTAGTTGGCCATCAAGTTCGGAGTATTTTCTCTTTGCTAGGAGATTTTATTTGAGGTAAGACAAATCTCTACCCTACTATAAGGTTTGGTGTTCATGTTTACTTTAGTTTCTACTTGGATATATCATGTTAATTTATTTAAGAATAAGTTATTTACATAATTGTGTATATACATCATTATAGGTATGAGCTACGGAACATGGTGTGTTTTAGCATGAGTTATGGTATTTTTGTAACTTATGATCATATAAATGAATTATATCTGTGATTTGGAAATTTGGTTTTAAGGGATTGTTATTAAGGTTTTTGTAACACCCCCATCTTCCATTACCAAAAAATTTCATTTTAAACCATTGTAAAGTGGGGTGTTACCACTACACCTAACACAAGATACACACCCACCGCCTATCCTATTAGAATATGGTGTGCAAAGTATCTATTATATAAACAACAATCATAAGTGTTTACAAAAGGGGCCACATTGGGTCCTAAGACAACTTAAATGTATATTAGAATAGAATGGATAAAGTGCTAAAGTAACAAAGAGATGAGACATATGTAGGACATGCCTATAAACCTTCGTTCATTAAAGACCTATTCTAATCTCTAGATTTCCATGATCTCAAGCCCCCAAGCCCAACATAAGTAGGCCAACTATCGACCATCCTCAAAAACCTATACATGGCCCTCTACCCATAGGATTGAGTAGGTGACCAAAAATACAAGCACATCAGTATGATACATAATAAGTAAGCCAAGTTACTGACAAAATGGGATTCACATGCATCACGACCATCACATAATATAGAACTCGTGGTTACACAATAGACATAGATTTATATACTCTATCATGGTCATATAATGAATCAAGATTCCATACCATACCAAAGTTATATTATTCCTAACTCATCATGCTTAACATCAGAATATAGATATTATGGATAAAATTGTACAATTAAATAAACTAGTTATTCAGCAACTCACTAGGTTCCTCAATAATCCACTCGCATGAATTACACATTTGACACATTTTCCATTAAATTAGTCATTTGTGAGCCTTATTCCATTTTCGAGAGAATGATTACCACCCCATAATCTCACATACCATAGAATCTTATCCAAACCAGAGGACACAAATTCCCCACAAATCCAATAAAAAAACTAGGAAAACCTATAGTATCAATACCCCCTAGTAAATCATTAGTATATAGAGTAGATAAGGCATCTCAATCTACTAGAATTCCACCTAAAGGCCCCAATAAAGGCTTGAAGACAGATTAAACCAGATGCAATAGCAAACACTAAGCTTTCATAATTATGGAACCAATTATTCTTCATTTGGAACGTGTGTCCGGCAAATTTGAAGACCAATGGATGGTTACGTTGCTCAAAATGTAACAAACAAGCAATTAAATGTCTACGTGCAAGTGCATGGCATGCAAGGAGGTAGTAACCATGTACATGAGGAGGTTATTTGCAGGCTTTTCAAGAATTATTAAGTTATTTAGCTAATTTATTAATTATGTAATAAATTAGGACAATAAGCATAAAGTAGCATAAAGTTAGCATAAAAGTAGCATAATATCTTTTAGCTCGGAATTCTTTGGAATATGCTTTATCTAGTCATAAAAAGGTAAAATTATTCATAAATGTCGAGCATATGGCATGTGTTATGATTATTAAATGAAGAATTGAAGTTGAAGATCAACATTGAATGAATTATATGTGAGTTCAAGCTCAAGCAAATCGAATCTCTATGAACGGTTTGGCTTAAAAGTTTTAATCTCTTTGTCTGTGTGAATTAGAGATTAATCCATATCATTTCTACTAATCTTAATCCATATTTCCCTTCCCAAATTACCATCAAATTTCTACTCTATTTTTTGGCCAAACAAAACCCTAAATCGGTATACCAAAACTAAAACCCTAAAACATTCATTCAAAATCCTAACCATCTATACCAACCAATCACCTCCTTCTATCCTCTCTTTCGAACCAAACATTAACCCTAACCCTAAACAACGATTCCAACCTGCATCCAAACCTTAACTTTTGACACTAAGCATCTTCATCAATCCATCATCGAATGCATAGAATAATTAGCATGCACCATTTGAGTTGTCATCATTAATAAACCATCATCACCGATTCTCCGTCATCATTCTTCTACCATAATTCGAATCACCTTCATCTTATTTATACCACTTTCAAAGCTCTAGTATTGTCACCCACCAGCTTCGAACCCTTATCATCTTATCCAGCCCCATTCAAACCATTATTTTCACATAATTGAAGATTACACCCTCCCACACACATCAAAACCCCGATATCAAATCAAGGATCTAGTAATCTAGGACCATGCGTAACTCAATCATCTTTCACTTTTAGTGATTCATGTGTTATTATCCAATTTTATGTTATCACATAATGCCCATATAAAAACCAAAGCAACATGTCAACATAATCATTCTTTTTTTACCATCATTACCATATAAACATATGAGGGGAACTCCATGAACACTAATCCAAGTTTATCCATTGGATTAAACCATTAGTTTATCAATAGGTTGGTCAATTCATGCCAAGATTTATGTTCTCATAAACATGTTATATCATAATATTAAGTATCAAATTATACCAATTTCATAAGAAAAAAAAATAGTACTCTATGGCTAAATTGGTTGATTTGTTTGGGTTAATTGGCTGATTAGTTTGCCTTAGCCAAATCATGGAGTTCCTCTCAAAATTAGTCAATCGATTTGGTTGGACCAATTAACTATTCTAAGCCACCCACTTGATAGATTTTGACAAAATAAGTGATGGGTTTACCTAGATACCAACCTAAAGTCATCACGTATGACCCAGTTGAGTGGTTAGGCTAACTAATTGACTGTTTTAAGATCTAATCAATTGGTTTTCTCTTAGAAAGCATAAAATCAACAATTTAAATGGGTTTTAGGATCTAATGAGCAAATTGTATCACATTATAGCATTACTATTACAGAAACTAAGGTTACACTTTTTTAGTTGCTAACCATGCACATTCACATAAAATCACCCATAATTTCTCATGAAATCATACTTTTCTTGGAAATCTTAAATCTTCTAACATGAAACACCAATATACTTATAACATCACTTATGAATACAAAGATCATAATTCTAAAAACCATACTAGCATTCATGCTCATTCATACAACATTTCAAAGGCAAGAATGAATTATTTGAAAGTGTAGCAAATTTTCCTCACTAGGGAGATAAAATCTATGGCTAAAAGATGATAAATATCATAAACTTAGAAAAGAAGAGATTAAAACTTTGAAAATGCCAATTAATTCTCAAAAATCAAGAAATATGAATTAAGGAATGAAAATGAGATTAACACCTCTAAGTGTAACACCCCCAAAATTCATTACTTAAAAATTTTGTCTTATTAAAAGATATAACAGAAGCAAAGAAAATAAAACTACAAAGTTTAGGGATATTACTGCCGTGATCAGCACAAGCCCAACCCCTAACTAGTCTTGTACTAAACACGAGACTAAAGAAGTGTTATCATTAACCATTAATCAAACTTAAAACAAGAATTCATAGAAGAAATGGAAGGTTCATAATATGGAAATAAGAGTGCGCGTAAAAAGAGTTTATAATCTGAAAGAGTGCAAACTTAAAATTTCCAAAGGGATAAAAGTTACAGTACGATAAAATAGGTCTGAAATAAATTGATGCAAGGTAAATGAACAGTAAAAGGAGATCCATCCAAGTCACTCTCGGTCCCCAATCTAAGTCCAAGCTCAACTCTTAGCCCTGCTTGATTCCTCTTAAGCATCATAATCATCAAAAATAGCATCTCCTACCTGTACAACTCACGTGGGCCCTCTACTCATGGGAATGAGCAGCACCCATAAAACAATTGGTCAATACGCTATGTACTCAGCATGGTAACCATGCATCAAAGGCCAAACATAGAAGGCATGTAACACAAGCATGATCATATAGACAACATGCAAATAAAACAGATAATAAAGGCCCAGCTATAGTCTGGATAAAATTATTCTTTAGAGCTTTGATCAATACTCATTTCACACCATTGTTATTATCAATCCATGCAAGTGTGGGAACCCCACTATTATAGTTGGTGGATCAGAAACTTATAGGGAAAAATGCTTCTGACCACTATTATTGCCGATAGATCGGTCTGACCCTAACTCTCAAATTGTTTCACTATAATTACTTAATGTCTTTCCCATGTCATCATCATTATGTTTAGTTTGTTGAGTACGGAATCCCCCACTATTATAGCCGATGGACTAGAAACATATAGGGAGGAATACTCCTAGCCATTGTTATTCGCCGGTGGATCAGTCTCCAGGGTACCCCAGCTCCTAGCCACTATTATTCACCGGTGGACCTATCTGGGCCTGACTCAACAATCTTCCTCTTTAAATAGTTAGTATCTTATTTGATAAATATATCTAAACTTGACATGCATGTCACAATTCATCTAATATTATTCTCCCATGAGGGCACATCCCATATCTTGGGACTTTTACACCTCCTAACACACCCTGACATCTTTTCCCTCTTCTACTTACTCATCATGAATACCCAACTCTAAAATGTGTAGGTCAAGTCCCACCACCTTATGCCATCTAAGTTCACTCACTATCATCCTCTAGGGTTTTCCCCTGAAACCCTAGTTGGACCTGTGTGGCCCATCCTTCCTCTATCTCACACAACCAAAGCTCCTTACCACCCAACACATCATCTCACTTAGATTCAACCCCAATCATTACACTTTACTCCCCAATTACACATGTGACTATGAAACCCTAGTTGGCTACCCCAAACCCTAGCACCTTTCTTTCCCCATATATCACCTCTCTATTACTCGCCTACCATCATTTCTTCCCCATTACAGCCATACCCACCCTTCATATGACATTATTCCACTCTTGCCCCATATTCCACTCACCCTCCATTAATTTTACTTTCACAACCTCCTCCATTTAGGTTTTTCCTCCCAAACCCTAGCCAGGTCTCTTATGCACCCTTATACCAACTTACATATTATTATTCACCCAAGGACTCCAATCACCCCCAACAACTCTTCCCTTACCTTACTTACACCCTTAGTCAAATTTTCCCACTTAAGGATTATCCCCATGCATGCTCTATCCATCTCATGTAAACTATAGAATTTCCCATACAAGATTCACTCCACTCTTTTATTTTTCCCATATTCTCCTTTTATTTGTACCCTCTTGGATCATAAGGTAATTAGATCAATCTCATATCCCTTTAGTTGACTCACTTCCCCATTTTCCCTTTTCATCCTGTCACCCTATATCACATTATTAAAACCTACTAGCATGCATGTCCTAGAGGGTCATATCATCCAACACCACTAGTGCAACATACAGATCATTATACACATGCCATAAGGAAGTCACATAAGCATACCTCAACTTCAAGTTGCACTACAAGCAAACATTAATAATAATTATAAAGTAAAAAAAAAAACATAACACATGGCATACAAGGCACATAGCACACACATAGTTGGTCTTAATTATATCCTTACCAAATATGACACCGATCTTGGAGTACGCTCCTATGCCTCTTTAAGATTTTGACTTGATTCACCTATACGAAGGAAATACTAAAGGTTAACTTCCCTCTTTCCAATATTACCATCATTCCTACCTTACCCTTATCATAGCCTAATATTATGGTTACTAATATTAATAGTAGTTTTATAAGTAAAAGTAGGGTTATTATTATTAAGGTACCTAATCATGTTACTACTAGTCAAAATAGATCTTAGTAGGTATATTGGTTCATGTTAAAGTATTGATAGCAATATTTCTATTATTAAATATAATAGCTTTAATATTACTAGCAATGATAATAAGAATAGTTGCAGTGATAATACTAATAACAACCCATATATTAATAATAATAATAATAATGATATTAGAAACACTAAATTAGTGACAAAAATGATACTAATAATAATAATAATGCTAGTATTAAGAGTAATATTAGCGATATAGGTAATATTAGCAATATTATTATTATTATTATTATTATTATTATTATTATTATTATTATTAATAGTTCTAATCATAAGAATAATAACAATAAGGGTCCTAGCAATCCTAATAATGGTAACATTAGTGATAATAAGGTTAAGGTTAATAATAATAATAGTAATGTTGATGATGATGATGATGATAGTAATAATAATAATAATAATGATAATAATGATAATAATGATAATAATAATAATAATAATAACAATAATAATCGTAATAGTAATAACAAATGTAAGGGTTTGAATACTCATAATAATAATAATAGTAATGGTATGCCAAAGTTAATAGTAGTAGTAATAGTAGTAGTAGTAGTAATAATAATAAGGGTTCAACTATTATGAATAATAATATTAGTAGTAATATTCCAAAGTTAGATTTAATAATAATAATGATAACATAATAATAATAATAATAATAATAACAACAACAACAACAACAACACTTGCATTAGTAAAGTTTAAGGGTTGTGGAGGTTAGTTTACCACCTAGGGACTATGGTGACCAGGCAGCACCGACAACGGAACATGGTGGCGGCAATGGTGGAGGGAGAAGAGAAGGTGGAGAGGTGGTTGCTTAGGTTAGAAGAGGGGGATTGAGAGGGTGGTTGAGGTGGTGGTGGATGCCTTAGGTTAAGAGGGCTGGAATGGTGGTGGTGGTGCAGCTAAAGGGGAGGTGCAGGCGGTGGTTGGTGTGGTGGATGAAGGTGGTGAAGGAAAATGAAGGGAGAAGGAGAGGGAGGTAAGGGAAAAGAAGGTAAGGGGAGGTAGGGGAAGTCCTATTGGTTGTTTTAGGGGGTAGGCAGAGTGGTGGTTATGGCGGTGGATGGTAGTGTGAAGGGTGGCGATGGGTGAGAGTGGGCTAATCGGGGGGCCAACTTTGCACGGCCAAGGTGGAAGGCCGAATGAGGGGTGGTTATGGGAATTTATAGGCAATTGAAAGGGAAACAATAAAGGTGGAAGAAAATAAGAGAGGGGCATGTGTGGCATGTCGCTGGCCGGCGGTGGCAAGCTGGTACAGGTCTACAAAGTTGTAAGACTTGATTGACCTAGGGAGAAGAAAAGGAAGGGGGAAGGGCACACATGAGGAGAGAGGAGGGGTTGGTTTGGTTGAAAGGGATAGGAAAACAATGGGGGAGAGAGGGAAGGTAGGCAACTGGTGCAGTGGTGCTTGGTTGGTGGTGGCAGGCTGGCTTACGAGGCGTTACAGGGTCACAGGCCTGCGCGGGGAAGGAGCGGGGAAGAAGAAGGCCCTGCCGGTCTTGGGGAAAGAAAAGAAAAAGAAGAAGAACCGGCAGCCGAGCGGTCTAAGGGAAAAAAATGGGACGTGGGCTTAGGCCACACAAGAGGAAAGGATAGGGGAGGTTTTCAGCTGCGGGGGTTGGCCTAAATCGGGGAAGAAGAGGGATGAAAAAGAAAAGGAGAAAGAAGAGAATGGAAGGAAAAAGGAAAAAGAAGAGAAAAAGGAAAAAGGAAAAAAGGAAAAAATGGAAGGGTTGGGGAACTTAGAACATTTTCATATTTTTGAATGTTTAAAATAATAATATTTTAATAAAATAATAAATAAATTTCCTTTTTAGATTAATTTAGGATATTTTGAATAATTTTTCCTTAATTCAATTTTAATTAACAAAACACCCTATTTTTTCCTAATTAAATTATTTATTATTTTCCTCTTATTTTAATAAAATAATTCATTTAATTAATTTCTTTAATAATTCTTATTTGGTCATAATTTCTAAAATTAGGATTTTGGGATATTTCACTAAGGATTCCAAGAAAAGAATCAATTAAAAGCAAAAAGCTTAACTTTTCCCAAATCAAAATCATTCTTGCATAGGAATAAAATAAAAGGGAGTTGGAGAAAAAGTTTATAAGAGTTGCACAAATTAGGTGAAAAGCTCAAAATGGAGAAGAGTGGAGCACAAGTACAATGAATCAATCAAAGGATGAGTGAGATAGCATAATATAATTGCAATCTTAAATTCATTTTTTGAATTTGGGTTGAACAAATGAATTTATGAGGAATAGGCTAACTTCTTTTTCAGAGCTCAAATGGTAATTTTTTGGAGATGGTAGGTTAAGATTCTCTAGAAAATAGTCAAACATATAAAAGGAAATGGGAAAATTTATATGGGAAGCAAATCTCCCAAATGTGTAGAGATAGTTAGGAATAAATCGTATGTTCCAATGTAGTATAGAGGAGAGAGGAAGAAGAAGACAAATGATGAGTTCATCCTATCCCTTTTCTACCAAAACTAAACCCTCGATCTTAATAGAGACATAATTAAAGCTAGGTAAATGATCAAAAGGGATAAAGATCACTCAAGAAACACCTAAAAGTTGGACTAATATGGTTTAATTTTGATGAAAGTAATTTTTTTCCAGAATAATCAAAATTTGAAAAACACTCAATTCCACAAACCAATTAATCGGTTTGGTTGTGGAGCACCCCCATTTTTCACTACCAAAAAAATTTATTTTTAAATAATGCAAAAGTGGAAAATACTAAACACACTTAGGAAAAACGGGGTGCTACTACTATACCTAACATTGGATAGACATCATCCACCCATCCCATATTAGATATAAGACTAAACCAAACCATCCAATTTACGTAGAGTGCACAAATCAAGTTGCATAAACTTTAAAAAAATTGTTTACAATAAAGGACCTTGATGGTCTCTAACAAAGTCAAATATAGGGAGAATGATAATTTAAGATTACAAGGCTATATTAATAAAACAAGATTAGGTTTTGACCCCAAAACCATGGTCTATTTTAGACTGCATAAAAACCTTTGGATGTCCATATATTTTCCCAATGAACACTAGGGTTTATTTTCCAACTTTCTCAATCGATTAGGTTATACCATTTCTTTGACCATATAATTATATGGGTTATCATCTAGTTAATCATTCTTTTTTTAACCAATTATTCATTCAAGCCATTATCCAAGTAGTCATCCCAACTTATACCATTATTATCATCCAAACCATTCATTCCAATCATTATCAAGTTATTCATTATTAAGCAATGGACTATACACTACCCCTTGGTCTCACATATCATGGAAGTCTATCCAAACCAAGGGAGATAAAGTCCTGGCCAAAGCTATTGACCACAATGGATATAAGTCCAGGCCAAAGCCAACCAATATGCACATAATCCCAAGCTTAAGCCAACCAATATGGACATAAGTCCATGCCAAAGCTAACCACCAAAGTAACCATACCCTTTAGCATCGATACATCTTAGTACTTTTTCATTGTCTAAAGTAGGTATAGCATCGGGATCTACTAGGATCCTATCCTAAGCCACCAATAAGCACCTGAAGGTAGACTAACCCTCGGTAGCTGATTGAGGATTAGGTAAGCCAGACCCATACATAACTTGATTATCTTCGCTTTACATGATAATTAAATAATTCATGAGATTATGCAATCACACAAGGCCCAGGAAAAGAATAAGAAAGACAATCACATATCTCTTCCATATTAACCTTTTTCATCCTCCAACCATGTGTGGGATTTCCATTTATATGTGTTCAATGTTAATCATACCTATTATATTATTTCATTCAAGTGCATTCCTCATTTCATCACCCTATTGCTCAAGAACCATCACATTTCATATGAGGTACACCCATTAAGACTTTACAATACCCATTAAGTATGTCATAAATTATGGTCAATTAATTTAATTCATTATAATATCTATATGATATCCCTTAAATAATCATATAATAATCCCATGCATTGCCTCAAAGCTTATCCAAACGGAAAAGAACCAAATCACACAAACTAACCAAACTAGTCAATCTATTTTGGGTGACAAATCGATTAGTTTGGCTTAACCAAACCATGCTTTTCCTCTAATTAGTTGATCAATTTGGGTAACTAGTCAACTATTCATGAACAAATTAATAGGTTATGCCTAAAAACTCAATGGGTTTAAATAAAGAGTATGACCAAGGTCTCTACAGGCTTACCAATTGACGGGTTAGGTCAACCAGCCAACTATTTTAGGAACCAGTCAATTGGTTTGACCTAAACAATCAATCAATTTACCCTCCAACAGCACCAAACAGTCATTTTCATACAGATCATGCTTATAAATCTTTATCATACACATTGGAACTTGTCCTAACATCATATAACACACTTTTGGCTTACTTTAGTTGTACATTTAATCATTAATCATCACAACCCAATCTTTCCTCAAGATTCATGCTTTTCACTCATAGTACATAATCAGACCATTCAAATCTAGTTTTATAAGCTATATATTCCTGCCAACATGTAATATCAAACCTAAAAAGTTTTATATCATGCAAGATTAGTCATAATCTATTTTAAAAGTAAGAATAACTTACTTGATGCAGGAAAAAATTTTCATAAATAAAAACACTCTACCTGTGAAATCCTCAACTTTTAAAACCTTAAAAATAACAAGTTTTAACTAGAAATTATTGAATAAATTTTATAAATTCAAACATGAAATAGAAGGGAAATAATGAATAAATGAAACCTAAAGGAAAAGCATAATCTAACTCAGCTAAACCACCCAACCTTTTTTCTATATCTAACTCTTTTTTGCTTAAGAATTAAAATAAGAGGGAGCTAGAGAAAGGATCAGAAGAGTAAAAGAATTTTGACAATAATAAGGGGAATGCTAGAGAATTAGACATTTTTGTTAGCTAAAGTAAAGGTGAATAAAAGGGGTGATTAGGGCTATTTATTGCAACAAATCTATTTAATTACAGGTGTGATCAGTAACAGATTAAAAACCCTAATTCTTACCATTTGAATTCAAGTTAGATGGACATATTTTATCCAAGATATGCCAACCTATCCTCCAAAGCTCAAATGGTGATTCCAAAGGAGTGTAGGTTAATTGATCCACAAATGCAACATAGAAGAGGGGAAATGGAATTTCAACATGGAAGGATTCTTCCAGCTAAGCAAAATCAACTCTAAGATCAAAATAATGATCTCACATTTGTGTAAAGGAGAGAGGTGGAAGAAGAAAAGTCTTAGGTCATATTCCCCTATTAATTATCCCAATCAACTCATTAGATTGATCTGAGGTAGTATTTTTAGGCCAAACACATCATGAAAAGGATAAGAATCTCTTAGGAATAATTTGACATAAGTTAACAAACTTCCATTTTACTACAAGAAATTTTTTCAAAAAATTTAAGTTTAAAAATATACCCAACTCGACAAACCATCCAGTTGGTTTGGCATAACAGTCAACTATTCCACACACCAATCAATTTGTTCGGTCAAGTAAAAACCATTATGTTAAATTGACGAATCAGTCAATTAGTTCATGGAACAAGTCGATCATTTTTCCTGAAAAACTTATTAAATTTAATTTTCCAACCTCACTTCAAATCTAAGTATACCTTAAACCCAATCATAATTTCATATCAAAATCAAACACCAAAAATTGGCATAATTTCTCATTCTACACTTCTTAAAAATATAGGGTATTAACAGGCTAACCAGTCAGCTATTCTACAGAATAATTGATTACCAATTGATTGGTTCTTTCAATCCAAACTCTAGTTTTAAAATGATAGATCTATTTATTAGTTTAAAGAACAAGTCGATCGGTATTCTAAGAAAATTTATTTTACTCAAATTTTCAAGAATTTTCCAATTATGTTTTAAATCAAACCCAACAATATTTCTAAATGAAGATCAAAAATCATATAAAATACATTAAACATAAAAAGTTCCTAAATTATAAATCTAAATTTAAGGGGCATGAAATTTTTGGATACTAAACTTGATTTAATGCCTAGATGATCTTGTTAACTTCCATAATTTTTTAGTATGTGAGCATGATTTAATGTCGATCAGTTCATAGAACTAGTCAAATGGTATTCCCAGAAAATTAATTTTACTCAATTTTCCAAGCATTTTCTAATTTCTTTTTAATTCAAACCCAACTATATTTTATAATAAAGATTAAAAATATTGAAAAAAATATTAAATATAATAAATTTATATTATATAAATATAAATTTATGAGGTATTCTATTTTTGATAATAAACATGATTTAATATATTGCATGAGCTTGTTAACTTCCTTAATTTTTAATTATGTGAGCATAATTTAGCTATTTTTGTGATCCTGAGCATATAAGGGTATGATATTTAGTTTGATGAGGGTGAATCCATGTTATTTAATGTTTATCATGATTTGTTTATATCTTTACTAAGTTTAGGAGCATTCTAGGAGCTATAGCTAATTTTAATCATTTTTGTCTTTATTCATGTTGTCATCAGCTTAGGTGACCATTGACCGAATGATTATATCAGTTAATTTAGTGGATGTTTCAGTTGGATAATTAGGTCATTCAGTCAATAGGATAAATTGTGTAATTTTATGGCCTATTCACTTGACTCATTAGTTGATGGTTCGATTGATAGAGTCACCAAATAGTCGATCGATACACTATATTTATTACCTATCTTGTTTGATTGATCGGTTGATGGAATTAATAGTTTGATAAACTAAGGTGATGTGTTTTTTACTTCTTTATAGGTCAATCAATCCATTAACTATTAGCAGCTTCCAATAAATTGATTGATCCTTATTATTGAATGTTTCCTTATTATTAGTCAAGATAACTTGGTTTTTTATAAGGGTTAATGATAGCATGGTCTATGTATTATCTTATCTATGTAATGAATTAGAGCATGAACTTTGATTTTTAGTGTGATAATCATGATTTTTGGCTTTTATTGTATTCAAGCATGTACTTTAATGTTTAGCTTGATAAATGTTACTTTTTTGCTTTCATTATATTGAAGCCTAAACTTTAATGTTTACTATGATTGGAGTGATTTATCTATTTTATTTTACCTAAGAGTAAATTTTAATGTGTATTATGATTTTCTATTATTATATATGGTTTTGACCAATTCATGTGGACACATGTTGAGTTTGTAATCATTAGTATTTAAATACATGAAATTTGGTCACATGTGGATTGGGTTGTTCAGCTAAGATAGGTCGATCAAGTTTCTAAACCCATCAAGTGGTTATTTTTGTGTCCAAAGTATTTTGGTTTCCACCTAAATGCATCACCTAGGTTAGCTTAACCCATCAGCTAATTTGTAAGAATGGTCGAGTGGTTAGACTAGCTAGTCAACTTGTTGTTGTATAATATTTATTTAGTGGGTCTAGCTGTAATACCCTATCCTAAAATCCTTCAAAATTTTATTAAAATTATGTTGATATAAAATAAATTAATTTTGATTTTGTGGTGCGCTTGAAATTCTAATAAAAATGTGAATATCAAGTGTATCAATTGACTGATTTACCTAACCGATCAACAAGTGCATTGAGTAATTTACTTATTCGTTCTTGACAAACCAGTCGACTGGTTTATCCAAACCTATTGACTAGTTATCTTCAGATTGTAAATCCATTTCTAATTTTAGTTCTAATTTCTCTCTAATATTTTTGAAAACTTTTCATTAGAGTCCAACTATGCTAATAAGTATATTTTAGTTTTCTAGGAGTATTTTCAAATTATTTAGATCATTATATAATTTTAATTACCCAAATATTTTCTAAAAAAGTACTTTTGAAGTAAGCCTCACTTTCTCTCTTCTCCCTCACCTACTCCTCTCTCTTCTTGTATTTGGGGTATGAAGTTAACTTTTTTCACTATCTCCAAACTCACCAACCCACTACCATGTTCATTCCTAACTACACTCAACCCCCTATCACCCCATGAAGTCAGCCCTCACTTCTTGGTTGCCCATACTCAATCTTACAGTCTCGTCTCCCTCTCTCCTATGAATGTTGGCCTAGCCTTGCCTCTATACCTTTTATTTCTAATCCATTTTCATTCTTTACTTATTATTCTTGCTCTCTTCTCCCCTTTCTTAATGGAGAATTTTCCAACTATTAAACATCCCTTCATTTCTCTTTTCTCCTCTCTACTTAAAAAATAGATACTTGCCCTAGTTTTCTCCCTTCTTGTGCGAGCATTGCTTTCCTTTTTCTTCTTCTAATCTTATTTTTAGTTCTCTCTTGCTTTTCTTAAGTAAGGAAGAATTAAGGTTGTAGATTTCATCTCTTTCCTTGATACCCTATTTTCAAGAAAAAAAAGGTGGTGTTTAGTGTTCTTCTTTTTCTTCTTCTAATTATCTATGATTTTAATGAAGTTTTGATACTCCTATGACTTGAGGTTCTGCTAGGTAGCCATGAAGTAGGAACTTTTGTGCTAGAATAATGTCTTCAAGATGAGGAATTCTTATTTTTAACATAAATGGGGATCTATAGTTAATTAGGGTTCTATGTGTTTGGTGTATATATGAGTATGATCTAATTTATATTCTATAATATGAAAATGTGGTATAACTGTTCCTAAGTCAACATTGCTTAATTTCTCTAATTTTATGCATAAGTTGGTCATTTTTCCATGATTCATTTGAATATTTACATTACCAAGTATCTATGTAATTCTAAGTATGCAACATGTATATATATGTGTGTGATGACATAGAAGCATGCTAGGAATAATATGATAAAGTGTAGTAAATTTTTGTGCTTGTATCACAATTCTAGGTAATATTTACTCAAACCAATCGATTAGTTCCTCAAACCCATCAACTGGTTATGTAAGCAATTGAATAGTTTGGATTTTTAGACTGGTTGGTCATGAGATTAGCCAACTAGTTTAATAAAGCAGCCAACTAGTTTTGATGAACAATTGATTACTTTGTTAGCCTCATCTATCGGTTTGACAAGACAAGTAGACTAGTTTCTATCACTAATAAATCGATTAGTCAAACGTAACTAGTTTCTCAACAACCTAAATTTTTTTGGTTTCTACTTGGAACCATCAATCGGTTAGACCAAACCCATCGATTGGTTTAGATGAATAGTAGATTAGTAAGGCCAATTAGTTAACTGATTCTCTAGTATTATTTTAGTCCAGTTCTACTACGACTCGACTAGTTGATTTGTCCTAGGGACCGATCGACTAGTCCAGCTACATGCAACATGGTTTATTTATAAATTATTATGTTTCTCATGGGCCTCTTGTGTTGATACCTCCATGTATTTGCAACATTTAAATTATGATTTCAACTATGATGACCCTAACTTAATAAAAATCATTGAGATGGTATTTAGGACTTGAATTTTGTTAAGTTTAATGTCATCTCTAAACACCCAATTGGTGGCTTTGATGCCTTGTGATATGTTTGGTGTTGTCATGTGGAAACACCCAATTTGGTTAATAATGGAAATTAATTATTTTGGTGTTATCACTTGGAAACACCTATTTGGTTGTGTGTGGATTTTATTGTGATTTGTGATATCACTTGAAAATACATAATAATGATATATGATTTTGTTTGAGACTTTTTCTCTAGCTCCTAAGGTAGCTGATAGGAGTTAGTGGGTGGGTCACCTTGTGGTTATATTTTTACTCAGTGCCTATTTTTTTTCTACTAGTTTGCAGTTGATAAGGGGTATATGCATATCTTTGAGGTATAGGATTATACTATAGCATCCCCGTATGGCATCAGTGTCTAGTACGAGTGGGTGAGGTATCCCAGCACAAGCCCCCTAGCACTTTGTGTTGTCCATTTCTTAGGTGGGTGTGGTATCCCAACTTTGTAGCCCTCACAGAGGAGACATTCAAGGTGAGGCAAGCGAGGTCTACCAATACAAGTCCCTTTGGTATGCTTTGATCACGTTTGGTGGGTGTGGTATCTTGATTTTTGTGAGCCCTCATAATAAGAGTAATCAATGTATGGTAGGAGTGATATCCCCGATGAAAGCCCCATTTGATGTATCCTAAGCCCGTATGGTGCATATGGTATCCTATTATGATTTTTTATTCTGCCATGATTCTTGTTCATGTTGGAGAGCTAGGTCCATTCTAATGAAGTATCTTACTAACCAAAATATATGTGGTCACTAAGGAGGAATTCTAATATGGTTTATATTTTATGGATTGCAATATATTTACCGTATGTTTATATTTCCATGATTACCATGTAAGTATGTCTTCTTGTACTACTACTTGAGATTAAGTGTTGAAAATATATTAGTATGATATGACCATGTTGTTATATGACTTCAATGTGCTGCATGAGCCTTACCATATTTTAGATAGTATATTTTACTAGTACTTCACCATACTGATACTATACTTGTATGGTTACTGTGATGATCGAACTTTTAGTCTGGGGAGTAGAGGACGATTTGTAGGGTTATGAATTTTAGCGAGATTTTGCTGAGGGTGATGACGTGGGCCATTAGCATGCCATTACTCGTGGTTAGAGGTTTATGAATATGCCAAAGAGTTAGGCTAAATAGGTAAACATGTTTTTCCCATTGCATTGGGAAGTTTTTTGTTTTTTCGGTTATTTAAACTTTTGGCTCAATTTCCTATATTTTCTTTGTAAACTATCATACTCATTCTATCTATGATATTGTTCTTGCCCTTATTATCTTGAATTGTCACATTAATTTTATGATTTTGCATCATTTTGTTCATTGTTCCATTTTGCCTTGCATCAAGCATGGGTTAGGTAATGATCACACCTCTCTCATTTTTTATGTGGCTATAACATTCTCCACTTTTATTTTTCAAAAACTTCCCCATTTTCTTAAAAATGAAATTTTGTAGTTCAAAATTTGTGGGTGTTATAAGTTGGTATCTAAGCCTATGGTTTTAAATCATTAAGTTGTTTTGCGAAAATGAATTTCTTTGATTACATCCATCCTTGTAGAATATGGTTTAGTTTGTGAGTGAGCATTTGTTTGGGTTTGGAGTTGGCTTTAATTTATAGAATAGGACTAAATTTTGGCATTATGTACAATATGCTACCTTTATGTGTACTAATTTTATAGTTAGTAGTCAATTCCTTTCCATTGTGGATTAGTATTCTAAGGTTTCAATTGCTACAAACCGACATCTCAAGCAATTCATGGAGACTACTGGAGCCTTCATGGAGGAACATAATTAGCTTAAGGAAGCTCCATAGCGATTGCTGCTACCGCCACCTGCTACCACTAGAGGATTGGCTTCATCTGGTTGATTATCATCTCCCTTTGGTCTTTGAGGGTCATCAGGACCCGAATATGTTGAAGTATTGATTAAGGGACTTTGAGAAGATCTTCTTGGCCAGTGGTTTCCCAAAGAGTAGGCAGGTGGACATTGGGGTATTCTATATATGAGGCCATGCTGACGAATTATAGAGACGTCAGTAGCTGAGGGAAGCCCTTATAGACTAGTAGGAAACCTTCATCGAGATGCTCAGGCTAAGGTTCTACCCTACTCGCCTAAGGATAGAGAAGTATGGCAAATTCATGGCATTGCATCAAGGGACTTCTTTGGTAGAGGAATTTTACAACTATTACTTAGACTTGGTCTACTTTGCTTTGGAGGTCAACACTAACAAGAGGATGAAGGTGCATTGATTCCAATTGGGATTGATTCTGAGGCTCCAAGAGATGTTGGTGGGGAATCATGTGGAGGACCTTTAGGCCTTGTATGATTATGCTTTAGAGGCATTGATAATTACTCAAGCTAGCAGTACCCGGTCAGAGGCCAAGTAGAGGTTTGAGAACAGTCAACACCATAGGGGAGAGACGAGGTTTCAAACCTCAGGCCATCATCTGTCAAGAATGGTACCCCATTTTGGAGGAAAGTTAATTCAGTCGGGTATAAAACATTGCTTTTGTTAATTGTGTGGTAACAAACACCTGCGAAAGGATTGTGCTGGGCAGCTTATTCATTACCATGGTTGGGGCTGGTTAGGGCATCGTTGGTTCGAGGTTTTTTCTATCATGGATAGTATTCTCAAGGATAGGCACGTTTGTAAGGTATGGTGGTACAGATATCGCTAATTCAAAGAGCTCAGCCAGCAAACAGTGGAGCAAGTAGTACTACTCCATAGCAAAGGATGTAGAGGCCCTATGATTTTTAGCAAGGAAAAGGCTTAAGCAATGGTCGGGACCACCTCTAAGAAGTCTCCTAAATGTGATGAGCTAGTCAAAGGCTAACAAGTTAGTTGATGTTGTCACTGGTACGTTCATGATTTCTTCCATTCTTGATTACATGTTGTTTAACTTGGGTGCTTCACACTACTTAGTGTTTATTTCTTTTGTATCTAAGGTAGCTATGATTCCTTCTTATGGGATAGATATTCTATTTTTCTCCCTTCTAGAAATGGACTTCCATGTTTTAGGCTATATAGAGATGTGGCCTTAATTATTAGTGGAATCAAGGTTCCGGTAAACCTTATAGAGCTTGAGCTTTAGAACTTGAACATTATCCTTGGGATGGATATGTTAGCAAGATATTGGGCATTGATAGATAATGCATAGGAGCGCATGGTTCTTAAGTGACCATAGAGTGTTAGGGCCCCCTACCAAAGATGCAAGCCTAGGCCCTCAGTGAATATGGTTTTTGTGATGGTGCTCAACACGTTAGTGCAGAAAGGATAACTACTCTTCTTATGTAGCATTCAGGATCTAGATCTTAAGGAGTCATCAATTGAGAAGATTCTAGTGGTACTTGAGTTTCTAGATGGTAAGGAGTCATTGATTAAGGACATTCTAGTGGTACAAGTTCCAAATGTGTTAACCTATGAGATCCCGAGGAAGTCATAAGTGTGAGATAGATTTCATGATAAACCTTCTACCAGGGACAGCCTGTATCGATAGCTTAAGGTTTTCTTATGTTTTGAGATTATAGCAATACATTTATTTTGTGGACATCGAGGATTAGTTCTCTTTTAGGGTGTAGAGTTGTACTACCTTATCCCAAAATCCATCAAAATGTGTTTAAAATTATGTTGATATAAAATAAATTAGTTTTGGATTTGGGATGGGCTTGACATTCTAATAAAAATATGAATTTCAAGCATACCAATTGATCAATTTACCTAACCAATCGACTAATACGCTAAGTAATTGACAATTTTATTCTCGACAAATCACCTGATTGGTTTGCCCAAACCGATTGACTTGTTTTCCTATGGCTTTAGAACCATTTATGATTTTCATTCAAATTTCACTCTAATGTTTATGAAAACTTCTTATTAGAGTCTAACTATGCTAAAAGGCATCTTTTAGTGCTATGGGATTTTTTTATACATTTTTAAGATCATTGTATTATTTTAATTAGCCAAATTTTTTTCTAAAAAGCACTTTTGAGGAAAGCCTCACCTTCTCTCTTCTCCCTCACCTATCCCCATCTCTTTTGGCAGTTGGGGTGTGAGATTGACTTTGTGCACCATCTCCTAACTTATCAACCCACTGCCATGCTCAGTCCTAACTACACTTAAAACCCCCATCACCCCATCAAGTCAGCCCTCACTTTTTGGTTGTCCACACTCAACCATACCAGTCTTATCTCCCTCTCTCCTATGAATGTCAACCCATATTTATCTCTATACCTTTCATTTATGATCCATTTTCATTCCACTTTCCTTTTTCTCTCCTTTTCTAAGAAAAATGGAGACTTGCTATAGTTTTCTCCCTTCTTATGCGAGCATTATATTCCTTTTTCTTCTTTTGAGCTTGGTTTTAGTCTCTCTTGCTTTCCTTAAGAAATGAAGAATTATGGTTAAGAAAATTTGAAGATTTTTTCTCTTCCCTTGACATCCTAATTTTAAGAGAAAATGTGGTATTCTGTGTTATTCTTATTCTTATTTAGATCTTCCTTGATTTTAATGATGTTTTGAAAGAGTATTTTGAATGGTTTTAACTTTAACTCTCTTAGGAATCGAGGTTCTACTAGATAGTCATAAAGTAGGAGCTTTTGAATAGAAGAATTATTTCAAGTTAAGGTATTATTATCATTAACATAAATGGGGTTTTGTGGTTTATTGGGGTTGCATGTGTTTGGTGTACATGTGAGGATGATCTAATTTGTATTCTATAATCTAAGCATGTGGTATAATTCTTCCAAAGTTAGCATAGCTTCCTTGATTTTGTGTATAAGTTGGCCATTTGTGCATGATTCATTTGATTATATACACTACCGTATATCCATGTGATTCTATATGTGTAACATGTATTTTTATGTGGATGATGACATAAAAGCATGCTAGGATTAATATGGTAAAGTGTGGTAAATTTTGGTGCATATATCACAAGTATTGGTAATGTTTTACCATAACCAGTTGATCAGCTCCTTTAACCCATCAATTGGTTATACAAGCAGTCAAATGGTTTGGATTTTTTGATTGGTTTGTTGGGAGAGAAACCAATTAGTTTGATAAATCAGTCGGTTAGTTTCAATGAATAGTAGATCAGTTTGTCAAACCCATTGATTGGTGTCCCTACAGACCAAAATGGTTTGGTCTTTACTTAGAACCATTGACCGGTTGGACTGAACCAGTCAACTATTTCTATGACCAATCGATCGGTTAGTCAAACCCATCAACTGGTTTCTCTACAAGCTAAAATGATTGGGCCTCTACTTAGATCCCTCAACTAGTTAGAACTAACCCTCAACTTGTTCCAATAAACAGTTGATCAATGAGTCCAACTTGTTGACTAGTGGTTTATTAATTTTTTTGTTTCTTTTGGGCCTTTTGTGTTGATACCTCTAAGTATTTGCAACATTAAAATTATAATTTCATCTAAGATTACCCTAATTTAATAAGAATCATCATTATGTTATTTGGGACTGGAATTTAGTTATATCTGGCATCATCTCTAAATGTCCAATTGGTGGCTCTGATACCTTGTGATGTATTTGGTGTTATCACTTGGAAACATCCATTTTGTTGTGTGTGGATTTTAATTTGATTTCTGATATCACTTGAAAATGCATAATAATGGTATAAGATTTTATTCGAGCCTTTTTCTCCGACTCTTGGGGTAGCTACTAGGAGTTAGTGGGTAAGTCGCCTTGTGGCTATATTTTCACTAAATACTTATTTTCTTCTCTACCAAGTTGTAGTTGAAAGGGGGTATGTGCATATTGTTGAGGTATAGGATTATACTCTGGTAGGCCGGAATGGCATCAATGTCTAGTACAGGTGGGTGAGGTATCCTAGTACAAGCCCCTTGGCACTTTGTATTGGCTATTGCTTAGACAAGTGTGGTATCCCAAATTTTTAACCCTCGTAGTGGATACATTCAAGGTATGGTGGGTGAGGTATCCCAATATAATCCCCTTTAGATTACTTCAAACACATGTGGCTAGTGTGTTATCCCAATTTGTGTGAGCTCTCATGATAGATGCACTCGATGTGTGGTGATGTAGTATCCCTAAAGAAAGCTTCTTTGATGTATCCTAACCTTATGTTATGGGTGCAGTATCCAATTATAATTATTTATGTTGCCATGACTTTAGTTCATGGTAGAGAAGTGGGTGCAGCTGAACAAACTATCTTATTAATCTGATTTTGCGTGGTCATTAAGGAGGAATTCTAATATGGTTTATATTTTATATATTGCTATGTATTTACCTTATTTTCATACTTCCATGATTTACATGCAAGCATGTCTTGTTATACTACTACTTGAGATTAAGTGTTGAAATTATATCAATATCATATCACCATGTTGTTATGTGACTTCAATGTGTTGCATGAGCATTACCATATTTTAGGTAGCATGTTTTACCAGGGGAGTAGAGGACTATTTATAGGGTTAAACTCTCAACTAGAATATGTTAAGTGTGATGACGTGGGCCATTAGCGGGCTAATTCTTGGGTTGGAGGTTTATGTCTATGCCTATGAGTTAGGCTAAATGGTTAGAAGTGTTCTACCCACTAGTTGGGAAGTTTTTGTATTTTCATTTATTTAAACTCTTGACTTAATTTCCTGTATTTCATTTGTAAACTATCATACTCATTCTATCTATGATATTGCTTCCACCCTTATTACCTTGAATTATCACATTAATTTTGTGAGCATGCGCCCTTTTTTTCATTATTCCATTTTTCTTTGCATCAGGCATGGGTAAGCTAAGAATCACACCTCTCTCATAGTTCATGTGGCGGTAATATTCCCTAGTTTTATTTTTCAAACTCTTCTGCATTGTCTTAAAAATAAAATTAATAGGTACAAAAATTAAGGTGTTATATTAATATACCTAAACTAGTAAATGAGTATTATGGACTGAACGTATGTTCTCGCTTGTGATCCATTACTTTGTTTTTTCTTTGTAATGATGTTTTAGGGATTTTTTATGCTTTATTTATCTTATTTTGTGGACTTTGTTGTGAATTTGGCCTTGAATAATTGGATTAAGTGAATAGCTAATGGTGGTCTTGGCCTAAAAAAAGTTAGTTTGTGAGAGAAAAAATAGTTGTGTGAGTATACTGTGGCCTTAGGTTATGTTTGGTGCCAACACTAGAAACACTCAATTGGATTATTTATGGAAATTTATTGTGAATTATGAAATCACTAATTAGTTATATAATCAAAATAAGATTCATTCAAGCCTTCCTCTACAGCTTTGGGGTTAGTTAACTAGGAGTTAGTAGACTGGTTACCTTGCAGTACTCACTTTTCACTTCCCTAATATCCAACCCTCTTTTATCAAGTTGAGACTGGTAGCTTAGGTTAAGGATAATACTAGGTAGACCTACCTTGGCGTCAATGATTTTTAATGCTTTAACTAGTAGACGGATGCCATGATGGTGAGTTTGTTATTACCTTTGAAACAATCATCTCCGTACCCTATCCATTTTTAACAAGTTAGGAATACTAGGGAAGAACTACCATGGTTTCAATGCTCTACAAAGTTGCAACTTGTAGATGGAGACCATGTTGGTTAGGTTGGATATTATCTCTAAAACACTTATATTCAAATCATTCTTGGCCAGGTTTTGGACAGTAGAATATTTTACAATATTTTTTTTGGTGTTGTAACACCCCAAAATTCACTATTTTTTTTAGCGAAAAGATTTTAAATTAAAACTCGTGAATTCTGGGGATGTTACCGCCATACTCAGTACCAAACCGGTTCTCTCTGACCGTTTCAGTACCAAGTGCTAAGGCTAAAAAGAGATTACTATTAAACTCAAATGAAGCGTTCACAAAATGAATTAAAGATCATAACAAGGAAATCAAAGTATGCGTGAAGAATTATAATTCATTTCGAAAGAGAAATAAACTTACAACCAATAAAATAATCATTTGAAATACTCAATATAAGGTAATAGATCCAAATGGATAAATCCAATACAAAGGAACTAATTAAGGAAATACATAGCATAAAAGTATGGCCACAACTCTCGAACCTTGATCCAAAAACAAGCTCAACTCATAGCCCCGACTGATGTCCTGCCCACCTGCACAAAGTCAGAAAGGGCATTCTACTCATGGGAATGAGCAGCACCCATAAAACAGGTGATCAGTACGTTACGTACTGAATAAGGTAACCGAGTACTAAGGCCGGCATATAACACATTAATTTATGCAGGATAATGATCAACATACATTTACAAACCCACACATATGATACATAGAAGCATAAAATGAAATCCATAACTTATAATCAACAAGTCCACACATAAGGCCCAAAAAGGTCCAGATTAATCATTTAATCTTTCTTTTATTAAAAGTCGATACACACCATGCCTTTTATTAGATCCATGCGAAAACAAGAGCACCCCACTATTATAACCGGTGGGTCGGTCACACATAGAGCATCATGCTCTAACCACTATTATTACCAGTGGATCGGTCACATATAGGGTAAAACCTTAAGCACTATTCCTGACCGGTAGATCGGTTTGGTTCCTACTAGCATGGTGTTTCACTGTAAGTAATTAATGTATTTTAAGGGCTTTAACAATTCTGGTTTGTGTTTATTGAGCTTGAGTCACCCCACTATTATTGCCGGTGGACCGGTCACATATAGGATCTCATGTCCTAACCATTATTATAACCGGTGGATCGGTCGCACATAGGGTAAAACCCTAACCACTATTCCTGACCGGTGGATCGGTCTGGATCCGGCTCAATAATCTTCCACTTTAAAAGATTAATGTCTTAAATATTTTATTCATAAAAATTTTTCATTCACAAACATTTTCCTAGACATGCATGACTAACTCCGTGCAACCCTAGTTCCCATGCAAACCCTAACTCATTGTAAACCACACTTCCATGCAACCCTAGCTCCCATGCAAACCCTAACTCCATGTACCACACTTCCATGTAAACCCTAACTCCACATAGATATACTTCCATGCAAACCCTAATCCACATGCAAACCCTAGCTTCACGTAGACCACACTTCCATGCAACCCCAATTCATATGCAAACCCTAGCTCCACATATACCACACTTCCATGCAAACCCTAATTCATAAGCAACCCTAACTCCACATAGACATGCTTCCATGCAAACCCTAACATCATGCCATTTCGTGCAAAACCCTAGCATCATGTCATTTTATGCAACCCCTAACACCATGCCATTTCATGCAAAACCCTAACGTCATGCCATTCCATGCAAACCCTAACACCATGCCATTTCATGCAAAACCCTAAAACCACATTGTTACACTCCCCATCATCATTTTACAACCCTAATATGCATGTCTTAAGGCCACATCATACAATAATAATAACATAAACATACACATAATCTTCATGCCATGATTTATTCATACCAACATACTTCAACTCTATCATCATGCCACATACGAAATAATTAATAATAATAAACATAGAATACATGGCATATGAAGCACATAATGCATATAAACACACAAATGGCCTTAGTAAACCCTTACCTAAAACGACACTGGTCTTGGTGCACGCTCTTATTCTACTTGAGGGATTTGAGTGGGTTCACCTATTATATAAAAGTATACTAGGATTAGGCTCCCTTATAAAATTTTATTATTATCTAACTTATTCTAAGATTTGGTTTTTAATTAAAACAATATTACACCATAATTAATTATACAAAATATTACTTAAAAATACAAATAGATTACTATTTCCATTCGAAAAGGGTGGTGATATAAGGGTTTCTACCTTTCACCAAAATAGTATTAGTAATAGTAATAATAATAATAATAATAATGATGATGATGATGATGATGATGATGATAAAAGAAGTAAAATATTATTAATAATACTCTTATTAGTAGAATCTTAATATTAATAATACCATAAATCTTAAAATTACAAGGTGGCTTTCGAAACAACCCAATTTAATAATAATATTATTAAAAAATGGTAATAATAATATTAATACTATATATATATACTTGAAATATAAAAGTTAATAAAGATAATAATGATAATATAATTAGTAATAATGTTAAAAATATTAACAATAGTAATAAAAAGCAAAGGTGTGAGACTTAATAAAATTTTATGTTTCTACCATCCTGAAATAATTACAATATTAAATAAATAATTATACTAATAATAATAATATTAATAATATTATTAATAATAATAGTAAACATGTAATAATTCCATTAAATAACCAAAATTCGAGAATAATAATTTATCTAACTCAAGAATACTCCCAAACCTGTCAACAACATTTATCAATTAGGTTACAGTTGATAACAATACTAATAATAATTATAATAATAATAATTAAAATCAAATTAGGATAAAAGCATAATAATTCTCAATGAATCAAAAGGAAGTGTTGAAAAGGTCTAGGGTTTCACCTTGGGTTGGAGGGGATGGGTGGCACCAGCGGTGGTGCCCGGAGGTGGCTGGAAAAGTGATCTAAGAGGGGTGAAAATGAAGAAAAAGAGGGAAGGGGGAAGGAGAAAAATAAAATAAGTTTATGGGTCGGTGGAGGAGAATTAGCAGGAGATTTTGAGTGGTTTAGAGGGTGGAAGAAGTGGCGGATGTGGTGGTGGACGGTGGTTTAAGGTTTTGGGGTAATAATTCTGGTGAGAGGACTAGCAATCTTTGCACAGTTATGGAGGCCCGTGTGAGAAGAATCGAAGGATGTGGATGGTTTAGTTAATTAGAGGGTGTTGTAGGGAAGAGTTTGGGAGGAAGAAGAGGTGGCGATTTTGGCGAACGGTGGAGAACAGGGCGGCTAAAGTGGCGGTGGCGCACCGGTTGCACTTAGGGTTTTCGGGAAAAGAAAGCTCGATTTCGAGACATGCGAGGGGTATTTATAGTAGTGGAGGGTAGGCTCGAGTTGTGGAGGTTACTAGGAGGTCAAAGTTGGTGAGAAATGGGACGGTTATGAGGTTGATCGGGCGGCATAAATTTTAAAATTTTCCCGACCATTGCGAGGGAAATTGGGAGCAATGTGGGGAAGGAAAAGGGAAGTGGGGCATTTCAAATTCGAGTGTGCGTCGAGGGGAAGAGAATGGGCACGATAAAGGCCGGTCATGACACGAGTGGCCGGCGACGCCATTTTCAGGGGAAGGTGGTTGCAGGTTCAACAATGGCGGAGAAGGGAGGAAGAAGAAAGGGACGATCCGGCTGTTCGAGGAAAAAAGAAAAGAAAGAAAAGGGAGGAAACCGGGCGGTTCGGCGCGGGGCTAAGGGCTTAAGTCAAACGACACGTTATGGAAGAAAGACAAGCAAAGCACGACACGGTGAGGGAACATGGAAGGGGTCGCGCGGGCTGGGTTGCGCCGGAGGAAGGGAAAATAGGCCGTGAGCCAGGCTCAGTTCGGCGAGGAGAAAAAGAAAAGAGGAAGAAAGAAAAAGAAGTAAAAAGGAAGAAAAATAAAGAAAAAGAAAGAAAGAAAAGGAAAGAGGAAAAACGGAAAAAATATAAATAGGATGGTTGCGTTAGATAAATTAGTTAAAATATTTAGGGTATTTAAAAATAATAATATTTAACTAAAATAATATTTAAATCCCTTTTTAGGGTAAATTATGATTTTTAAAAGATTTTCCAAAAATTCCATTTTAAATTAGTAAATCACTCTAATTTTATTCAATTAAATTATTTATAAAATTAACATTAATTTGAAACTATTTTCTCTTTCTTAATTTAAATAAAATAATGTATTTAAATAAATTCCCAAATTAAAATCTTTAATTAGTTAAAATACCTAAATTTCCTCTAATTAACATATTTATAAAGTTTCTTATTAATTTTCCCTAATATATTTTCTTTTATTTTAGTAAAAATAATTCATTAAATTAAATATTTCAATAAAAACTTATTTAATAATAAATAATAAAATTAAAATTTTCGGGGCATTTCAGGTGTTATCACCTAAACACCCAATTTAAGAGGTTTAGATTCCTTCATTTTCATTTGGTTTCATGACCTAAACACCCAATTTGGGAGGTTTGGATTACCTAATCTATATTTTTTGTCTTAAACCAAACACCCCTATCGGGACCATTCTCATTTTGGAGGTTTTTCCAATGTTCCCATGTGATGGATTACCTATAAATACCTATATTAGGATTGCTACTCCAATTTTGAGTGCATACCCATGTTAGGGACTTATGAACCTATGTATTACTCCCATAACCCATGGTTATGGTGGAGGTTTACGTGTGTCATTCAATGTTTATTTATGTTTTTGATATATGGAATCATCCAATGTTTATTATTATTACTCCATGTAAATGTGTTTTAGTATGTTAATATACCATGATTAATATTATCTTTGTGTATAGCATGAGACATTACCATGTTATATGATATACTTATTTAACATGTACCTCACAATACTCATATTACCTTGTGTGTCAATATGTTGATCTAAATTTTGTTTAAGGTATTAGATGATGTTTTGAAGGTTTGAGCATCTTAATTTGGGCATCTACATGGTTGTTGCTTGCATAAGGTTTATTATAATGGATAGTTAGGCTAATTGGTTATGTTATATCTTCCCACTACATTAGTATTTTTATCATTTGATTACTTAAACTCTTAGCTTTATTTTTATATTTTATTTTGTAAATTTATCATGTCATCTATTGTATATCCCACCTCTTTCTCTCTCTTTCTCTTTATCTCACTATCTTTGATTTTGGTACATGGATTTGGTTAAATTTTTTAGCCTTGTATCGAGTATGGGTTGGGTGGATGGTCACATCTCTCTTATTTTTAATATGATGGTAACTTTCCTTGGTTTTGTTTTCTTCCTTCCACATTATCATAAAATGAAACTTTTTGCTTATGAAAATTTTGGTGTTATAGAGGAAATATATAAAAAGTATATGCAATTAATACATCATTGGGCATGAAGTGAGGAATTACCATGGCTTAACATTCTTTTGTGGAAGAATCATCAAAGACTTCAAAACCATTGCAGCATCAATTACATAACTCGTGAAGGAAGGAGAATTCAAACTTAGTAAAACCACCACTCAGTGTAACATCCTAAGTCGATATAACCAAGAGGGGGTTACCTTGGAGGACTTTTAGATTTATCAGCTAGACCCACATATCAACATGAGTCATTTTACCATAATTTTTCTCCACTCATGCGCTTCTTGAGAAATTTTTTTAAAATTTTCAAAACTTCCTAGGAGGATTATCCATCTTAAAAATCATTCCATAGCCAACACACTTAACTACAGAGTTCTTAGGAAAAAATCATCAAAAGTATTGTATACCATTTTGGTATAAGTAGCTAGATCGATTATTATAACACTCCACTTAATTTGGGGTATTACACTAAGGCTTTTCAGGAGTTAAAGGATAAGTTTTTTTAATGCACCAATATTATATTTACCTTGATTTGACAAACTCTTTGAAGTTATATGTAATGCTAGTAAAGTAGGAGTTGCTAGATTACTATCACAAGAGAAGAAACCAATAGATTTATTTAGTGAAAAGTGGAATAGTGCTAAGTTGAAGTATTCCACATTAGATAAAGAGTTTTATGCTATCATATTGTGTTTGGAGAAAGGGATTCATTATCTAAAGCTTCAAACTTTTGTTCTTCATTCAAATTATGAGAGTTTGACATACCTATATGCCTAAAACATACTAAGCTCTATATATGCTAAGAGGGTAAGTTTTTTGTAATATTTAGTGTTATCTACTAATCTCTAAGATGGTAAAGAAAATGTAGCTTTCAAGGAGATTCATGATACTTATACTTACGGATGTCAAGTTGCGAAGGTTTGAGATGTTATAAAGTTATACCCTAAATATGATGACTTTGTGGAGATTTTTGAAGCAAGGAAGTCATGGGGTTTATGTCGTACAAGTTGGTTTTCTTATCAAGAAAAACAAGCTATGTGTTTCAAGGTCATGTTCGACAGATATTTTGATTAAAGAGGTTTATGAAGAAGGAATAATTAATCACTTTTGTAACATCCCACTTTTCACATATTTATTATATTTAAAAATAAAATAAAACATCATATTTTATAAAAATTAGATGCTTGATATTTATATATTTATAAGAAATGTGTTTGTTGAAGTAAATCACTTTGAAAATTCTTTACAACCTTAATAGTGATTTTAGACTCCCTAACACTATTAAGTTCTTATATACTTGCAAATTTTATAATGATTTTCTATAAAGTGTAAATATTAGATTATACCACTTCCTTGGATTATAAATTGTTATTTAAGACATTTTAGACAACTTTTGTAAAGAGTATTTTCCATTTTATACGTAGACATACATTTTTCCATACATTTCTATAAAGTTAATATTTATGTAAGCCAACCTCAAGTAAAAATTTTATATCATTAACAAATGGCCATGAAAATGTATATTTGGATCCTAATTGACTCTGAATATTGATTTGGTAAATTTTATATTTTTTCAAATTTTATTTCCATTTATGTTTTTTTTAAATCCACTTAAACTTAATCCCTACTTATAGGAATTTATTTTTATACATTTTTTCTTAACAAGAAAATAAAAAAAGTATAAATGGCCTCAAAATTATATTTTTAACATATCCTTTAATTTTTAAGAATTTTTGACCTCGTTTGCTCACCATATTATGTTATTTATCTTTTTAACATTTTAGACTTTAAATTGGTTCTTTAGCTTTTTTAAACTTTATGACACTTCAAATATCACTATTTTGATATTTTTGAGTTATTAGTCACTTGAAAATAATTTATTTCATTCTATATTAATTTTAAATTCTTTGATAATTTCTAAGCATAATTACTTATCAAAGCATATCATGTTTTTCAAATTTTATCTAAACTTCTTGAGAATCAAGCTAAGCCCTCCGATATTCATACGATCAAGTATGGGCCATTAGTTTTGGACTTATACCCCTAGTGTCATTCATGTCCTTGGTGCATGGCATTTTCGTAATTATCTCACATAAAAATGACAATATTTTCTCATAATCTTATATAATCGTGACCATAACTTTTGAGGATTTTGTTATGATTGTCATAATATTGTTTTTCCCTCTCGTAATCGACCCTAGTGTGTGTCCCTTGGCATAAAAATCCTTTATTGGAATATTTCCTAATCACTAAATAATACTCTCATAATATTTATAATGTGTTTTTATCAAAGTGGCTGGAAGGTTAGATCGAAGATTGATGGTAGAAGATATCACCCACGAAATTATGCAAAAGAAACGAAGGATTAAGAAGGATTATAGTCGAAGAAATCAAGTGACAAAGATAGGAGTTCTCATCAGATTTGAACCAGGCTTCGAATGTGTGGAGTTTGAGTTTTAATGGAGGAAGGAAATTGTCCCAGACTTTCCTTGCTCAATGTCAACTCAAAATGAGAGAGAGAGACGCCAGCTAGCTATGCTCAAAGTTGAATTAAAATTCTTATTCATTCTGCTTATGATTTTCATGCGTACAAGAATATATATAGGAGAGGAAGTAGTCGGTGGTTATCATGCCTAAACTAGCCGATTCTTACCCTTAATTCAAGCCCACTTATCATGGTTGAATTAAGCCCATATAACACTTAATCCTAATCATAATATCATTGGTTAAATGATACTAATGACTAACATTACAAAGCTATACAATTAACTATGATACATATATGAAATTACATCAAACCCTAACTTACATAAAATACACTTAGGGTTAGGGTTTACAACAAGTTAATACAACTAATGAATATCATCACCATATCTTCTTGTTGTAAAGTATCATCCCATGTATGCCATAGTCTTGCATGCTTTGAATACTTGTACACATTAAAGTGTATTAACATCTTCTTCTTGCAAATATGTGACATACCTACAAGAACAACTTGAATGTTTTTCAATATCAAGCATATAAGAATTATCAAGAATATTTAACATGATAGGCTCCAACATTAAGAAAGCTAAGTCTTCCTTACCTTGAGAATTAATATGAACATGACAATCATTAGGTTCATTAAATGCTCCTGCATCAATTTATAAATTATTATCCTAAGTTAGCACCCCCATATACTAACTTCCCTTTGTTTGCCTTTTCACTTCCCTTCACCTCACACACATAAGGCATAACCATAAAATTAATGCAAATCTTATCTTACAACACAAAATGACAAAATAAAGTTAATATTTAAGATTCTAAAATATTTAAATTAAATTAACTTAGTCACAAACTCATCCATGCACTACGTACAACACTGATTGGATGTCTTCTCCTCTTCTTCATCTTTGCTACTCACTCTCTCCATAGACACACCAAAAAAACCCATTTCCATACTCTAAGATTGTGTAAATCATCAAAAAAATAATATCTAAATATCTCTTAATATATACCTAGCTAGAATAAAGTATAAGCAAGGTAGTTTGTTGAATGTGGGAGAGTTTTGGTGGAGTTCCAAGTTTATAAAAGTAAGCTCACATGATCCTTTTGATTTACTACTATTTTATCTGAATTAGATTAATTAAAAAGGAGGGTTTCCTTATTTTCTCTATGATTCTTAAGGTATGTAATGGAAGATTGTTTTCGTTGGTGGTGGCATAAACTAAGGTTGGTTTTCTATGCTTTTGAGAGCTTTATTCTGCTAAGAATAAGTAGATGTGAGACTTATTTTACTCTCACCAAGAATGATACCATGTTATGAAGCTTAATTAGTAATTTATGTGAAAGGTTGAGTATAAAAATGCCTTGTGGTGTATCTATATGTTATGGAATATATTAAAGTGTTGAGGAAATATGATATATATTGGTTTAATCTATTGTAGCTCTTCATACAAATTTAAGTTTATTGGTTGGGTGATAAGTTATTTCATGGTTCTTTTAATATATTTAATATGGAAATATGATATTAATTTGAGTATGTGATGATGAAATATATATTGTTTATAGGTTATGGTGATGGGAAGACATGAGAAAAGTTGATGTAGCATAATATGTTATTAATGTACAACTATGGCTTGGAAAGGTTGAAAAAAATATGTATGTTGCAAATATGGCTTGGCCAACAGGCATTATGTGTGTCTTGATTAGGTTTTTCTATTTTTAATTATGCTAATATGTTTTTTTTTTCATATTTTTGGGACCTATTTTATATATAAGGTGTTAGTATTCACTTCAATATAGAAAACATTATGCTAAATATGAAGCATAGAGACTTATAAGGAGGAAAAAAAAAGAATTTCACCTATGAATTCTAAAATTTAATATTATACAGAATGACAATGATAGGTTACGTTTGAGATGCCTTGTTATGTTATTAAAAGGGGAGATGAACATGTTAAGACCTTAAGAGCAAAATCAAATAATTATTTATGATTCCTAGATTTTGAGAATAAAATGATGATAAATGTTCATTACTATGATAAGTGTAGAATAAATATTTGATGAAAGATGGATGCCTTAATGTACCATAAAAAGGAAATTGATATGTTAAAGTAAACATGAGGCAAATTTGGAAAACTAGTTGCAAACTCTAGAAATTACGAACACAAGAATGATAATTTTGTTGATAACATGTCATTTGTGGCATAAGAATGATTGGTGGTGTTATGAATGTTTTAATGTGCCTTGGCAATGGATGTTTTAATATGAAAAAGATTAAAATGGATTGTTTAGAATTATTTGGGGAATGATGGTTTTTGACATGAAATATGTCTTGAATGGCCTTATATTAACTATGGAAATATTTCGAAGTATTGTAAGTGGATTTACATATTTAAATTCTCAAAAATGAGTTTTTGAAAGTGAAAAAGGGGTATTTATGTTATTTTATGATGATTTTGAATAACCTATGAGCAAAGTTAGATTTTGACAATTTTGATTGATCATGCATGTATAATGGTGGCTCCATCCATATTTTTGTGAAATTATTTAAAATTGAGGTAAATCTTATGAGTTAAGTATTTAATTACCCTAGAAGGCCAATTACCTTTTGTTCATTTTAAAAGTAATTTAATAACTCATTATCTTTATTCTATATTCTTAAGTAATTAGAAAGTGGTTGTGGTATAAAATATGTGGGTAACGTTCCATGTGTGGTATGTTTAATAAGTGAACATATAGTTTTTATGTAATCTATAGACACTAGTGGAAACGTTTAGTGTTATTATGATAGAAACACATACAAATGCATTTAGTTTAATTACACCAAACACAAAGGTCGATAGGCCTTATCTATCATTTTGTTTAATTGCAAAACACAAGAAGCCACTAGATTTATAGTGGTCATAGAACCTTCTCTACTCGATGTAGGATTCAATGGACCTAATAAGGTTGTGCACACTTAAACATAAAAGACATTTTAAATTGGTGGAGCTACCATGGATAGATTACTAGGTCTAGGTGGGTATGTGTAACACCCCAAAATTTACTAATTATTTTTAAGCAGAAGAAACTAAATTAAAACCTGTGAATTTTGGGAATGTTACCGCCATACTTAATACCAGACCGGTTCACTCCGACTGTTCCGGCATCAAGTGCTAAGGCTAAATAAATTATTTCCAAACTTAAACCAAGAGTTTATGAAAGAACTAGACAGATCATAACACCAAATATCAGAGTACGTGTAAAGAATTGTAATTCATTTCCAAAAGAGAAATAAGCTTAAAAAATGATAAAAGGTTCATTTAAAATACGCAATACAAATAATAAATCATAAGAGGTAAATCTGATACAAAAGAAATAGCAGAAGAAGATAAAATAACAAGAAGAGTGAATCCGGCCACACTACTCTCAAACTTGGAGCCAAAAATGCTCAACACACAACTTCGCCTGATGTCTTGCCCACCTGCAAAAAGTCAAAAGGGCCTACTACTCGTGGGAATGAGCAGCACCCACGAAAGGGTGATCAGTACGCTATGTACTGAGTAAGGTAACCATGCACTAAGGCCAACACAAAAATCACATAAACTATGCAGAAGAAATAACAAAAGCATAGAGACCATCATGATAACATACTATCATACAATCATTCGGTAGATACATAAGGCCCAATTATAGTACGGATAAATTACTTAATTAATCTCTGATCGAAATCGATTCACACTATGCATTTTTATCAAATCCATGCGAGTACAAGAACCTCCCACTATTTTAGCCGGTAGGTCAGTCACTTCTGGGACATCATGTCCTCACCACTAATATTCGTCGGTGGATCGGTCACTTATAGGGTAAAACCCTAACCATTATTCCTTACCGAGAGATTAATTCGATTTTTGCTTGTATAGTGTTCCACTGTAAGTAATTAGTATCTTTTAAGTGCCTTAGCAAAACTCTGGTTTGTGTTTATCAAGCTCGGGATCCCCCACTATTATAGCCAGTGGGCCGGTCACTTGTGGGATATCAGGTCCACACCACTATTATTCGCCGGTGGATCGATCACTTATAGGGTAAGAATCCTAACCACTATTCCTAACCGGTGGATTGGCTGGACCCGACTCAATAATCTTTCACTTTAAGTGATTAATGTCTTAAGTATCTTATTTAGAAGCTTTTCCCCCTAGACATGCATAAATCACTCCTTCTATACTTATCCTCCAACTAACCCTATCATATCAAGAGAACCCTGCACCTTCTAACTTGTCCAACAACCTTTCCTCTATACTCAAAATCATACCAGAACTCCAACAGCAAAATATGTGGGTTAAGGCCCACTACTACACACTTTCAAGTCCACTTATTTCCTTACTCTAGAGTTTCTCCCAGAAACCCTAATTTAGGCCTAAGTGGCCCATCCTACTAAACCTCACACAACCCAAATCATTTTGACACCCCATTTTTCACAATCATCAATTCCATATTCATCATCATACTTTATTCCCCAAGTACACACATGTTACCATCGAACCCTAGTTAGCCATATCAAAACCCAAGTTAACCACAACAAACCATAATTAACCACTCCAAACCCTATTTAACCATAACAACCACAATTAGCCATTCCAAACCCTAGTTAATCACAACAAACCACAATTAGCCACTCCAACCCTAGTTAATCACAGCAACACATAGTTAATTACTTCAAACCCTAACTCAATCTCCTTCATACCCTTATAATGTCCTACGTACTATTTTTCACCCAAAACTTCCAAACACCCAAATAACTCTTCTATTACCTTCCTTACATCCCAAGTCAAATTTTCATACATAAACTTTACTCCCATGCAGACGCTAACCTTCCCAAGTAAACCTTTGAACTTTTTCAAGCAAAGCCTAAAATTGTCACGTGAAACCCTAGATCCAACCATGCAAACCCTAGATCCATCCATGCAAAACCCTAGATTCCACCATACAAAAACCTATATTCAATCCATAAAAAACCCTAGGTTAGATCCTCCCATGCAACACCATAGAATCTGCCATGCAAAACCTTAAGTCCATCCATATCAAACTCTAATTTGAATTCTCCCATGCAACACCATAAATTAGATTCTCCCATACAAATCCATGGATTAAATTCTCCCATGTAAAACCATAAATTAGATTCTCCCACAAAAAACCATAAATTAGATTCTCCCATATAAAACCATAAATTAGAATATCCCACACAAAATCATAAATTAGATTCTCCCATATAAAACCATAAATTAGATTCTCCCACATAAAACCATAAACTAGATTCTCCCATACAAAATCATAAATTAGATTATCCCATATAAAACCATAAATTAGATTCTTCCATACAAAACCATAAATTCCCATTTTATTCTTCTACTCATGGATCATTAAAATACTAAGGTCAACTCACATCTCTTGGTCAACTTATTCCCCTTTTGTCAACTTATTCTCCTTTTAGCCAACTTACTTCCCTTGGTCAACTTCCATCCCCATTCTCCTTTTCCATCCTTTCCCCCACACAACCCACATTAACATCCTCGCACACATGTCTTTTAGGGTCACAACACATATTATCACATACCACAATATTTCATCACATATACATAATACACATGCCATATAAACACACAAAAGCATACTTCAACTCCACATCATACCACATAAGAAATAATTAAAATGATAAACATAGAATAAAAAGAATTCAAAACATATAATGCACATAAACACACATAAGGCCTTAGTAACACCCTTACCTAAACGACACCGGTCTCGAAGCACGCTCTTACGCCTCCTTAAGGCTTTGACTGGTCTCACCTATATGAGGGAAGAACTAAAATTCGATTCCCTCCTACTAAAAATACTATTACTTATTAAATTATTCTAAGACTAGGTTTTTGATAAAATAATAGCATATTAATAAAAATGACATTAACTATTTACTATCTTGCTAAAGATATAAGAAATAGTAGTAATATTATAAAAGTTGATAATATAAGGTCGAAGACTTTACCCTAATAATAATAATGATATTAAAATAATAATAGCAAAGATACTAAAAATAACATCAATGTTAATATTAATAAGAATAATAATAATAATAATAGTAACAATAATAAATAAAAAAAGGGCATTGCTCAAAAACATAGTGAAATAAGGGCTTCGGTCCCTTAATCAAAATAATATTAATAATAACATTAGTAAATAAACAACAAAATTTAGTAGTAATAATAATAATAATAATAATAATAATAATAATAATAATAATAATAATAATGATGATGATGATGATGATGATGATGATGATAAAAACCATAACAATATTGCAAAAATATTAATAATAATGGTAATAATAGTAATGATAATAATTGAAAATAAAATAAAATAGGGTTCCGACCCTACATTGAATAATAATAAACTTATTAAATAATAATAATAATAAAACTAATAAGAATAATAAATGCTAATGATAAAATTACTAATAATATTAATAATAATAAGACTTTATATTTATAATACTACTACTATAATTCAAAATAGGCACAATAGGGTCAGCCATAATAAGAAATAATAATACTAATAATATTAAACCTAATAGTAATAATAATAATACATAATAATTATATTAATAATAACATATTAATATTAATTAATAAAGATAATAGAAACAATAAGAATAATAATAATAAAATTGAAATATAAATATAATAGGGCTTCGGCCCTCAATAGAAATAATGATAAAAACATTAATAACAATAATACTAATAATAATAATACTAATAATAATAATAATAATAATAATAATAATAATAATAATAATAATAATAATAATAATAACAATAGTAATAATAGAAATAATAATAATAATAATAGTAATATATTTTGAATAAATGAAATAAAATAGATTAAGGCTTGTATAAATAGCGAAAAAGGGTTAGGGGGTTTAGGGTTCAACCTTAGGCTGGTGGGATAGGTGGCACCGGCAGTGGTGGCGATGGCCGAAAAAAGAAAAGAAAAGGGGAAAAGTTTAAAGTTGGAAATAAGATAGGGAGAATGAAGGCGGGGGTTAGGGTGGGGAGAGGAGTTGAATGAGGGTGGTGGTGCAGCTAATGGTGGCAGCACACGGCGGCGGTGGTGGTGGCCGAATGGAGAAGAAGAAGAGAAAGTGAGGAGGAGACGGAGAAAGAGGAAAAGAAATGTAGGGGAAGGTAGAGGGTGGTCTGCAAAATAGGTTCGGAGGTGAATGAGGCAATGGAAGTGGCGGTAGTGGTGGCGGATGGCGGCGCGAAGGGTGGCAAAGGTAGAGAATGGGTTGATTGAGAAGGGAACTTTGCACATCTGGGGTGGCTCGTGCAGGAAGAATCGAGGGAGAAAGGAGGCGTAGTTAGTTAGAGGGCGGTGCCGGGAAGACTTAGGTGGGAAGAGTGGGCGAAGAAGTTGGCTGACGGCGGCGAACAAAGCATCTAAAGTGGAGGTGGCGCACGCGAGGGTTTTTCTAGGTAGGGATCAAAAGTTTGATGCAGGGCTCATTATGGAGGTATTTATAGATTTTAGAAGAGAGCGTAGGGTTTTGTGGGTCAGTGAGAGAGTAATGAAGGTAGGGTTAGGGTCACCGGCGGCAACAAAAGCTGACGAAATTCAAATCGGGGTAGCGGCATGCGCAAGAAAAGGAAGGTCATGCACGAAAAGGAAGGGAGGTGGGTTGGGTCTAAGTGGTCGCCAAATCAGGGGAAGAGAGAGGAAAGAAAACGGTCGGTCAAAACGGCATAACCAGCGATGAAAAACCAGGGACAAGGCGGCGTAGTTGTAGGTCGACAGTGGTGAAGGAAGGAAGGAAGGAAGAAGAAGAAGAAGAAGAAAGGCTGGACCAGTGGTCCAGGGAAGAAAAGAAAGAAAAGAATAAGAGGGGAGACTGGTCGGGCAGCAACGGCAAAAAAAATGATCAAAATGTAGCGTTCCAGGGGGAAAGGAGATAAAGCACAACACCGAGATATCAAAAGAAGAAGAAAAGAAAGAAAAGGGGGAATGGGTCGCAGGAAGGAAAGAAAAAGGAGGAACAGCCCATGGAATGCAGGCCTAGTCACCGAAAAAGAAAAAGGAAGAAGGAAAGAAGAATTAGGCCACGGAATAGCCCAACCGGGAAGGAGAAGGAAAAAGAAAAGAAGAAGAAAGAAAAAGAAAGAAAAAGAAAGAAAAAGAAAGAAAAAGGAAAGAAAAGGAAAAAGGAAAATGGGAAAAAGAAAAATAGGTGGGTTAGGGTCAATTAAATTAACTAGGATATTTGGGGATATTTAAAACTAATAAAATTTAAATAAAATAATATTTAAAACCATTTTTAGGCTAATTTAGGATTTTCAAAAGGTGTTTCATAAATTCCATTTCAATTAGCCAAACACCCTAATTTTATTCAATTAAATTATTTATAAAATTCCTATTAATTTGGAACTATTTTCTCCTTCTTATTTTAAATAAAATAATTTATTTAATTAATTTCCAAAATAAAATCCTTAATTAGCTAAAATACCAAAAATTATTCTAATAAAGATATTTATTATTTTCTTCTTGATTTTCCCTAATTAATTTTCTTTTTATTTTAATAAAAATAATTTATTTAATTAATTTCTAAATAAACCTTTAATTAGCTATAATTCTTAAAATTAGGTTTTGGGGTATTTCAGTATGAGTTAATACTTAACCCACCATGGAATTAGGCTTCTTTAGGAGGTTGGTAGACCCTATACTCAACTCTTATGATCATTATGTGGGGTCAAACTTTAGATTCTTGCAGAGGGAAGTATAATATACCCTTATTTGGCCCTAATGTCCATTGTGTGGGATTAGACATTGGTGATTGCTAGATATATTAACTACCATGGGTATTAACCGTGAGTAGGTGAGCATTGGAGATTTAATGAGTTATATTGGTTAGATACGGATAATATATGACGATTAGGTGTAATCTAAAAACACCATGAATGTAATCGATATGGATAATATATGTGATGGTTTGGAGTAATCTAAAAAAACTACAAATATGTATAATGACAATAATATATGATAATTTTGCATAATCTAAAATCACTATGAATATGATCAGCATAGATATCTATGAAAGTTTAGTGTTATCAAAAATTATTGTGAATATGGATGAAATGGAATATATATGGTCAGTTTAGTGTAATATAAAAACATTATGAATATTGTTAATGTGAATATGATATAAAAACACCGTGAAATTAGCAAATGTGATTATAGCTTGATGTAATCATAAAACACTTATGCTGTGAGATAAAATGTCTTAGTATGACTGATATGGCGTGAATATGGAATATATAGTTTAGTTTGGATAATATGCTCAAAATACATATAATTAGTGTAAGCTTAAGACACTAAAGTAATATGGGTGATATGTTGGCATGACTAATAAGGTTAGCATCTGAATGAGTTGATATAATCTCAAACCACTATGATCATTTTAGAAATATGGCATGTTATGTATGCCATGAGCAATATGTAGCATGTTTGGAGTAGCCTTAAAACATTGTGAGATATGAATAACTTGTTTGATATGAAATATGTGTTGAGTTTTAATATAAAAAAATAATACTAGAAGTGATGAGTTTATTGTGAGCCTAAAATGGTGTGGTGAGAGATATTTTCCAATATACCCTTTGTATGAGATGATATACCTAGTTATTATAAAATACTATCATATGGTGATAAGTTTGACAAATCTAAACCCCTTTGATTGATATTATGTTTGGTATAATTTGGACCATTATTAATGGGGAAAAAATATTTGGTTTTAACATTAAACACTATAGCTAACCAAGAGTCACACTGGGAATAATATGATTAGGATGGCATATTGAAACAAATGGCTTAAAGAAATTAACCTATTATAAATGTTATTATGGGCTTTACTACCTCAAATGAGGGAACCCAAATTAATTGCGGCCTATGAATATGAAATGCTTATATATCATAGGAGACTTACATTAGGAAAAATGATTAAATTATGGATATACCTTTCTAATATAACATATGATTGACTGTACATTAAAGGTACATGCTATTAAACACTTAACTATACTAAAGTCTTTGATGCTATGATGAATCCGACTCGTATAAGGGAACATATGATGTTTGTCATAGGTTAAGGTTCCTTATGTTGTACACTTTGTAGAGTGATGTTGATACATATAGGAAACAAATTAGGTCATGCTAAGGAAGATGGTAGATCAGGGTAATTACCAAAAAAAAATGGAAGATAGAAATGGAGGCAAAAGAAGAGAAAAATATGAACTTAAATGCCCCTCAAAATCATATACTCACATCTACCACTCACGATTTCAACTACTGAGATAAAAGAAGCAAAATTTATTGATAAAATTCAATAATTATTATGATGAAGGAGCATCCCATAATAACACTCCACTAATTAATTTTACAAATTTAGGAGATCACAAATTACTCTCAACTTAGATAAAATTAATTAGCTAAAATAAATAAGGTAGAGTACCGGCCATGCACCAACGATGCAAGCCACGTGTAAGGCCATGCAAGTAGGCATATAAAGAGCACTCATCCATGAAATATTCAATCACCTATCTTTTTTTGAGAATAATCAAGCAAAATCAACCCAATTGCACCAAGAAATTCAAAATTAGAATATCAGAAAAGGACAAGACACAAAGATGGTGGGGTTGGTGAGATTCAGCAAATTTTTTTAGATATTTACCAACCATTAAGGTAATGTCCAATAAAGGTTAATATACCTCCTACAATTAGATGTTAACCCCTCAAAATCATATTATTTTTATTGACTAAGCATGGGAGATGATTGATTAGGTATGATAGCATGTCCTACCCAAGCTCAGCAAATTGTGGTGGCACATCAATTCCAAGTCCAATTAACTATTTTATTGTTAATCCCAAAGTTTCATGCCACATAAGAAGCCAAGTCAGCCACTTATTACTAGGATGATTTAAAAAAAACAAAAAAAAAAAAAGTAAGATAAGTGGATGGTTTTGTACGTGATGAAAGTTAGCCAAGTCAACATTGGGTAATAACCATCTCAAGATAATAACCAGAAGAATTCAACCTTATTTGCTACATAAAAGATTTAACCCCACAAATTAGGTTGTGTTGATTGACTAAAGCATGATGATGATTGATTAGGTATGGGGAATGATTAAGTGATTTCTACTTTGATTTATTACCTATCATTTCTGCATAAAAGGGGCTCCATGTTGTGGTATGGCTATCAAAATACCAGACATGGGCTGACCTCATTTTAGATATCATCCAACTAGTTTTAGCTTATATTTTATAACTAGATAGGAAATAATGGTTGGAATGTACCTAGGTAGGTAAGAGGGAAGGGAAGAATGGACTTTTGTAACCTAGGCTGCCACTATATATAGGTGTAGCCTCAACACAATGGAACACACTACCCCCCTTAAATTACAAATCATATTTTTGAGCTTTCCCTCCTCTACAAAGTTAAGTGAAATTTTTATTTTGATATTAAAATCTGACACATTTTATCTCAAGTGTTGAAACATTGAGTGGTAGTTGTGAGTGTTTGATTGTTAGACCTATCTTAAATCAAATAGTATCCTACTTCTCATCTCTTTTCTCCATTTTAACGTTTTGTGGTCAATTATCCCATAAGCTATCATCTTCCATTAAGCATGTGCCAACTTCTTTAGTATATCCATTAACTTTTCAATCAATTTTAAATGTATATATATTAAGAATAAAACTTAATTAGAAGCCAAAATGTGATCTCCCTTTATATGTAAATGAAAAACATATATAGAGTTTAATGGTCTAATTTAATTTACATGAGATGGCCTTACTTAGGATTCAACTAGATGATCACTTAAGGAGTTCTAAGCCTCTATTTTAAGTTTAACTAAAAAAAAAGAAAAATAACTTCCTAATGAATCCTGCATCTAATTGGGAGGTTCAACGAGTAATATGGTCAACTAGCTAATTAGAAACATAAAATACAAGCTAAAAATCATCCTAAGTAGCTGTAATTATGTATTATGGCTATAAATTAAAAACTATGACCTAATAACATTATCTACATGCACTTACAGCTTAACATTTTAATTCCCACAAGTTAAAAAGCTAACTTAGTAGAGTTTACATGATTAATTTGTAAAAATTAAACTAGCCTCTTAGTAGCTTGTAAACTCTCATCTCTTAAGTATAACAATCAATAAAAATGTCATAAATGCTGTTTCAATTCTTTCCACAAACCATACCTTCCATGTACTTGTGTTTAACCTTTAATTTTAGTGTAAAAAATGTTCCTAAATCTGACCATTTTCATTGCTATAGTAGCTATGAGTTGGTGACTTGATTTTGTGCTTTTTTTCTTCCATAATTAGAAGCTTGTTATACCTTTGTTTTTTCCTCAAGTTTTTTACCCAAGAAATATTTTCAAAATTGATTTAACAAGTTAAAATGGCAAATGAAAAGTGTTGGTTGTTGATTTTGCAAATTAAATTGATTTTTCCCCTCCTAGCTAAATTGATAAGACATATCAGAGCTATATAAGAGTTACAAAAAGTGGTGGTTGAACAAAGCATAAATGACTTCGTTATTGAGTGTATTTGGTCATTCCAAATGATATCATGGTCTTCAAATTTAGAGGAATCAATCACTAAATTAATGAATTTATCTTAACATGCAAAAACTTGTCATGATTTCTTTGTTGGTTGTTCATATTTCCCTTACTTGATTTTGTTGTAGTTGAGGGTGCAAGAGTTGAGCTTATAATGGATGGTAATTATTTGTTGATGACTTGAGGTATTTAAAGGTGCTAAAGAAGATGCTTGAAGCATCTTTATCCATTAAATTTAAGATTGGTCTAGTTGATTGGCATTCAACCAAAATAAAACAAAGTGAACTAAGGACCTAGTTGACATGTAATTATTCTATCCTAGCTTTAGTATGACAAGAATGACATATCTTAATCCTATTAGGAAAAGAAATGGAACATCCTTCTTGATCCATTTAATAAGTGAGAATTTTGTATAATTAGCATGGATTTAGAGAGATCCACATCAAATCAACATTAACAAGATTATGCACAAATGAATATTCAAACACAAAACAGAACAATCTAGAAAAAGGAGAGATCTTTATTTGTACTTTTATGTAATTACATAATATTTAAATCAAGTAATTACAAAAATCTAAAATTCTCTTTGAATGGAGAATTCTACAGAGAAGAAGAAGTTGGGATCTAAGACTATTGATAGCTAAGGTTTCAACATGTCTACTTTTATAGAAGAAAAAACCTTACGGAGCAAAAATAGCGTGTTTGGAAAATAAGAAAAAATACGGTCTATAATTAGGAAAAATGAGACCCTCATGTTTATTTTCTTACTTTTGAATTTTTTCCCAAAACACATCAAAAGTTTGTCTCAGAAACAAGGTTCATGTTTATTAACACATTACCCCCCATGATTCTAATATAAAGCACTATACAACAGTAAACTTCTCCAACACCTGCACAAACCCACAAAATGTTATGTTGCACTCAAATACCTAGTCAAAACTCATAATTCTCTACCTTGATGTGGTATTTTTGATGCATGACATGTAAATACCTCTTTAAAAAACCCTGGCCCAACAAAGGACCTAATGGCCTATGAACATCAATCGTGTTTGAGCAACACTCAAACTTATCCACGGTCGGCAGCTTCATTAGCATATCAGCTAAACTATCCAAAGTACCCACTTTCTCAAACACAATTTTACTTATAGCAACAATACCTCTGATAAAGTGATACCTGATGTTAATGTGCTTTATTCGATGATGGAAAGCATTATGATTCTTTGCTAAATAGATAGCACTCTGACAATCAACAAAAATAAATAGAGCACCATGATCAAACCCCAACTCTTGTACTAAACCATCAAGCCGCAAAGCTTCCTAAAAAGACTCTTTTATGGCCATATTCTTTGCCTCATTAATGGATAAAGATTGTCACGTCCTACAAGGAAGACCTCTAGCTAATAGCTGAACTACCAAGATAGAAAACATATCAACTTATCGATCTCCTTTTATCAAGGTCTCCACCATAATCATTGTCTACAAACCCAAACAGCAAATTAGTTGATCTCCCATACTCAATAAAAGCTAATGCCATTCCCTTCAAGCACCTAAGGGTCCACTTCACTTCTTACCAGTGAGTCTTTCCTAGATTTGCCATATATTGACTCATATCGTTAAAAACTTGAGCAATATGAGGTTGAGTACATACCATAGCATACATGATACAACCAATGGCATTCTAATATGGAACAATCACCATAAATTCTTCTTCCTCTTTGGATTTAGGATAATCCAAAGTAGATAATATAAAGTGAGTAGCTAATGGAGTGCTCTGCATATTGGAATCCAACATAAGAAATCTCTCAAGCATCTTGTTCACATAAGACACCTGTGACAAGTACAAAAGCTTCTGCTCACAATTTCTAATGATCTATATGCTAAGGATCTTCTTCACAGCTCCAAGATCCTTCATCTCAAATTCACTCTTCAGCACTGCCTTCACCTTAGCAACATCAGACATATATTTTTTTACACAAGCATGTCATAAAAATATAGCAAAAGATACACAAAAGAGCCATCCTCCATCTTCTTTAAGTACACACATCAATCATACCCACTCTTATAGAAACCATACTCAAGCATAAACTAATCAAATCATTTATACCACTATCTAGGAGACTACTTCAAACCATACAATGACCTATTCAACAAGCACACATGATCATGCATCCTCTCAATCACAAAGCCATGAGACTGTCACATGTAAATATCCTCCTTGAAATCACCATGCAAAAATGCAATTTTCACATCCAAATTCTCCAATTCAAAATCACGTATAGCCATAAGTGCAAGTAAGGTATGAATAGAATTATGTCTAACCATAGAAGAAAATACCTCGCTATATTCCATGCTTAGAATCTGACTAAATCCGCATAAAACTAAATGAGCCTTATACATCAATCTCTCGACCCTTAGAGCTTCCTATTTGAACTTGTGCACCCAATTGTAATCAACAATCTTTTTCTTCTTTGGTGCCTTTACAAGTTCCCATGTCTAATTCTTTAATAAGGAATCTATCTCTTCCTTTATAGTAGTGCACCACTTAGTAGAATCAGTACCCTCAATAGCCTCTAAGAATGATGCTAGCTCATGTATATCAACAAATGTCTCTACACTAGATAAAGCATAGCTAGCCAATTCTTGATCACCATACCTGACTAGAGGCTTGACAATCCTTCGTCCTCTACCTAGAGCAACACCTCTTTACTCTACCTACTACATAGATCCACCCACTTCGGGAGTAGTAGATCTATCAGAAGGGTCTCTATCATCCAATTCAACCTCAGTCTCCATCTAGCCTAAAGCACTCTCCTACTCCACCTCTTTAGTGATACCATCACAATACTCAATCATCTGGAGGATCACAAACTCTTTAAAGGTAACATCTCTACTAGTCAAGAACTCAGATGCAGTTGGGTCCCATAACCTGTAGCCCTTCACTTTGGATGTAAAACCAAGAAAGATACACTTATTGGATCCAGAATCAAGTTTACCATACTTTAGATAAGCATAAGTAGGAAAAACAAAGACATGCAAATTAGAGTAATCATCTAGATTAACAAACCACAAATCCTTTGGTGTATTCAAATAAGTGGATCGATTTAGTAATTGGTGCACCAAGTATGCTACCATATGAACAACCTTAGTCTAAAAATCTATATCTAACCCTTTGTGTGATAACATACATCAATCCTTCTCCAATAGTGTTATGTTTATCCACTCAATAACCCCATTATATTATGGTCTTCCAACATAGGTGTGGTGTCTATATATCCCATGATTGTGGCAGAAATAAGTGAAACTCTACTCAACAAACTCAAGACTATTATATGTCTTGAGACACTTGACCTACTTCTCGGTTTGCTTCTCTATCAAGGTCATCCAGCATTTGAAAGCACCAAACACATCATTCTTACGCTTTAAGCAAAAGACCTATACCTTTCTAGAAATTTCATTAATAAATGTGAGTAAGTACTACTAACCACCTTTGGAAGCCACTCTTTCTGAACCCCACAAATCTGAATGGATATACTCAAAATTCCCCTCTTGTGCTATGCTTAGTTGTAGAAAATTTAACTATCTTCTGCTTTCTAAATACATAGTGCTCATAACATATGATTCTAACAACCTTTGTGATGTCATAGTAGTTGTCCCCAAAACTATGAAACCCACCAACTCATACAATATCCCAACTCGCTTCCCCTCCATCACCATTAGAGCCCCTTTTGTAACCCTTAGGGTACCATCCTAAATAACACATTAATGCCAATTAAAATATAAGAAACTGAAAAGATGAGGTTCTTGGTCATCTTTGGGACATGTCTCATGATAGACAGTGTCTTGACCACACCGTCATGCACCCTCACCTTCATTGTCCCAATCCCAGCAACTTTACATGCAACATCATTTTCCATCAAGATAACTCCACCCTAAGTTACCTCAAACGTCTAAAACCAAATTTGATTGGGACATATATTGTAAGACCACCCAGAATCCAAGATTCATCTATTACTTATCTTGTTATTTCTATCAGTAGCCGATAACACTCCAAGATAAGATGCACCTAACCACTATTATAGCCGGTGGACCGAAAATTATCCTCACCTGGCCCCAACTCACATGGTGTTCCATGTAAGTAGTTAGTATCTTTTCCAAAATTTATTTCCATACAAATTTTGGTTTATTGAACTCAAAACCCTCACTATTCTAGCCGATGAACTAGATATCACTCTCTAGGGTAAAACGCTTTTGACCACTATTATAGCCGGTGGATCAAAAATTATCCTCACCAAGGCCCCATTTGATAATTTTTCACTATAAGTATTTAGATTTTTACTCGTGTCTTATTCCATACGCAACCCCAACTAGATATTCCTGACCCACTAGACTTCCCACTCTCACCCCTTTATCCCAACTCTCCTGAAAAGCCCTATCCCATATCTTGGGACCTTTACGCACCCTAGGACTCCTAGACTTCTTCCTCACCTTTCCCACACGCACCATGAAAATCTAAACTCCTATGCACGTGTAATAAGGCCTACTTCCCATATCTCTATTTCGACTCACCATTGACCTCTATGGTTTTCCCTCAGAAACCATAATCTAGCCTATGTGGCCTTACCTCTCCCTATCATACACAATCCATGCTCCTATTTGTTTCCTATACCACCACTCCACTCAAACCATACCCAACATCATAACATTATTTCCCATCCCTCACATGAGACCATGAAAACCTTAGTTAGTCACCCTAAATCCTTGTATTTCTCCTTTCCTTTAGGTCATCCCCTCATCACCCACACACCACTACCCCTTCCACTTGACTTACTTCCCCCTCTATGTGACACCATTCCACTATTATCCCACACTCCAAATACTTCCATTAACTCTCCCTTCCACGCACACTTCCCCCACGTAGGGTTTTTTTCATAAACCCTAGCCAAGTCCCCTATGCACCCTTATACCAACCTACATACTATTTTTCACTTATGGACTTTAATCACCCAAACTACTCTTCCCTCACCTTTCTTAACCCTTAAGTCACCTTTTTCCACCTAAAATTTACCCCCATACTATGATTGACCACCCCATGAAAGCCTTACACTTCCCATGCAAGATTATTCCATCCTCTTATTTTTATTTATATTATCTCTTTATTTGTCCACCTAGAAGTCATGAAACAATTAGACCTTTCTCACTTCTCTCTTACTGCTCCACTTTCTTTAATTCGTTTATCTTTCCACACCCTCATCATAATACTTAGAGACTCCAACATGCATGTCACATAGGATAACAATACATAAGGCACATCACAAATATAAATCACATTACCATACTACATATGCCATAACATATATACAACTTACCTTAGCTCCATGCTTAGCAAGCTATGCTAAAAGTAAATAATCCATAACCACATAATACGCATACATACAACCAACACACATAAACACATAACACATAAATTGGGCCTTAACCACATCCTTACCTAGAAGAATACCAGGCTTGGAGCATGACTCCTATGCCTCCTTAGGGGACGGATTTAGTTCACCTATAAGAGTGGAACACTAGTGTTAACTTTCCTCTTATTCTTTTCATTATCCCCTATTTGATTTTTAGTAAGAAAATAATATTAGTAATGATAATAATAATAATAATAATAATCTTAATAGTATTAATAAGGCTTATATCATTAAATAATCAACAATTACATTAGTGTAGTGTTAACCATTATAAGCTTAATAGTAGTAATGATGATGATGATGATGATGGTAGAATATTAATAATAATAATAATAATAATAATAATAAGACTAAAAATAACAATTATACAAAATAATCTATACTTATGTGAAAGCAAGGGTTAGGGTACAACCAAAAGTGGAGGTGGTAGCTAGGGTGGCAGCAGTAGTGGCACACAGCAGTGAAGGCAGTGGTGATGGTGGTAGCGGTGGAAGTGGTAGTGATTTGAGAAATTTAAGCTTTGTGGTTGTAAGAGATATAGGGAGGTGGTATTTGTGAGCTAGTAGGTTCCCTAGACCAGGAGGATTGTAGTGATGGTGATTGTGAGGTAGTAGGTTCCTTATACCAGGACGATCGTAGTGGTGGTGGTGGTGTGGCAAGGTAGTGGTGGATGTGGTGGCCGAAGGTCGTAGAGAAGGAAGGAGGAGGATGGAGAGGGATAAAGAGGAAAGGAAGGGTATGGGGAGGTAGGGGAAGGTTGGCTAGGTTGAGAGGGAGGTATTGGGGGAGTTGGTTGTGGTAGAGGAAGTGACGTAGGGTGGCGAAAGGGGATGCGATGGGGTGTAAAGGGCAGTTCAAGCTACCCACTTTGCACGGGTAGGTCAAGTTGTGTAAGGGGAGTTAGGGGTTGGGAGTGGTCTGGTTTAGTGGAGGGTAGTGTAGGGAAGAGGCTAGCTAGTGGCTTGGACAGTAAAGTTGCACGTCGGTGGCTAGAGCAACATCTAATGGTGCAGTGGTGACAATTTCATGGATTTTTTTGGGCAGGGCAAAAGGAGAGGATAAAGGGTGAGGGATGGGGTATTTATAGGCATGGGAAGAAGAAGAAGAAGACAATGGAGGATGAGGACAAGGGTTTAGGGGGGCTAAGAGGCTGCCAACTAATGGTGGCAGGCCGGCATAGGGTCTGTAGGGTTTAAGGTTCTAAGGTAGGGGACGATAAAGGGAATGGGAAGGGGGATGAGAGAGGCGTTGTGTAGGAGTGGGTTTGGCTTGAAATAGAAAGGAAAGGGATGAGGGAGAGAGGGAGAGAGGGAGAGAGGGAGAGAGGGAGAGGGGAATACGGGGTTGTGCAGGTGTAAAGGAGGGTGGCTAGTGGCAGGTGTAGGAGCGACATGTAGGAGAAAGGAAGGAAAAGAGGAGGAAGAAGAAGAAGAGGGGCAGGGTGGTCGAGCATGGAGAAAGGAAAGAGCATGTTGGCCCGCATGCTTGAGGGAGAAGGAGAACGGAAGGGGGCGGTTGGGTCAGCCCAACTGTGGGGAAATAAGGAAGAAAATAAAAGGAAGGGAATGGGGGTTGGGTAAGCGAGGAAAAAGGGAAAGGGCAAGCAACCTGGCAAGGGAGGTGAGGAGGAGGAGAGGGCCGAGCGGTCTAAAGGAGAAAGAAAAGAGGGAAAAAGGAAAAAGGAAGAAAAAGAAGGAAAAGGGAAAAGGAAAAAGGAGAAAGGAGAAAAATAAGATTAAATAGTTTTTGGAAGTAAGGTATTTAATTATTTAGATGGGCAATTTGTTTTAATAAAATAATTTATTCTAAAAATTTAAGTTATCCATTTAAGAAGATAATGTTAGTAAATTGTGTGTTTCGGAAATTATTTACATAAAAAGAGTATAACTAAAAAATAAAATATTTTTTTTTCAATTATTAAATAATCCTATCTATTTTTAATTGTTACTATTTATCAAAACCTACAAAATAGCTAAATTAAGAATTGAAAAAGGTATTAAATTATCCCAAATGAATATTAATTATTGATTTCTAGGTTTTGAGAATTTTTCGGGTATTACAACCCTCTTTGAAGTCTCATCCTCCTTTTAATTGGTAAGAGCCAACTAATAAGGGTTACAAAACAGGTTGCCAACCATGTATGTTAGTTTAGTGCACACTCACCCTTGGTTGATATTACATATGATAGCCAAGGTTAACAACTCCAATCAGCTAACACTGATTGTGTATCAAGATTATAGAAGCCATCTGTCACTATATGGTTGACAATAAAACCTATGATAAGACTTAGGATATAGAGATTACATATTAGGAAAGTTAAACGACAAACTTTAAACAAGTTTAACTAATAAAGGAAAATAAAATTTGGTAGTCTACTCTATTGATGGTTGCTTAATTCTGCCCAATGGTTCCTTCTCCACAAAATAAGCCAGCTTTGGAGAGTCATTAACTTCCCATATTTACCTTCCCAATGCCCATAATTCTTGAAAAAACTATAGGTAACAAAATAGGCCTTGATTCGGCCAAATTTGGTGGAGTGTGGAGGTGGATAAGGTAGTGGATTGGATGAGAAAATTGGAGCTATATTTGGATCCATATTGTAGCCGGTTGTAGGTGGGGTTTTATGGAGCCATAAAGCAGATGAAGTTTTCATGGCTTGCATGTCTACTAGATAATCTAGTTACTTACTCACCCAAATGAGAAGAGTTTAGAAGTCTTCAATTTTGGGAAAATTAATAATTAGATTATCCTTATTTTGGATTGCTTGTATGCTCCTACATCATCCCTTTTGAGAAGGTACCTCCTTATCTTCATAGGTGTATCATGAAGGTAAGGGAGTAAGACTCCTACATTAAATGTAGAGGACAAATTCCCCATGTCATATGGAAGCTCAAGCTGATAAGCATTGTTAACCACTTTCTCGAGGATTTTCAAAGGACCATCGCTTCTAGACATGAGTTTTTTTTCCTTCATGATGGGAATCTCTCTTTTTTAAGATGCAACTGTACTAGATCCCTTAGCTGAAAAACTTGTTCCTTTTAGTTCTTATTGGCCTTTATTTTGTTCACGCCATTGACGTTTCAATCCCTAACTTGTTCGCATAATTTCTTAATATAAGTGGCTCATTACTTTACTTCAAAACTTGTCTATGCAAATATTGGTAGGGGAATGAGAATGATGGGAGTGGTGGGTTCACTCTATACACAACTTCAAAATGTGAATGCTTTGAGGCATATATGGGAAAGCAGTTGTAGGCAAATTCTATGTGACTTAACTTGATATCCACATATTTTAAGGACTAATGGACCATGTTCCATAAAACCATTATGATTATTTGATTGGTGAATTCTATTTGACCATTATTTTATCGGTGGTAAGAGGTGCTACTAAGAAGCTTAGTACTGAGTAGTCTCCATAAGGTATTCCATAAATAGCAAAGGAAAGTGGTATCTCGATTGGAGACGATTGTCTTTGGGATACCATGTGACCTAAAAATTTTCTTAAAGTAAAGATCAGGGATGTAAAAGGCATCATCCATCTTCTGACATGGGACAAAATGGGCTATCTAAAAGAAGCGATCACCGACTACTATAATGGTATCATGTTACCTTTGAGTCTTAGGCAAAGCTACAATGAAGTCCATGCTTACAAGATCCCATGGATGGTGTGGGATGGCAAAGGTGTGTAGAGTCCTTGGTGGAAGTGAATTTTAGAACTTTGGCATGTCGAGCACTTATCCATGAGGAATTTTACATCCCCCACCATTTGAGGGCAAAATTAGTGCTCTTGGAGCACATCGTATGTCTTGTTGATTCTAGAATGACCTACTAAACCCCCCTCCATGTACTTCTTAGATAAGTAATTCTTGGATGGAGCACTTTCGGATGCATAGCTTGTTGCCCTTGAAAAGAAATCCTTCTTTCACTAGGTATAGTTAAGCAGCATGCCTTGGTCCTCCATGTAGCTAGCAAAGTCTTCTTCTTATTTATACAACTCTTTGAGACACGCAAACCCTATGACTCTAGCCGCTAGTAATGATAATGTACAATATCTCCTAGGGAGTGCATAGACCACAACATTGGTCTTCCCACTCTTATTCTTTGCTGTAAAGGAAAAGGATTGTAGAAATTCTTCCAGCCTTACATGCCTAGAGTTGTATAATAATAGCCTTGCATCTAGGATTACTATTTTGACTTAAAACCATTTTTCTCATTTAATGGACTTAAACCATTCTTATTCACTCCAAATATTCCACATCATATAATTAAAATATTTAGAACTAATTGTCACATTAAAATACCCAATATTTCATATTTAATCCATATTGACCAAAATAACCCAAAGATAGCCAAAATTTCCATATTTTCACAAAACCTTACAAGTCTAACATAAATTACTTTTCAACCTCCAATATATATCATCATTAAAATTCATACCCATTATATATAGATATCATATATATAGATTCATGCAAGTCGACAATATGCACAAACACATGCTTTCATCACTTTTTCAACTTTTCATCATAGAAAGGATGTTAACGTCGTGGTGGTATTGGATGTGGCATTAGGCACCAATGAAAACAAAGCATGGATAAGGGGAATGAAGTAAGGGTGTTATGTAATACCCCAAATTTTAGCTAACCCTAATCCTAATTAATTAATATCATAACCGAATTCTAATCTTAGGAAGTTTATATTTCTATTTTACCCTAACCTAAATTATATTAACCTAATTCTAAAGCTGAAATCCAAAACTAATTTCTTTCCCTTTTATTTTTCCTTTTCTCCTTCTCCTTTTCCTTTATGTTTTCCTCCCCACCTGTCCAACTTCTTTTTCTTTCTTCTCCCTGGGCTTACATTAACCCATTCATTTTTCCCAACTAAGTCTCTTTACCATAATTCCATCCCACAACCTACACACTACCCTCGCCATCACCCATCAACTCTCATTTATTATATAATGGATTGTGTTAACAAACTTGTCTAATCAACTGACCTTACCTTCTCGAGATCTTCATGCACACAACCTATATATATATATATATATATATAGAATGATGCAGAAGCATCTCCATCTTATTCTTCTCATGTTGGAGGTCAAGAGCTAGCATATTTGGAGATGGCATGAAATTTTATTAAAAATATTAAAAACCTTCATAATAACCCTAATAATGTGTCATTAAGTGATTCTTGTACGTATTATATATGTTTACAAGAAGAAGAATTCACCCACGATATCTATTGTGCAAGATAATGAAAATACGAGTGTTATATAAATTACATAGAAGACCAATCTATAAGACATGAAGCTTGATTACTTGATTAGTTAATTTATTATCATGATTACGGTTTATATAGCTTTGGTATTTAATGTATACATTGTAATGTCTTATCATTTGTAATTGTAATCCATTATGTATACCATATGGATGTGCATCATTTTATCCTTATGTTAAATAAAGCCAGTTGATTTGGGCTTGATTAATGAAGGAAAAGTTCGACCTACATGTGTGTGTGTGTGTGTGTGATACATATACATTCAATAGCCATTAAACATTAATGAATGAATGAAAGATTAGCCAAATTCTTAAGATGATTTCAACCTCCCTTCCTTCCACTTCAAGTGAGTTTATCATAAGAGAATTTAGGTATTTTTATCTATATACATTTGCGATTTCTATTTAGAGTTCATTTGATCTTGGTGAAGATCAAAATTTCCAATTATGTGTTTGAATTGAAGCCGATTATATACTCTATTCTTACCTCTATTTTGATCAACATTCTTCTTTAAAGAACAAAGAATAAAGGTCTTGCATTGTGAAGGATAATTCATCCATTAACTTCCACAAAAATTTTGGTATCAAACCAAGGATTTTGGTTTGGTACAACCTAGAAGAGAATACGACTTCAAAGTGGAAACAAGCAAACACATCAACACTGACTTTGGTTGAGGTTATGGACCATTAGTGCTATGATTCTTTAAATCTTGATTACTTTTCTTAGAGTTTTTCATGCATGTGTATGATCTTAAATGGTCAAATGTGGATATATAGCATGTGATATAGTGATCTTGGAGTAAATATTGAATGTTTACATGTTAAGACTAAACCAAAAGTTAGTAATTGCATGTTAAAATTTTGACTGATTTGAGGAAGAAAATGTTTGTGCGAGAGTTAATTATATTTGGATTGGTCTTGAGGATAACTATTATTCATGATATTGTACATGATTAGGATAGTTTTTCATGTTGAATAAATAACTTTGATGATTAATTAAAGAGCATGAGAATCGATCAGACATTTAACCCTAATCGCCATTTATTTGTTTAAGAATTGTATTAGTTGTGTGTCTTTTGTTTCCTCAAATATAGGTTGTGTGTAGTCTATAATGTGGACCATTTGTTTTTGAATTGCATACACATAACACATATAGGTTATTTATTTCACTTCACTTTATTTATATTGCATGATAGAATATAGAAAAACACGCTCAACTTTGGTACATAAGTTTTGGAAAGTGTCAAGTGATTAGCTTTAGTTTTTGTTAAATTCTATATCAAGAGCTTAATAAGAATTATGTAAGGTGTCATAACTCATTTGTGTGTGTGATATATAAGATTGCTGGCTCTATTTTTTTTCATTTGAATCAAAATTTTTTGCAAGAACTAAAATCGAAGGAGAATCATTGCTTGATTTGGGTTATCAACCAAAATCCTGAGAAGTTCCTAATTTTTTGTTAAATGTGTTAATATTTTATTACTATAGAGGAAGAACCAAATATTCAAGCCATTTTTAGGCAATACAAAAGATCTCAATCAATCTATCTATGACCAATACTTAACTTCAACAACTTCCTACAATGCAAACTCAATTACGAAGGATGCAACCTCGATTTACCGAGTAAGATTTGGTTCAAAATATGCAAGAACAAAAAGAGTTCTACAAAGATCAAATGGGAAATGCAGAAAAGATAATCAACCCAGGATATATCTGAATTCATAGGTAGACTATGAAGAAGAGTCACAAGGGAGTGGAAGCAATCAAAGGATTTTTGATCATCAACTAAAGTATCATCATAATGAAGATAAAGGTATTAAACTTAGTCTTCATAATTTTGATGGTAGACTTGATGTTGAGTTATTTATTGAGTGGTTACATAAGGTAGAGGAATTATCTACTCTTAAATTTAAGAATTTTTCTAGAATGTGGTATGATAAATTGAAGAAAAATAGTGAAAGAGAAGGTAAATCTAAAATCAAATCTTAGGATAAGCTTAAGAAACATTTGAGAAAGAAATGACCTTAACAAGATGATTTAAGATAAAGTTGAAACTTTTTTATATGATTCTTCTCATGATATTATTAAGCTATCTTTGAGATTTGAAAAGCAAATCAAATAAACTAAGACTAATGCCAAACAAATTGCTCCTTCTACAAAGTACTATCCGAGTACACAAGATACCAAGTATGGGACAGGTAACTCGAGTACTACAAATGTTGAAAAGAAACCAAGAATTAATAGAGAGGAAAAGGGAAAGGCTAGAATTAATGAAGTCTCTACAAATCAATGATCCAAATACCTAGGATTTGGAAACTTCTCTAGATAATGTCCCAGCCAAAGAGTGTTATCTATATAAGAGATTAAAGTTATGGAGACCTATGCTAAAGACCCTAAGGTTGAGCCAAATGAAGTAATTTCAAGGGATTCTCAAGATAAAGGTAATGCTTTTTATGTATTACAAAGAGTTTTTCAAATGCAAGCTAATGAGAAACCTAACCAATGAGATACGATATTCAAGACTAAAGGAATAGTGAGAAATATAGTTTATTGAGTCATCATTGATAGGGGTCCTATAAAATGTAGCTAATGAGATGATAGTGAAGGATTTGGGATTGCATAACCCACCACATTCAAAGCCTTATTGTCTTCGATGGATTAACAAGTATAATGGATTCAAGGTAACAAAAAAAACCCTAATCTCATTTTGAATTGGTAGTTATCATGATAATGTGCTATGTGATGTTTTACCTATGGATACATGTGGAATTGTGTTAAGTAGATCATGGCAATATGATAGATGTGTTATTCACAATGGTATTAATAATTAATATCTTGTTGAAAGAGATAAGAAAAGGTACAAAATTAAACCTTCAAGTGTGATAATGATAACATAGTTAAAAATAAAAAGAGTTTATTTTTACATGAAAAGATTATGATAGAATGCATTAAGGAAGATGGTAGTTGTTATGCTTTGATGATCTAATAATCCCTACAAGAAGAGAAAAATGAGAGTAATAATCTATTAGATGAGAAAAATGAAAGTAATAATCAACTAGATGAGCTCATTGATGAATATAAAGATGTATTTCCTTATGATTTACCCCCAGAACTACCACTTAAAAGAGGAATAGAATATGTTATAGACTTAATGCTTGGTATTTATTTACCTAATTAACCTACCTATAGATGTAATATGGAAGAAGTTGAGGAATTAAAGGGATAAATATAAGAGTTCATAGTTCATAGAAAAAGGATATGTGAGAGAAAGCATGAGTCCATGTTGTGCATCTGTATTACTTGTTCCTAAAAAATATGGTATGTTGCGCATATGTATTGACTCTATAGGTGTAAATAATATAGCTATTAAATATAGATTTCCTATGCCTAGATTAGATGATATGTTCAATGAACTATGTGGAGCATAATTATTCTCTAACATTGATCTAAGGAGTGGATATCATCAAATGAAAATAAGAGAAAGGGATGAATGGAAAACTACTTTTAAAACTAAATATGGTCTTAATGAATGGATTATTATGCCATTTGGATTTTTTTAGTGCACCTAGTTCATTTATGTAACTAATAAATGAAGTTCTTCAGCATTTTCTTAGAAAATTCAGTATGATATACTTAGTATAGTAAAAATAAGCATGGTCATCTTATTCATTTAAGGAGATTTTTTTATAAGCTAAGGGAAGCTAAACTCTGTGAAAATTGCTATTTTATGCTTTCAAGCATTATTTTCCTTGGTTATATTGTAAGTGGCGAAGTTATAAAAATGGATCCTATAAAGATTTAAGTTATTCAATATTGACCTATATCTAAAGATATTCATAAGGTGAGGAATTTTCATGGACTAGCAAGTTTCTGTAGAAGATTCATTAAGGACTTTCTAACAATTGATGTGCCAATTACACATCTCATGAAGAAAGGTAAATTAAAAAGGGGAGATGATGCAACTAAAGCCCTTGAGACTTTAAAAGACAAGCTATATACTGTAGTATTATTATCTTTGCCCAGCTTTGATAATTTTTTTGAAGTAAAATGTGATGCTAGTAGGGAAGGAATAAGAGGTATACTATCACAAGAAAAAATGGTCATTGCATTTTTTAATGAAAAATTAAATGGCGCTAAATTGAATTATTCTACATATGATAAGGAATTATATGCCATCATAAAAAGCTTGGAAACATGGAGTCATTATTGGAGACCTGAGCCATTTATTTTACATTTGGATCAAGAAAGCCTAAAATATTTTCATAGGTAAAAGAAAATTAGTCCTAGACATGAAAAATGGATTAGTTTCTTACAATTCTTCGTGTTTTCTATTAAACATTTCAATGGTAAAGAAAATATAGTAGCAAATGCATTATGAAGGAGAGCTATGATACTTGTCATGTTGGCTGCTAAAGAAATAATTTCATTCTTTAAAAAAAAACTTCATGAGCAAATTAAGAATAAAACTAAGAAATATAATGCTACATAAAAAACTCAAGTGAACAAAAACAGAACTATAAAATTATTTTCACTAAGAGACTTGGTATAGTTATACGAAGAGAGGTTTCCAAACTTAAGGGAAACTAAATTAATGCCAATAGCAGATGGACCATTTTAAAATTTTAATAAAATTTAGAAATAATGCTTATGATTTAGAATTACTTGAATCCTAGGGAAGTTTCTAGAACTTCCAATGTAGGTGATTTATCTCCTTCATATGTGTGTGTGTGTGTGTGTGGTGCTTATATATTCAACACCAATTGGACAATAATGAACTAATGAAATATTAAGTGAATTTTTGAGAAGATTTAAACCTCCCTTCCTTCCTCTTCAAGTTAGTTTATCTTGAGAGAGTTTAGGTATTACTCTCAATAGAAAATTGTGATTTCTCTTTAGAATTCATTTGATCTTGGTGAAGATCAAAGTTTTCAATCATACGTTTGAGTTAAACCTGATTATATACTCAATTCTTACCCATATATTGATCAACATTCATCTTCAAAGAAGAAAGCAAAAAATTCCTACATTATGAAGGATAGTTCATCCATTATCTCTCACATCATATAACACATGCATTAACCCACACTTTTTCCTTCTCCCTCCACTTCTCTATTGAAACGTCACCACCAACGCAGCTTCTCATCCTTATTGTTGCTACAATAACCTAAAAAAACAACCATAGGGGAACCCAATCAAAGCACCTCCACCACCTTCAGTCACCTTTATCTTTCCCTCACCCATAGCCTTGGCTAAACTAGCCATTCCTATCCCCATCCATTTACCAAATTCACCACAGCTTCCCCCTTTCTTCTATTACTTGGATGCGACACTAATAATTGAACACCAACCCCACCATTTGATTCACCAACTTCATCCCACACTCCATCTTTGGCTAACCACACTGAAACTCCCCTCTTCATTTTCCTCCCTCAACTATAGCAACAAAAACCTCACCACATCATCACCTTTTGGCCAAACCAACCACAACACTCCCCTCCACCTTCAGTTACATTTGTTGAAACCCACCCCTTACTATAGCCATTTCCACCGGTGCATAACCCCCTTCTTTGGTCATTACCACCGCTGCTCACCACATAGCAATGGAAGCTTGTACCATTGCCACCCCCTTGGCTTCGCATTTGTTGTCATTCCTCCTCTCTTGGTTAAGCAAGTTATAATAATGTGGATTGTTTCAATTTTCCTCCATTCTTTGACCCTTCCATTCCCTTAACATTTCCTTAAGTATATGATTTAATCCTAATAGTATTTTATTATGGTTTCTTAGGTGAAATTCTTGAGGTTTCAAAAGAGGAAAAATAGGATTTACGTGCCTAGAGACCGAAGCCTTTTTTGTACGAATAATTATCATAGTCTAGGATTTTGTTACTAATTTTTGTGTATGTTTTTGTGTTATACCAAGTTATTGTTATCATGTGATTAAATTTATGATTATTAATGTTATGATATGAGATTGATATTATATGATATAAGATACGTAAGTGGATATTATATGATATCGTTATTCTATATTAAAAATATTTGGTGTGATATATGTCTATAAATGGAGTTTATGAAGGAATGATGAGTGTGAAATTAGTATAATAAGGTATGTGCTGACAAATGAAGGATTTGGAAATAATATTACTAAAACATATAAGATTTGCATAAAGTAAGGGCTTCGGTTATTGGTAAGGGCATTTTGGTTAATATAGGAATCATGGTATTTTTAATGTGTTTATTAATTTAAAATATGCTAAAGAGTTTATAGGAAGCTTTTAGAGTAGTAATGAATGGCCTAAGTTAATAAAGTATGAAAATGATCTAATTTGGGAATAGTAACCCTAAAATAAAAAGGCTATTATCACATGTGTGAAACAGTAGATTTATATCACAAAAAATGAATATGTTTTTGATATTAGTGTTTTGGTAATTTATATTAAATCTAGTAATTATATGGGCCCTACAGGAAAGGTTATGATCTACTTGTGAAATTAGGGTATATAATCCCCAAGAATAGTAACTTTTAAGATAGGGCTATTATCACATGTATAAGACCTTAAAGTTAGGCCTTATTATTCAAGTATACTAATAAAAATTATATTTGGGGAAAATTTACTAAGTTTGGTGGATAAATAAGCAACATAAGAAGAGTTATAACCTAAGGGTGGAATTAGAGAACGACCTTATGATCTTTGTGATGTGCTTTATCTTCTTTAAGTATGTTCTATACTTTCCAAATCAATCATTAATAAGAAATTAATCATTTAAATCAAAATATTATGTGAGTTGCGGTAAGGTGTTTTATGGGTTTATTACAGCAAACGATAATAGTGGCTTAGATGTGTTATCTCTAAGAGGTGCATTAGTTTATTTCATTAGATGAAGAATATAGGGGCCCTAATACAAATCTGAAAGATAATACTATTTAACATAATTAACCTAATAGATAAGATATTAATGATTTAAAGTAGAAGAGTACATGAGTCAGGACTGAGGTGTTAGGTTTGTTCTATCGAATGATAATAGTATCTCGGGTGTGTTGTCCCTGTTTCGGACTATTTTACCAGTTTAAGAATAGTAGCTTAGGAACAGTTTTCCCCAAGAGATGTTGATTGTGTTCCATCGAATGATAATAATGGCTTAGGTGTATTTTCCTTGAGAGGTTCTTTAGACCACTCCATCAGTTTAAGAATATTAGGGTCCCTAAAATTAAGGTAAATAAAAGAATGAAAATTATTATATCAAATAAAAAGGCATAGATTGGTAATTACTTTGTTATATTTTATGGGTTTTGCTTGTGGAATTATTCTCTACTATGAATGCATGTATTTAATTGAATCCTGACTTGACAAAATTATCACCTTACTTAGTACGTAGCATACTGACCATTCTTTTTATGGGTGTTACTTATTCCTATGAGTAGATAACCCTAATGCCTTTATACAGGTCATTGAGGACCAACTAGATGAGTTTTCTACCTATGATGCTCTGTATGGGGGTAGAGTGATGTTTTGTATAAGGGCATGGGTGTATAGTCATGTTACTCATGGAATAGTTTTATCTAGATATCTATGTGGATTCTTAACTCCATGGTATCTCTTTTGTTTGTATTTTATTTTACTTGAAGTTAAGCTCCAAACTCATATTTATGGTTATAAATATACTCTCATGTATATTTATTCTATTATTTTATTGTACTTATAGTTAAGCTCCAAACTCATATTTATGTTTATAAATATACTATCGTGTCTATTTACACTATTTTACATTTAATAGTTTTATCCTTATGATTTATTTAAGGATGGTAATGTTTATAAATATACTATCGTGTCTATTTCCTCTATTTTACATTTAATAGTTTTATCCTTGTGATTTATTTAAGGATAGTATGGTACACTAAACTTACATCAGTTATGTCAGTAACACCTAGTATTTGGGTTATAAGCTTCCACTGTAAAAATAAATTTATTTTAGTAGTAAATTTTGGGATGTTACATGATCAGGGTTATTTTTGACAATGGAAGGAAAGACAAAGAAAAATGGAGAAGGCAAAGAAGAGAAAAAGGAAAAGGATAGTGGATGTTATCAACAATAGAGAGATGGATGTTAGCTAGGTGAGGCGTAACAGCCAGGATAGGAAGAATAAAGGAAGTCTTTATGGTCGTTTTTAGATCTAAGGTGAGGGTGGTGTTGGGTGGTTATGGATTGAAATAAAGGAAAGGGAGAAGGGTGCCTTTATGGTTAGATTTAGGCACATGGGTTGCTGATGGAAAAACGAAAACCCATAGGGAAAAAGCTTAGATTTAAGCGTGGCATAGGGTAGATGGGTTGGGAAGGTCTAGTAGAAGAGAAGGGTGTAGGGATTAGGGTAGTAGAGGCATTAGGGATGGGAAGAAAAGGAGAGGGAAGGCATGTTCATAATATATAGGGGGCACACCTAGTTTGAAGGGGAAAAGGGCAAGGGCAACAAGGGTGTAGGGGAAAGGAAGTGTTTAGCTCAAAAGGGGAAAGGATGGGTTGGTGCATAGGGAAAGAAAGAAAATAAATAAAAAGGGAAAATAAAGGGAGCAAAAAAAAAGGAAATGGTGGAAATAAAGAGAAAAGGAAAATAAAATGTATTTATAGTTAGGATTAGAATTAGGTATGGCTTTAGGATTAGGTTAAAATTAATTTATCTAAGGTTTTTGTACCAGATTAGAAGAAAAAAACTAGGGAAATTTTTATCAATTTACGGTGGGTTTAATTTATTCTAAAATATCCTATCATAATTACAACTAATTTTTGTTATCTATGGGGCAGTAAGATTTATCTACAAGTTACAAGAATTGTACCACAAAAATTTCTCTTCAAAGGCCACCTAAAGAATCACCTAATAAAACAAGACCCAAAATATACATGTTAGCACTAATAAAACACAAATAATTAACTAGCATAATCAAACATTTAGAAGAAAAGCTGAAAAAAGAAATAACCAAACCGAGGGTGGGTAATATGAATTATTCATGTTGCCTAAACTCCTCAGCATGGGGAGCGCATGCACGAATAAGGTCACAAGTCCAAACTCATGTATAGTGGTGGCTAGAATGTTGGCAGCTACATTAGGCCAATAAGCTTTATGAGGGAAACGCAAGGCTATAATTAGGTGGCATATTAGAAGATGTGCAGGGTAGTTTCTCCACCAATAAATTTTTGGATGGTTGTTGCACTAGAACTTGCTTGACAAGGGGTTGGGGTCTGGTTGAGCTCTAATAGAAGCTCAATCATGGTGGTGTTGGAGGTCCTTGTTTTGTAACACATCGAGTTAATACAATTACATGGGGGCTATTGGAATAGCACCCTAGACCCATAAAGGTTGTGGGAGCTACCCTAAAGGATTTTTGGAGTGATTAGTTGGCCTCATAGATCAAAACAAACCTTTCCAGCTTGCTTTATCCTCACTCGCATATTTCCCAAGAAATTTATTAAAAAAAAATTTGAAGCTTTTCATGGGGTCACCCATCCTAAAAAAATTTCCCCAATAAGAAAGCTTAGCTATGAAGTTATTAGAAAGAAATTACCAAAAGTATGGTATATTATGTTGATATAAAAAGGAATATCTTATAATAGTCTACTCAATTTGAGGGTATTATAGCTTGCTAGAGGACAAGTGAGGCATGATAGATGGGGAATTATGCTCGATAAAGAAGCTTGGTTGAGGTGGTGATTAGTTCAATGTTGGAACATCAAGATTGGAGTTCTTCTAGGTTGGAAGCTATCATTGTAGGAAAAAAGGATGGACTAACACTGGAGGTTTGTGTTGTGATGAAGCTTCGGTCATGGTAGTGGTTGGAGATGTATAATGCAGTAAAAATGTGACTATGATTCAACTTATGAAGGTGGAGGTTCTAGTCATGTAAAATACACATGCATGTGAGGGTGTAACACACGAATTATGAACGTAAAAGGGATGATGCTAGTGGTTGGTGAAGGATTTAGGGTTGAATACAATATGGGGAGTGGTTCTAGGGATGGAAAGTTTTGAGTGTATGAGGGATGAAAAACATATATGGGTGAAGTGGTCAACAAGGTTGGTCATGCGAGAAAGAGGGAAAAAACTGAGCAAGCTAGTTGCAAGGTGTTGGGAGGAAAAAGAAACTAGGCAACTGATACTAGGGTTAGAGGAGAACTAAGAAATGAAGGAGGGAGGCAATTTACGTGAAATAGTGAAAGATAAGTTGGTGTAAAGAAAGAAAAAAAATCATGTGCCAATATGAGTGTAGAGGAAAAAATAAAATACGTGACAAGGTTGATTCTGGTGATGGAACAATGTAGTGTAGGGGGTTATTTAGTACACAAGAAAAGAAAACCCAAGGTGGAGTAGGGGTTTCTTGATAGAGGGAAGTCATTGCATGGGAATGGTTGAAGGATAAGGCAAAATATTACAGGGATGAACTACCAGAGGGAGGGAGGGAGTATGGTAAAGTTATAGGGTTGGTTTGTGGTAGAAATAATAATAAGAGGATTAAGGGATAAAATAAATTAATAATAACAAATAAATTTAAGAGATTATTAAATAAAAAAATTTCACATAATGAATATTCCTTAAAAAATTAATCTACTAGTCTATATTATTAACATAAAATAATACTAAACATAATAATAAAACATCCAATCTATAGCACCCCAAAAATTTACTACTTAAAAATTTTGTTTTATTTAAAGTATAGAGAAAGGAAAAACCATAAATTTCTGGAGTTACCACCATACTTAATATTAGACCGGTTTCGTCATACCGTTCTATTACCAAGTAGTAAGACTAAAAAGATCAAAATACAATTTACTCAAATTCAAACTTTATTTAAATCAAAGTAGCGCAATAAATTCATTACAAGAGTAAAACCCACTAATAGTAGTTACAAGAATAGAGATTATTTTAAACAAGAAATAAAAAGGTAAAAGAGAAACCCCAAAACTATTTTCGGACAATCCTTACGCTCTCACCCAATATTAGCTTGAATAGTACCTGTAATAGATCTGCAAGGGACACTGCATATTGAATAGGTAGGGGTCCACAAATAGAACCCTTTAGTACTATAGTACTGAGTAACCCTCTATACCAAACTGAAAGACAAGACCCACATGCAACACATAATATATAATGATATAAAATGACAACATGTGCAGACACAGAGATAAGCATAAGCAACTTAAGAGATAATACACAGTACAATGCCCCATAAAATAAGGAATACATAATACAAGGCCCATTCACCTAGCGATTCCATAACATACCAAGAGAGAGACAGGTACCAAGGTTAAACTTATATTATAACAATAGATCATGAATATCATGATGATGAAAATAACTATTTGGTCTTAAGCCATTAGATGAATATCATACAATACCATCTCTTGAATTATATCCATGTGAGTGTTGGAACCCCACTATTATAGTTGGTGGACCAAAAATACACTTCAGGGTAGAACGCACCTGATCACTATTGTTTGCCGTTGGATCAGTCTTTAGGGTAGAAGGCTCCTAGTCACTATTATAACCAGTCGATTTGTTTGACCCTGACTCATATGGTATTCCATTATAAGTGATTAATATTTTTCCATGATTTATTAACATCCAAGATTTGGTTTATTGAGTTCAGGATCCCCCACTATTATAGCCGGTGGACCGGAATACACTCCAGGATAACACACACCTAGCCATTATTATAACCAATGGACCAGTACACACATACAACTTCCAGAGCAAAGCACTCCTGGCCAATATTATAACTGGTGGACTAGTATACATGCTATAATCCATCTACGCCCCACTCAATAATCTTTCATTTTACATGATTAGTTTTTTCCATTTAGTTAGCATAACAAATCCATTTCTTTAACTCGAGGGGGAGATCAAAAATCTAGAGATGCAAAGGTACATAGGTCATATCGGTGCATACAAGCAACACAGTACCCTTCAACCACAACCCAGGGACGTAAAGGTTCCCTAATCGCACTGGTGCACAAGGACACATAGTACCCTACCGACAAGGACACCTCATTCATAAGTATACGTATCCCCTAAATAGGTCTATAGAGCTAGATAGAGTAAGATATAAGGCCTCGTTGGGGCACTAAGGCACACTAGCAAATACTAGAATAATTGTGGGCTAAGCAGCGTCTTTAGGGTAGCGACCCCTAAAGAGCCACCATTCCCAATCTCAAGGTCTTCCACTTTCATTGTTAGTGTATTAATTAAGGTGACCACAAAAAGCACAAAAACTACATACTTATTCACTTCCGTTTGTTCCTGTTATTATTATGTAATCCTTATTCATACAGTTATCCATGTTGACCAAAAGAAACCACTAAGAACATCCTTATATCATCCAATTCCAATTCAGGATTCATGACCATTTATTTATATGTCATAAAGGTTATCATATCATAATCATAATATGGTCTTAGAGTCTACATTGAAGGATCATGGAACAATTAACCCTAGCATGCCCTTATATCACATCCAACACACATTACCATGCATGATTAATGATTAACGCATTTCTTTCATAAATATGAGATAAACACCATATCATACCCTTAGTTGTCCATCTAACCCCAGGTTATGCCATGTTCTTGTGATACTCACTGATTTATCAAATCACCTTATTTTAAGCCTGTTTGGTTTTGCTTTTAATAAGTAATTTTTTATAAAATTAATTATAAAAAGTAATTTTAGATTAAAAAAAAATAAGTTTTTGGTTTTACTTCTAATAAGTAATTATAAAAAAGTGATTAATAAAAATTACTTTCTAAAAGTAATAAAGTATAAGTAATTTTTACATACTTTCCAAAACTACTTCTACAACACACGCTGTACTTTATAATATCTTCATATATATGTTTCATATTATTTTTAATACTTAATATTATAGAATTTATATAATAATAATTATTACCACTAATTATTACCAAAAAGTATATATAGGAAGATAAAAATTGAAGATGAAAAATAAAAATTAAATTTGTAGAAAAATAAAAATCAAATAATAATAAAGTACAATAAGTAATTTTTTAATATTAATCACTTATACAACAAAAGTAAAAACAAACATATATTTTACTTCCCAAAGTACTTTTTAAAAAGTAGATTTATAAAACTAGTTTTCTATAACACTCCAAAATTCACTATTTTTTTTAAACGGAAGCAATAAAAATAGAAATACTTAAATTAAAACCTATGAATTCTAGGGATGTTATCGCCACACTTAGTACCAAACCGATTCTCTCCGACCGTTTTAGTACCAAGTGCTAAGGCAAAAAAAAAAGATTGACATTAAACTCAAACCAACAGTTCATAAAAGAACTAGAAAGATCATACATTAAAAATCAGAGTACGCGTAAAGAATCATGAATCAGAGTACATGGTCAAAATTCCAAAAAGAAGAAATAAAACTTTCACAAGATAAAAGTTTCATCTAGAATACTCAATACAAAGTAGTCACTCATAAAAGGAAAAATCTGATACAAAAAGAATAATTGAAGTAAATAAGATAACAAGAATAGGGGATCTGGCCACACTACTCTCGATCTTCGAGCCAAAACATGCTCAACACTCAGCCTCGACTGATGTCTCACCCACTTGCACAAAGTGAGAAGGGCCTACTACTCGTGGGAATGAGCAGCATCCATAAAAGGGGTGATCAGTACGCTACGTACTGAGTAAGGTAATCATGCACTAAGGCCAACACAAAAATCACATAAACCATGCAGAAGAAATAACAAAAGCATATAGACCATCATGATAACATACTATCCTACAATCATTCAGTAGATACAAATAGGCCCAATTATAGTCCGAATTAATTACTTAATTAATCTCTTATAAGAAATCGATTCACACCATGCATTTTTATCAAATCCATGCGAGTAAGAGAACCTCCCACTATTTTAACCGGTGGCTCGGTCACATATAGGGCATCATGCCTAAACGCTATTATAACCGGTGGATTGGTCACACATAAGGTAAAACCCTAACCACTATTATAATCGGTAGATCGGTCACGCATAGGGTAAAACTCGAACCACTATTCCTTACCGGTGGATCGATCTAGTTCCTGACTCGCATAGTGTTCCACTTTTAGGTACCTTAGCAAAAACTCTAGTTTGGGTTTATTAAGTTCGATGTCCCCCACTATTATAACCGATGGATCGGTCACACATAGGGAATCCTTCCCTAACCACTATTATAACCGGTGGATCGATCACGCATAGGATAAAAACCCTAACCACTATTCCTAACCAGTGGATCGGCTGGTCCCGTCTCAATACTTTAAATGATTAATGTCTTAAGTATCTTATTCAGTAGCTTTCACCCAAGACATGCATGAATAACTCCCTTTACACTTATCCTCCAATTAACCCGTATCATATCATGAGAACCCTACGCCTCCTAACTTGTCCGACAACCTTTCCTCTATACTCAAACTCACACCAGAACTCCAACACCAAAATATATGAGTCAAAGCCCACTACTACACACCTCCAAGTTCACTTACTTCCTTACTCTAGGGTTAAAATACCCCAAAAATCCTAATTATGGAATTATGGCAAAATGATAATTTATAAGAGAAAATTAAGAAAATATATTACTTCATTAAATAAAGAGGAAATTAATTGAGGAAAATAAGGAGAAAATAATAAATAAATTATTTAGAAAATTTTGGACATTTTACTAATTAAAATGGAAGTTAAGGGCAATTTATCCAAAATAGCCTAACTAATTTAAAAATGGATTTAATTATTATAATTAAAATAAGTATTATTAAAATTAAATATCTAAATTAATTATATAAATAAATAAAGACCAAATACCCCCAACCCAACTTACTTTATCATTTTCCATTTTCCTTTTTCTCCTTTCTTTTCTTTTTCTTCCTTCCTCCTTTATTTTTTTTCTTCTTCTTCTTCTCCCGGTTTGGGCCAGCCCGCGGCCCAAACTCTCATTCCTCCCAGCCGTCTCGCGTGCCAGGCCCGTCAACTCCTTCGTCGCCCATTGCCCCCAGCCGCCCGAACCACCCTCTTCTTTCTTTTTTTTTCTCCCCTTGGACCGACCGGTCCAGTCGTCGTCTTCCTCCCTCCCAAACCCTGATCTGCAACTGCCAAACCCTGCAGCCCTGCCGCCGATAGCAGTACGTCGTCCGGCCTCCCCTCTCTGCCCTCTCCCCGTCATTGTCTTTCTATTTTCGACCCCGACCAAGTCCCTCTCTCCCCTTCCCGCGTGCCCACCTATTTCCCTTTTCCTCTCCCCTTCCCCGACCCAGCCTGCCATGGCAGGACCTGCACCGCCTGCCACCGGCCGGCCACCTGCACACCTGCCCCGCATGCCTCCTTCTCCCCTTGTCGTTTTCCCCTTCCAATTTCCTATAAATACCCCCATTGGCAGCCCCAATCATCTCCCTTTTCGATTTTTGCCCCAAAACCCTACCTCTCCGCCGCCTCAAAAAAACGGGCTTTCCGCCGTCACCGGAGACCGCCGCCGCCACCTCTTCCCACCGTTATCATCCCTGCAAATCCCTCGACAAAACCAAGCCACCGCCGCCCTCCGCCTTGCCTTGCACGTGCTGCCCTAGACGTGCAAAGTTCCTATCTCGAACCCCAGCCTTCGCCGCCCTTGCGCCGCCTTCCACCGCCAACCCAGCCGCCACCAGCACCTCCTCCACCCTTCAAAACACCCAAGGAAGCTTCCTCTACCTTCCCCTGCCTTCAACTCCCCCTGCCTCCCTCTCCTCCTTCCTCCCTCATCTTCCACCTCTCTCCACCACCCTCGACTGCCGCGCCAACCACCGCGCGCCGCCACCCCTTGCCACGCCACCACCCTCACTCCACTCCCCTTCACCTGCTGTTTCTTTCCCCACCTCAAACTCCTCCTTTTCCCCTCCCATCTAACCACCACCTCCATCTTTCCCCCTCTTCTCCTCCTCCACCGCCGCCGCCACGCGCCGCCGCCGGACCACCACCGACCCTAGGTGGTTCTCCACTCATCCAAACCCTAATATCCCTTTTATATAACTGCTACTATTTTCTACTAATATTAATACTAATATACTTATTATTATTATTATCATCATTATTACTTTTATTATTATTATTATTGTTATTATTATTATTATTATTATTATTATTATTACCATTATTATTGTCTCTATTATTAATGTTCTTATTTTCTTATTAATACTAACATCCCTTTTAAACCCTAACTTGTTATTAGTATTAACATTTTATCATTATTATTTCTATCATCCTCACTATGGTTATTATTATTATTGCTTACCCTTACTTGGTTGTATTATTATTATTATTATTATTATTATTATTATTATTATTATTATTATTATTATTATTATTATTACTATTATTATTATTATTATTACTATTATTATTATTACTATTATTATTATTATTATTATTATTATTATTATTATACTTAACACATTTATCACTATTGTTAATAATAATACTACTTTTGTTCTTATCCATGTTACTTAACTCAAGCTTGTAAATATCATGTGGTGGTTAACTAAGAAGAGTACTTGAACCTTATTACCATACCATTTAACATTAACCCTAACCTCATTACTAGGACACTATTATTAGCTATTACTATTATTACTACTATCACTACCTTATTATTGTAATCAAAAGCATTTGAACCCTTTTATTATTCAAGAATATACAACTATTATCATTATCACCCTTAGGAATAATTTACTTGTAATATTGTGACCTTATAATATTATCATTTCAAATATAACACTATTAATAGACTTGGCCTTAAAACGCTAGGGTTTCTATCACTAGACATTAGTGTCACTATTTTATTAATACTAACACTATTTTCCTATAGCTAGCATAAACCCTATTACTACAAGATTAGAACTAATGGGTTTAATAAAATAAGTGTAACAATAAGTATCAAAAAATAAATATATTTTGACTACTAATATTTAGTATACTAATTCTAAGGTAAAAACCCTAGTTTTTGTATAATACCCTTTTTAGTAATAAAAACCCTAATCCTAAACTAGAATAAGGGTTGATGGTACTTGTAAGGGAAACTAATACTTAGCATTTTCCCCTTTTATAGGTAACCCTGACCAAAGCCCTAAGGAGTTATAGGAGCGTGCTCCAAGCCCGGCGTCGCCTTAGGTAAGGACGAAGCTAATGGCCTTGTGCTATATGCGACATGGATGTGTTGAATGTTGTGTATGCCATGCTATGCCATGTATTATATGATTTGTGTATAACTTGCCTTATGTGTAGCACAGCTTGGAGATTGAGGTATGTTGTATGTGCTTCCATGATATGAGCATGACATGTATATGTATGATGTTTATGATGTACTATGTTATGGCCCTCTAGGACATGCATGTTAGGATAAATGGTAATATGAGTTGGGAATATAAGGATGACCGGAAATAAATGGGAAGTGAGACCACTAAGGGGGATATGAGGTTGACCTAAGTACCTCATGATCTATGAGAGAAGATTTAAGTGGGAGGAAGGTCCGAAATAAATGAGAGTTGGGAACCATGCATGGGAGTCTTGAAGTTTGTATGGTGGTATTAGTGATTTCATGGTGGTATTAATGGCTTATGGTAGTATTAGGGTTTGCATGGTAGTGTTATGGTTTGGTAGTATTAATATTTGTATGGTGGTATTAGTGATTTCATGGTGGTATTAATGGCTTATGGTGGTATTAGGGTTTGCATGGTGGTGTTATGGTTTGGTGGTATTAATGTTTGTACGGTGGTATTAGTGATTTCATCGTGGTATTGATGGCTTATGGTGGTATTAGGGTTTTCATGGTGGTGTTATGGTTTGTATGGTGGTATTGATGTTCTATGGCGGTATTAATGGTTGCATGGTGGTATTAATGGCTGCATGATGATATTAGGGTTTGCATAGTGGTATTATGGTTGGAATGGTGGTTCGCATGGTGGTATTAGGGTCTGTATGGTGGTATTAGTGATTTCATGGTGGTATTAATGACTTATGGTGGTATTAGGGTTTGCATGGTGGTGTTATGGTTTGGTGGTAATAATGTTCGTATGGGGGTATTAGGGTCTGCATGGAGGAGTTAGGGTCTTGCATGGGAGTTAATGATTGTATGGGATTTAGGGTTTGTATGAAAAGTTCGAGAGGTTGCATGGGACATGTAACGTTTGCGTGGGAGTAAAATTTACGTATGAAAGGTTGATTTGGGATGTAAGAAAGGTAATGCAAGTATGATCTGAGTGTTTAACCTTTTTGGACGGAGAATAGTACGTGGAGTATTATAAGGGTATGGAGGAGACAGAATTAGGGTTTGGAGTGATTAACTCTGGGTCGTCGTGATTAAGTAGGGTTGGAGTAGCTAATTGTGAATTGTTGAGGATAATTAAGGTTTAGGATGGCTAAGTATGGTTTTATGGTAAAATAGGGTTAAGAGTGGGTAACCACGGTTTGGTGTGGACAATTAGGGTCGGTTATGGCTGCTTAGAGTTGTGGGTGTTATCATGTGTATTTATTGATTAAAGTGTAGTTATGAATGTGGGATTTTATTAGTTATGATGTGTACAGTATAAAGAGAATGATTTATGCATGTCAAGGGTGTGATGTGACTCAATAAGACACGGATAAGACATTAATTGCGTAAAGCGAAAGACTGATGAGCCCGACCCAGTCCGGTCCACCGGTTAGAATAGTGGCCAGAGGCGTTCTGCCCTGGGTGTTTATTTCTAGTCCACCGGCTATAATAGTGGTCAGAGGCGTTCTGCCCTGAGTGTTTATTCCAGTCCACCGGCTATAATAGTGGGGGATTCAGGCTCGACAGACCCAAACGAATAAGTTAACCCACAGGGAAGATACTAAGTACCTACAGTGAAACACCATATGAGTCGGGGCCAGTCCGGTCCACTGGTTAGAATAGTGGCCAGAGGCGTTCCGCCCTGGGTGTTGATTCCGGTCCACCGGCTATAATAGTGGTCAGAGGCGTTCTGCCCTGTGTGTTTATTTCCGGTCCACCGGCTATATTAGTGGGGCTCCCGCGCTCACATGGATTAATGAATAATGCTTTAAATGAATATGAATGAAGTAATTCATGGGAAAATACTAAGTACTTACAGCGAAACACCATGTAAGTCGGGGCCAGTCCGGTCCACCGGTTAGAATAGTGGCCACAGGCGATCTGCCCTGGGTGTTGATTCCAGTCCACCGGCTATAATAGTGGGGCTCCCGCACTTACATGGATTATTAAAGAATATGTGTGAAATGGACATATTATTAACGAGGACAAAGAATAAGTCACCGGAAAGTACTCAGGCCTTATCTTGTGTGTTATCGCATGTTACTTATGTGATCGTGCTATGTGGGCTATGTGGTATGATTGTATGGTTGGCCTTAGCGCACCTGCGTCCTTACTCAGTATTGGACCCGTACTGATACTACCTTGATTGAATGGGTCCTGTGATGATCCACCGATGGTGGGGAGCAGACCTCTTGTGCAGGTTGATACTGTGTTGGGGTGGAAGGCTTGACCTGAGTGAGTAGGCAATCCGGATATTGATCATTCAGGATTTATTTTTATTTAGCTGTATTTTGTATTACATTCTTGTTTTGAGAAACATATTCTGGGGTTGTAATCCTAAATCGTATTCTAACTTCTGTTTGACTTACCTCTTATTAAGGATTTATGTTAAATGTCGTCTTGAGTTTTATGATACTTCGTACTAAATGTTGATCGGATTTAGCCTTAGCACTTAGTAATGGAACGGTAGAAGTGAACTGGTCTGGTACTAAGTGTGGCGGTAATGCCCCCGAGTTTACGATTTTATCCTTTGCTTCCGCTAAACCTTTCGATTTGAATGAAATTTTTCAGTAGTAAATTTGGGGGTGTTACAAGGGTTTTTCCCCCAAAAACCCTAATTTAGGCCTCAGTGGTCCATCTTACTTCACTTCACACAACCCAAATCAATTTAACACTCCACACACCACAACTCATAAATTCCATTCTCATAATTACACTTTAATCACCAAATACACATGATACAAAAAACCTTAAGCAGCCGCACCAAACCCTAATTGTTCACACCAACCCTAAATCGGTCTCTTATGTACCTTTGTATTGCTCCACGTACTATTTTTCATCCAAAGTGTTCAAACAACCAAACAACACTTACATTACCTTCCTCGCATCCCAAATAAACTTTTCATATGTAAACTTTACTCCCATGCAGATGCTTACCTCCCCATGCAAACCTTCAAACTTTTTCATGCAAATCTTAAAACTCACACGTAAAAACCCTAGATTCAACCATGACAACCCTAGTTCCATCCATGCAAAACCCGAGATTCAATCCATGTAAAACCCTAAATGAGGTTCTCCCATATAAAACCATAAATTAGATTTTCCCATATAAAACCATAGATTAGATTCTCCCATACAAAACCATAAATTATATTCTCCCATATAACACCATAGATTAGATTCTCCCTCACGTAACCATAAATTCCCTATTTTACTCTTTCACTCATGGATCATTAAAATACTTAGTTCAACTCCCATCCCTTGGTCAACTCACTTCTTTTTAGTTAACTTACTCCCCTTTGATCAACTTATTTCCCATTTTCCATTTTCAACCTTTTTCCACACAATACCACTTTTATACATCCTCACATGCATGTCTAAAGGGTCACAAAACAATCATCACATACCACAATATTTCAACACATATACATAATACACATGCCATGCAAATACACAAAAACATACTTCAACTCCACATCATACCATATACGAAATAATTATAATGATAAACATGGAATACATAGCATACGAAGCTAATAATGCATATAAACACACAAAAGGCCTTAGTAACACCCTTACCTAAAATGACACCGGTCTTGGACCACGCTCCTATGCCTCCTTAGGGCTTTGACTGGTCTCACCTATATTCAGGAAAAACTAAAATTAGATTCCCTCCTACCAAAAATACTATTACTTATTAATTTATTCTAAGACTAGGTTTATGATAAAATAATAGCATATTAATAAAAATGACATTAACTAATTACTATCTTGCTAAAGATATAAGAAATAATAGTAATATTATAAAAGTTGATAATATAAGGTTGAAGACTTTACCCTAATAATAATAATGATATTAAAAAATATATAATAAAAAGATACTAAAAATAATAAGAATGATAATATTAATAAGAATAATAATAGTAGTAATAATAATAATACTAAAAATACTAATAATAATATGATTCAAAATAAATGGTGGAATAAGGGCTGCTACCCTTCACCAAAATAATACTAATAATAACATTAGTAAAATTAATAACAAAATTTAGTAATAATAATAATAATGAAATAGTAATAATAATAATAATAATAATAATAATAATAATAATAATAATAACAACAACAATAATAATAATAATGATAAAAACCATAATAATATTGGAAAAATAATAATAATCATAATGGTAATAATAGTAACGATAATAATCGAAGATAAAATAAAGTAGGGTTTCAACCCTACATTGAATAATAATAAACTTATTAAATAACAATAATAATAATAATAATAATAATAATAATAATAATAATAATAATAATAATAAGAATAATAAGAATAATAAATGCTAATGATAAAATTAATAATAATAATAATAATAATAATAATAATAATAATAATAATAATAATAATAATAATAATACTTGATATTTATAATACTACTACTACAATTCAAAATAGACACAATAGGGTTTCAGTCCTATATTTGATAGTAATGTTATTCACTGCTCTTGAATCTATACAAATACACCATGTACCAACTTTTTTATGAACTAGTAGAGCAAGAACACTACAAGGGCTCATACTTTCTCTCACAAATCCTTTATCCATAAGCTCTTGGATTTGTTTTTGTAATTCCTTAGCTTCTTATGGGTTACATCGATAAGCAGGTTTATTTGGAAGAAGCAGTCCAGGAATAAGATCAATAGCAGGTTCCATACCTCTTTTAGGTGGTAATCCAAGAGGTAAATCATTAGGAAATACATCATGATATTCATCAAGCAGCTTATCTAGATTAGGAATATCATGTTGTTGCTCCCCAATTTTAAAATATTTAGCAACTAAGGCATTGCAAATTCTTTCTTCTTCTATGCACATTTCCATAGCCTTTTCATGTAGAAATAATCTCTTTTTATCATCACTCAAAGGCATATTATCACATAGAGAAGGTGTTAATCTATACAATTGTTTTCCCTTTTTCATCACATATTCATTACTTACTCCATCATGAGTTGCTTTTCTATCATATTGCCATGTTCTTCCTAAAAGTAAGCCACAAGAATCCATAGGAAAAACATCACACAAAACTTCATCATGGTAGTCTCTAATGAAAAATGTGATTAGGGTTTAGGATGATTAGTTCTCTCTAAACCAAGCTTTTTAACCATTTCTTCACTAGCAAAATTTGTACATAAACTACTATCAATAATGAGTCTACAAACCATATCACCTATTTTACACTTAGTTTTAAAAAATTTCTCTCTTTGAGTAGGTGTCACATTAGGTTGAATTTGTAACACTCTTTGAAGCACAAAACATGGGTCTCCTTCTTCTTCACCTATGGTTAAAATTACATAAGGAGATTCGATTTCTAGATTCTCATCTTCACTACATGGTTCCATGTCTTCTATTTCACTCAAGGTTAAAGCCCTTTGGTTAGGACATTCTCTAGCAAAGTGCTCATATCCTTTACATTTGAAGCATTGTTTATTAGACATTTCAACTGAAATGCCCAGAAAATTTCTAATTTTATAAATTATATTTAAATGATATTTTATTAGAAAAATTATTTAAATAAATTACTTTTATTAAAATAAAAAGGAATTCATTAGAAAAAATTAAGAAGAAATTTGTAAGTATTTTTATTAGAGAAATTTTGGTATTTTGGATAATTAAATACTTTACTTTGGGAATTAATTAAATAAATTATTTTATATAAAATAAGAAGGAGAAAATAGTTTCAAATTAATATTAATTTTATAAATAATTTAATTGGAGAAATTTAGGGTGTTTTGCTAATTAAAATGGAATTTATGGAAAATCTTTTAAAAATCATAATTTAGCCTAAAAAGGGATTTAAATATTAGTTTATTTAAATATTATTATTTTTAAATATCCCAAATATTTTAATTAATTTAAATACCCAACATAATTATTTTTCTCTTTTTCTTTTTTCCCTTTTTTCCTTTTTTCTTCTTCCTTTTCTTTCTTTTTCTTTCTTTCTTCTTTTTCTTTTTCCTCTCTTTTTTTCTCCCCGTTTGGGCTGCCTCTCCCGCAGTCCAATTCCCTCCCCCCTTCCTTCTTCGGCACGGCCAAGCCCACGCTCGTCGCCCTTCTTCCGCCCCTTGAAGCATTGTGTGTCATCCCTTTTTGCATCGAAACTCTAAGTTTCATTTAAATGCACCCTAACCCCTACCGACCGGCCCAGTCTCCCCTCTTTTCTTTCTTTTTTTCTTTCCTGGACCGCCGGTCTAGCCCCCCCTTCTTCTTCCCCCAGCCCCTCGCACCTGCCAACCCCGATGCCACCGACGCCTGTCACCTTCGCCGCTCGCCCTGGTTTTTCGCCGGTGATATAGCCCGATTTGACCGGCATTTTCCTCCCTTTCTCTTCCCCTTGTTTTGGCAGCCCCATAAACCCTATCAACTCTCCCTTTTATCCCGCGATACTCTCTGTCTCCTATGCAACCCTTGCCCCGTTTTGCTGCCACCGACCAACCCTCGCCTCCGGTAAGCCCGAACCCTACTGCATTATCCCCTCACTGACCCAAATAACCCTAAACTCTCCTCTAACTCTATAAATATCCTCACAATCTACCCTGTTTCGAGTTTTGATTTCCTAACCTAGAAATCCTTCCTTGTCGCCGCCACTCCATTAGACGCCTCTTCCTCCGCCTCCGGCCAACTTCGCCGCCATATCTAGCCACCAAACTCTTCCAAGAACCTCCCTCTAGCTAACCAAACCATTCATCACCCTCGATTATTTCTGCACAAGCTACCCCGGCTGTGCCAATTATCCTTCCCGATCAACCCTGTTTTCTGCCTTCGCCACCCTTTGCGCCGCCCTTAGCCACCTCTTCCGCCGCTTCCGCAGCTTCTTTCACCTCCAAAATCTTCTACAGACCCTCCTCTATCTCCCCATACCTTTATTTTCCTCTTTCTCCCTCTCCTTCTCTCCTTCTCTTCTTCTCCTCCATTCGGCCACCACCATCGCCACCACCTTTGGCTACGCCGCCACCCTCATTCTGTCCATCTCCTTCTGGGTAACTCAAAACACCCTAGCTCCCATCTTAATTCTCCCTATCTTATTCCCAGCATGCAACTTTCCCCTCTTTCTTTTCTTTTTCTGGCCGCCGCCGCCGCTGCCGTGAACCACCGCCGGTGCCGCCTATCCCCACCAGCCTATGGTTGAACCCTAAACCCTCTCAGCCCCTTTTTTTATAACTCTTAAATTATTTTATTTTAATTATTTGCATATAAATACTATTATTATTATTCTTAATATTTATATTTTTAATATGCATTATTATTATTATTATTATTATTATTATTATTATTATTATTAATGTTTTTATTATTATTTATGTTGAGGGCTGAAGCCTATTGTATTTTAATTCGATTTTATTATTATTCTTCTTATTATTTCTATATTTACTATTATTAATATTAAAATGTTATAAGTATAATTATTATTATTATTCCTATTTCGAATTTCCATTATTCTTATTCCATTATTATTAATACAAATATTTTAACATTAGTTTTGCTAATAATGTATTATTATTATTATTATTATTATTATTATTATTATTATTATTATTATTATTATTATTATTTCATCACTATTATTATTACTAAATTTGGTTATTTAATTTACTAATATTATTATTATTAGTATTATTATTAGTAGTATTATTTTAGTAAAAGGGACGAAGCCCTTATTTTACTATTTTTTGAGTAATGTCCTTCTTATTATTATTGTTACCGTTTTTATTAACCTTATTATTATTAATATCGATATTATTTTTGGTATTTTTGCTATTATTATTTTAATATTTTATCAAAGCCTAGTCTTATATTAAGTTAGTTTTTAATAGTATTTTTGATAGGAGGGAGTCTAATTTTAGCTTTTCCCTCATAATAGGTGAGACCAGTCAAAGCCCTAAGGAGGCATAGGAGCGTGCTCCAAGACCGGTGACGTTTTAGGTAAGGGTTTACTAAGGCCATTGTGTGCTTATATGCATTATGTGCTTCATATGCTATGTATTCTATGTTTATGATTATTAATTATGTCGTATATTGTATGACGTGGAGTTGAAGTATGTTTTTGTATGGCATGTGTATTATTTATGTATGATGATATGTGTTGTGACCCTATAAGACATGCATGTGAGGATGTTGATGTGGTGGTGTGGGGAAAGAATGAAAAATGAGGATGGAGAAAGAAGTTAACCAAGAGATGTGAGCTGACCTAAGTATTTTAATGATTTATGAGTGGAAGAATAAAATGGAAAATGTAGGGTTTCGTGTGAGAGAATATAATTTATGATTTTATGCAAAGAATATGATATATGATGTTAATTGGGAGAATGTAAATTATGATGTTATATGGGAGAATCGAATTTATGATGTTAATTGGGAGAATCTAATTTATGATGTTATATGGGAGAATCGAATTTATGGTTTGTTTGGGAGAATCTAATTTATGATGTTATTTGGGAGAATGTAATTTATGATATTATATGGGAGAATCTAATTTATGATTTGATTGGGAGAATCTAATTTATGATTTGTTTGGGAGAATCTAATTTATGATGTTATTTGGGAGAATGTAATTTATGATATTATATGGAGAATCTAATTTATGATTTGATTGGGAGAATCTAATTTATGATTTGTTTGGGGGAATCCAATTTATAGTTTTGCTTGGGAGATTCTAAATTATGATTTTATGTGGGAGAATCTAACTTATGGTCTTGTATGGGAAAATCTAATTTGTGGTTATGAATGGGAGAATCTAATCAATTGTAAGGTAAGGACGAATCTTTGGGTTTTATATGGTTTGAGTTTAGGTTTGGTATGGGTGAATCTTTGGTTTTGTGTAGATTGAATTTAGGGTTTTGTACGACGGAATCATGGTTTGTATGGTGGTATTTATGGTTGTGTGGTGGTATTAGGGTTTGCATGATGTTATTAAGGTTGTATGGTGGTATTTATGGTTTGTATGGTGGTATTTATGGTTGTATGGTGGTATTAGGGTTTACATGGTGGCATTGATGGTTGAATGGCGGTATTAGGATTTGCATGGTTGAATTTAGGGTTCACGTGGAATTTTAGGGTTTTCATGAAAACGGTTCGAAGGTTTGCATGGGGAGATTAATGTTTGCATGGGTATGAAATTTACATGTGGAAAGTTAATTTGGGATGTAAGGAAGGTAATATAAGTGTTATTTGGGTGTTGAACTATTTTGGACGGAAAATTATACGTGGAGTTATAAAAAGGTCCGTAGGAGACCAAATTAAGGTTGTGTGGACAATTAGGGTTGTTGTGGTTGCTTATAATTTTTGTATTATCATATTCATTTGCTGATTTAAATGTAGGAGAAGTATAAAGTTAATGATTCGTACCTGTACATGGTGAAAGCTTTTGAATAAGATACTTAAGACATTAATCACGTAAAGTGGAAGATGTTGAGCCGGGCCCAGACCGATCCACCGGCATAATAGTGGCAGGGAATATTTCCCTCGCGACCGATCCACCGGCATAATAGTGGTAGGGCATGTACCCTCACGACTGATCCACCGGCTATAATAGTGGGGGATCCCGAGCTCAACAAAATCAAACCCTACGGTTGCTAAGACATGGGAAAGACACTAATTACTTACAGTGGAACACCGTACGAGAAGGGGACAGACCGATCCGCCGGCATATAATAGTGGCAAGGTATGTTACCCTCGCGACCGATCCACCGGCTAAAATAGTGGCAGGGCATGTACCCTCGCGACCGATCCACCGGCTAAAATAGTGGGGTTCCCGTACATGTATAGACTTGATAAAAAGTATGGTGTGAAATGAGTTCTGACTAGAGATTAATTTAAAATTTAATTCGGACTATATATGGGCCTTTGTACTTTTACCTGGATGATCACATGAGTTATGTTATCATGATTATGTTCTTTTATTATCCTGCATGATTTTATGTGCTTATGTGTAGGCCTTAGTGCTCGGTTACCTTACTCAGTACGTAGCGTACTGATCACCCTTTTCATGGGTGCTGCTCATTCCCACGAGTAGTGTGCCCTTTTGACTTTGTGCAGGTGGGTGAGACATCAGTCGGGGCTGTGTGTTAAGGATGTTTTGGCTCAAGTTCGAGAGTGTCGTGGCCGTATTTCAGTCTTTATGCGATTCTATTTCCTTTTATTATTTCTTTCGTATTGGAGTTATCCTCTTTGATTTATTACCTTGTATTGAGTATTTATCTTCTTTGATTTCGCACTCTGATTTCTATTCTATTATGGTTCATAAACGTTTATGCAAACTCTGATTTTTAACGTATGATCTTTTGAGTTCTTTTATGAACTGTTGGTTGAGTTCAATGAAGATCTTTTCTTAGCCTTAGCACTTGGTACTGAAACTGTCGAAGAGAACCGGTTTGGTACTAAGTGTGGCGGTAACATCCCCAGAATTCACGGGTTTTAAATTAAGTATTTTAATTACTTCCGTTTTCAAAAAAAAAATTAGTGAAATTTTGGAGTGTTACATCAACTATCTTATTTTTACCTTTTTCATCTTGGTTATTCATTTTATCATATGAAGATGTAGATTTACGCATGAAGGTATTTGAATAGGGTTTAGATGAGGTTGAAGCATTGAATTTAACATAGGCCTTGGTTGATTTTATTTATCTTTCAAATTTCAATTCCAACTTAATCAAGTCATCAAGAGAATTATATGCAAACATATCAAATTTGTCTCTTATCAAATTATTTAATCCACCTAAGTATCTAGCAAATTCTTGTTCTTTTCTTTCTTGTACATCACATATAAATGCTAGTTTTTCAAATTCTCTAGTGTATTCTTCTACATTAAACAATCCTTACCTTAGAGTTGTCATTTTCACATACATATCTTGTTTATATTCCCTAGGCACAAATTTTCTTCTTAGGTATTTTTTTAAGTTTTTCCCATGACTTAATTTTTTATGTCTCTTGTCTTTCTTAAGTTGTCATACCAAATCCTAGCAAATCTTTTGAACTTAAGAGTAGCAAGCTTACATTTTCTTTCATCATCATACTCTTTAAATTCAAATATAGCCTCAATTTCATGCAACCATTCAAACAATAATTCCATGTTCAATTCACCATAAAAATCAGGAAGGTCTAGTTTGATACCTTGATCTTCATTAGGTGCATGTTTTACTTGAAATTGATATGGTCTCCTATGATTGCTTGAGCCATATGAACGTATCTTCTCTTCTCCATCCTTGACATGGTTCAACTTTGCATGTCCACGCCCTCCTTTTTCTTATACTGCATGCCTCATCTTTCCTTCCACACTATCTTGTGTGGCTTCCAATTGATTTGGCCATGGATGAAGCTTCTCTTGGTCAGCTAGCATGACTTCCACACTTTGCAATTGTTGTTGAAGTGCTGCATGAGTATGAATCTAGGTATCCATGTGTGTGGTCAAGATTTAAGCAAGTCTTGATTGCTTCTTTGATGTCTTGGTCACGCAAATGTTTAAGGGAAGATGGTTGAATGATTTGATAATGATTCTTAGCTAGGATGAGGGTTTCTTGGTGACAATCAAATAAGTCACATAAAATATAAGAAGGGTACGTCGTATATGTATTGAGGGAGTGGTATCTTCAAGTTGAAGATGTTGTATTTTAAAACCTAAAGACGTGGAGGAGAGAAAGGAGAGTATGTGTTAGCAGGTTGGGAGATAAAAGGTAGGGTTTGAAGGCTGGAAGTTTTTATTCGAACCAGTGGACTGCCGGGAGTTTTGGTATATTTAACAAGAAGATACGTAGGAAGAAAAATGAAAGAAGAATCTACAGGACGAATTGAAGAAAAGAAGGAAAAAGGAATGCTGGAAAGTCGAAGGATAAAATAGAAGGTAAGGTTGTAAGGTTAACGGGAGGAATGGAAGAAACAGGTGGCGTTGAAGAAGATGAGGGTCTTCTTCGGTTGAAGCTATGAATAAATTCTACCAGATAGACTCAAGAAAGTTAAACCTTCAGCCAAGATCTACGTTGAAGATTCAAGAAGAGGATGAAGATGCAAGAAATGGATGAATATGCGCCTTGTCTTGGTGGTTCTTGAGGAAGACGTTTCTTGCATGCAACAGCAAGAATGACAATGACCCTAGATGATTGAAGGAAAACAAAGAAGATTGAAGCTTTGATACCAAAAATGGTGTGGATCAAAGGGAGGGAAGCGCAGGATTGAATCAATCCTTTGATTCTATCATCAGTAGGCTAAAATTGAAGAAGAAATAAGCTCGGTTTAAGTGGGATTAAACTTGAATTCTGCAGGTTATTCAAGGATAGGATATGCTTTGAATGTTGATGCACATTCAAAGGATCTAAAGAGGAAGGAATTCCCGGCACTTTCCTATCTAGATGAGTCTCCAAAAGAGAGGAAAAATGCAAGTTCTTAAACTTAAGAGTTTATTCAAATGATTTGCTATTACATGATATCATACGCGTGTATAAGGCTGAAGTATATATATATAGGAGAGTGGCTAACTAAAAGGGCTTAACCCAGCCAATTAACCTCCTTAATTCAAGTTGGTTTTAACTCCCTTGAATTAAGCCTATATAATACCAAATCTCAATAATAATATCATCATTTAAATGATATTAATGAATAACATTACAAAGCCCTACATACATGAAATTACAACAAAACCCTAGCTTACATGAAATATACTTTAGGGTTTACAAAAAGTTTAATATAACTAATGATATCAACAACTATATCTTATTGTAGTGTCATCCCATGTATGCCATAGCCTTGTATGCTTTAAATTCATTGTATAATTTAAGTATTTTCTTGTGTGTTGACTTCTTCACCTTGCAAATATGTAACATACCTATAAGAATATCTTAAAGTGTTTTCAATATCAAGTATAGAAATATTATCAAGAACATTTAAGATGATTGGCTCCATTATTAAGAATGCTAATTCTTCATTACCTTGAGAATCATTAGATACATTAGATGCACCTGCATCACTTGGGGGATTAGTTTAGGTGATTTTTCATTAACCAAAATGGTTAGGTTTAGTGATAATTTTAGTGGGTCTTGATTTTTGGTTTACGAATTATAAATTATCCGAGTCAAGGTTTCAGATTTGATTAACGTTTTGGGATTAATAAATTCGGTTAAGGATAAAATAAGATTTCTTAATATTAGAATACAATTAGGGCATTAATGATGCAAGATTAAGCTAAGTAATTTTTTGGAGTATTACACAAATCTATCAGGCTAACACATGTAAATCTCATCCCCGATCTCATCATGTAGAAAAGCACTTCTAACATCCAACTGATCCAACTCTAAATCATGTATAGCCACAAATACAAGTATGGTATGAATAGAGGTATGTCTAACCATAGAAGAAAATACCTCATTATGGCTCACACCCAAAATCTAACTGAATCCACATGCAACTAAATAAGCATTGTACCTTAGTCTCTCAACTCCTAGGGCTCACAATTTGAACTTTTACACCCACTTGTAGTCAACTATCTTCTTCTTCATGGGTGCCTTCACAAGCTCCCACATTTGATTCTTCAATAAATACTACATCTCCTCCTCTATAGCAACACATCACTTGGTAGAGTTAGAATTCACAATAGCATATGAGAATGATAATGGCTCATGCACATCAAAAACTATCTCTTCACTAGATAAGGCATAGACAACCAACTCCTCAAAACCATACCTTATTGAAGGCTTAACAATCCTCCATGCTCTATTTAAAGATATGCTACTTTTCTCTACCTACTGCTTGGATCCACCCACTTTAGGAATAGTAGGTTTATTAGATGGGTCTCTGTCATCTAAGACAACCTCAACCTCCACCTCCACCTAGCCCAAAGCACTATCCTACCCACCTCCTTAAACGCATAGACTCAATCTTCTAGAGGAACACGTACTCATTGAAAGTAACACCCCTTCAAGTCAAGAACTTGGTTGTAGCTAGGTTTAATAACGTGTACCCCTTCACTCTAGATGTAAACCTATAAAGACACATTTATTAGATCTCGACATTATTCACATAAGCATAAAAAAGATAACTAAAGACATGCAAATCAAAGTAATTAGTCAGCTTACCAAACCACAATTCCTCTAGTGTCTTCACTTAATAGAGCAATCTGGTAACCGGTTCAACAAATATGCCACAACTACCTCAACTCAAAAGCCCCTACCTATCCCACCCTATGATAACATACAACTAGCCTTCTTTAATAGGGTCTTATTCATCTGCTAAAATATCATATTTTAGAGTAGTCTCCCAACACAAGTTTAATGTCTTATTATACCATGGTCCTAGAAGAATTTGGTGAAACTTTGCTCAACAAACTAAAGACCATTATCAATCCTGATACACTTAACTTGCTATACAGACTACGTTTCTAGTAAGGCCTTCCAGCATGTGAAAACACTAAACACATCATTAAAATATTTTTAAAAAAAATAAACCAATACATTTCTATAGAATTCATCAATGAATGTGCACAAGTACTGAGAGCCTCTTTTGGAAAACACTCTTACTAGAAACCATAAATCTAAATGGATTTACTTAAGAGGTGCTCTTATACTATCCTTTGCAATTAAAAAGTTAACTCATTTATGCTTGCAGAAGTACATAATACCCATAATCTGTCCATCTAGCAGCCTCCTCTTCAAGAGTTTTATCAGCCCATAATACTATGTGCTCTAATCTCGTGTGCAAAAGTCTAGTAACGTCTAAGTATATCAAACCTACCAATGTTACAGCAATTATACCCATAATGGTGGAACTCGCCAACTCATACAGTGTCCTAACCTATTTTTTCTTCATCGCCACAAAAGCCCTTTTTCTACCTCTCAATGTACCATTCTCAATCTCAAAATGGTACCCATTAAAATCTAGGGAACTTAATGAGATGAGGTTCTTAGTCATCTCTAAGACATGCTTTCATTATGTAGTGTCCTAACCACATTGTCTTGCATTCCCCACCTTCACCATTCCATTCCCAACAACTTTACAAATAGCATTGTTATCCATCAAAATGACTCCACCTTGAGTCACCTCATAAGTTTGAAACTATCTCTGGTTGGAAAAAAATATGGTAAGAATACCCAAAATCCAAGATCCACCTATAAGTCATCTTGGTATGTCTATCAATGGTTGTCAACACATCTTGGTCACTATCACCCTAGGCAATGACACCATCATCCATCGTACTGGATGAGTCAACAAACTTAACACCGAGCTTCTTATATTTAGGACAAAACCTCCTAATATGTCCCATTTTGTGACACCTATGGCACACAATATTCTTGTGCCAATACTTCAACTTTGATCAAGACTTCTTACAGTCATCCTCCTACCAACAAGTCCTTCACTAAAGTACCACTACCAACAAACTAATTTTCAAACAACTGTAGTTGTATAAGCATATTCATATCCTTAAGAACCAATACATCCTTCCCATACAACACGGTTGGACAAAAATGCTTAAAACTTGTAACACAAAAGCATTATTGTCAAATATTTATCATCAAGCTTGACTTCCAGGTTTGGCAAATACATCACAATAGAATCAAAATCCTCTAGATTGACATTCATATACTAAGCAATGGACTTTGTTATATACAAAAATTTGAGCTTCAACTACAAGAAATCAATCATTGATTCCTTTGCCACATCATATAATACTTCATTAAACAAACATAGATATATGGTGGAGAGGACCTTTATATCTATCTCCTCAAATCTCTCATCCGGCATCAATACTGGCTTATTTAAATGATCGAATAAAGCTTTCTCCAACCCATTTTAAATCAAAATCACCTGTATCTTCAATGTCTACAATATAAAACTGATAGACCAATTGAACTTCCCAATGCCAAACCTTATAGCTATCTCAAACACTAGATCTAGTTTATTAACAAATCATTTGACAGGATTACAAATTTAGTAATTCTCTCTGTCAAAGAGAACACAATAAAGGAGAAGAATATCACTTCTTCAACTTGATGGCTAGGACTTTATCATAACTCTTTTATATTAGACAAAACCCAACAAGGTAAAATGGTGTGTTTCGTAGAATCACCAAAAACACAGAACATGTTTGTGAAAGATGGCTCACTCATGTTAATTTCTTTACTCTCGACTTTTGTCCAAAAGAGAACCCAAAATATTATGCAGAAAAACATGATTTTTCTTGATAAACATAAAACCCTTTGTTTGTCACATAATTCCTATAACAAGCATACACTTCCAAATTAGCCCACACAAACTAAATCCTATTATATTGTGCATCAAATATCTAGTCGAATCTCACACCTAGGCATTGAGATTTCAATCAATGCTTTACTTAAGACTTAGGATAACTATTTTAGATAAGTTTTGCATACTATGTTGAGATATTTTTGTTATTTCTAGTTATTTAAACTGAAATACCCCAAAACCTAATTTTAAGAATTATAGCTAATTAAGGATTTATATATAAATTAATTATATAAATTATTTTTACTAAAATAAAGGTAATTAATTAGGGCTATTCAAGAAGAAAATAACAAATATTTTTATTAGAAAAATTTTGGTATTTTAGCTAATTAAGGATTTTATTTTGGAAATTAATTCAATTAATTATATTATTTAAAATAAGAAGGAGAAAATAATTCCAAATTAATGGGAATTTTATAAATAATTTAATTGAAAAAAATTAGGGTGTTTTGCTGATTAAAATAGAATTTATGAAAAACCTTTTAAAATTCCTAAATTAGCCTAAAAAGGGATTTAAATATTATTTTATTTAAATATTATTATTTTTAAATATCCCAAATATCCTAATTAATATAATTAACCAAACCCTCATATTTTTATTTTTCCCTTTTTCCTTTTTCCTTTTTCTTTCTTCCTTTTCTTTCCTTTTTCTTTCGTTTTCTTTCTTCTTCTTTTCTTTTTCCTTCTCCCTCCCGATTGGGCCGGTCGGCGGCCCAATCCCCTTCTTTCTTTTTCCTTCCTCCGTGGCCCGCCTCCTTCTCTTTCTCTTTTCTCCTTCGGCAGCCCAACGACCCAGACTCCTTTTCTTTCTTTTCTTCTTCCTTCAGCAGCCAGAACGTTGCGTTCTTCCTCTTTTCCCCCACAAACACTACGTTTCAATTAAATCTTTCCCCTCACCGCCTGACCAGCTGGCTCCCCTCTTTTTCTTTTCTTTATTTTTCCCCCAGACCGCCAGTCCAACCCTTTCTTTCTTCTTCTTCCTTCCTCCTCCCCCGTCGTCGACGACCTACAACTACGCCGCCCCGTCCCTGATTTTTTGCTATCGGTTACGCCCTTTTTGACTGGCCATTTTCTTTCCTCTCTCTTCCCCCTAATTTGACAACCACTTAGACCCAACCCACCTCCCTTCCTTTTCGTGCACGACCTTCCCTTTTCCTGCACATGCCCCTTCCCCAATTTGAATTTCACCGGCTTTTGTTGCCACTGGTGACCCTAACCCTACCCACAAAACCCTACCCTCTCTTCTAAAATCTATAAACACCCCCATAATGAGCCCGGCATCAAACTTTTGATCCCTACCTAGAAAAACCCTCGTGTGAGCCACCGCCACTTTAGACGCTTCGTCCGCCGCCGTTGGCCAACTTCACCGCCCACTCTTCCCACCTAAGTCTTCCCTGCACCGCCCTCTAACTAACTACACCTCCCTTCTCCCTCGATTCTTCCTACACAAGCCACCCTAGCCGTGCAAAGTTCCCTCCTCAATCAACCCATTCTCTGCCTCTACCACCCTTCGCGCCGCCGTCCGCCACCACTACCACCACTTCCACTACCTCATTCACCTCCCAATCTGTTCTGCAGACCCTTCTCTATCTTCCCCTGCCTTTCTTTTCCTCAGCCTCCCTCTCCTCCTCTCTTTTTCTTCTTCTTCCCCATTCGACCACCACCACTGCCGCCGTACGCAGCCACCTTTGGTTGCGGCACCACCCTTATTCTATTCCTCTCCTTCTAGGCAACCATAATCACCCTTATTTCCACACTTGTTCCCCCTATTTTGTTCCCAACCTTCAATTTTTCCTCTTTTCTTCTCTTTTTCTGACAATCGCTGCCACCGCTGCCGTTGTGAACCATCGCCTGTGCCACCTATCTCCGCCGACCCAAGGTGAAACCCTAAACCCTCTCAGCCCTTCTCCCCTATTTATTTAAGCTTGTTTTATTTTATTTTAATTTTTGACTAACATTCAATTATTATTATTATTATTATTATTATTATTATTATTATTATTATTATTATTATTATTATTACTTATGGTACTTTTACTATTTTAGGGTAGGGTTAAAAATCTTACCTTATATTACTTTCTGTTTAAGTTATTTCATTATTATTATTATTATTATTATTATTATTATTATTATTATTATTATTATTATTATTATTTTATAATTCGATTATTATTTCATTACTATTATTAGTACTATTTTTATTAATAATGTCTTAATGATGTTATTAGCATTATTTTGGGTGGAGGGTAAAAGCCCTTATACCACCATCCATTTTGAATCATATTAATATTATTATTAGCATTTTTATATTATTTTGTATAGTTACTATTAGTATAGTATTATTTTATTTAAAAACCTAGTCTTAGAATAAGTTAGTAAATAATAGTATTTTTAGTAGGAGGTAAGCTAATTCTGGTTTTTTCTCATATAGGTAAGACCAGTCAAAAAAGCCCTAAAGAGGCATAGGAGCATGCTCCAAGACCGTTGACGTTTTAGGTAAGGGTGTTACTAAGGCCTTATGTGTGTTGATGTGCATTATGTTGTGTATGCTATGTATTCTATGTTTATCATTATAATGATTTCATATGTGGTATGACGTGGTGTTGAAGTATGTTTCTGTGTCGTTATATGGCATGTTACTATGCGTATGTGATGAAATATTGTGGTATATGACGTTATGTGTTGTGACCCAATAAAACATGCATGTGAGGGTGTTAATGTGGTTTGTATGGGAGAAAGGATGAAAAAGGAGAATGAGAAAAGAGGTTGACCAAGGGGAATAAGTTAATCAAGGGGAGTAAGTTGACAAAAGGGGATTAAGTTGACCAAGAGATGTGAGTTGACTTAAGTATTTTAATTATCCATGAGTGGAAGAATAAAATGGGGAATTTTAGGGTTTCGTGTGGGAGAATCTAATCTATGGTTTTGTATGGGAGAATCTACTCTATGGTTTTGCATGGGAGAATCTAATCTAGGGTTTGTATGGATTGAATCTAGAGTTGGTATGGATGAATCTTGAATTTTTTATGGAAGAATCTAAGGTTTTGTATGGTGGAATCTAGGGTTTTGCATGGATGGATCTAGGGTTTGCATGGTTGAATCTAGGGTTTCACGTGGGAGTTTTAGGGTTTGCATGAAAAAGTTTGAAGGTTTGCATGGGGAGGTTAGTATCTACATGGGAGAAAATTTTACGTATGAAAAGTTAACTTGGGATGTAAGGAAGGTAATAGAAGAGTTATTTGGGTGTTTGGAAGTTTTAGATGAAAAATAGTATGTAGGACATTATAAGGGTATGGAGGAGACTGAGTTAGGGTTTGGAGTGATTAACTATGAGTTGTTGTGATTAACTAGGGTTTGGGGTGGCTGATTATGGTTTGTTGTGACCAATTACGGTTTGGAGTGGCTGATTATGGTTTGTTGTGGTTAACTAGGGTTTAGAGTGGTTAACTATGGTTGGTTATGGATAACTAAGGTTTGGAGCGTCTAATTATGGTTTGGAGTGGTTAACTAGGGTTTGGTGTGGTTAACTAGGGTTTTGATATAGATAACTAGGGTTCGGTGGTAACACGTGTGTACTTGGTGAATAAAGTATGATGATGAATATGGAATTTACGAGTTGTGATGTGTAGAGTATTAAAATGATTTGGGTTGTGTGAAGTGGAGTAAGATGGGCCACTGAGGCCTAAATTAGGGTTTTTGAGGAAAAACCCTAGAGTATAAGTGGACTTGGAGGTGTGTAGTAGTGGGCCTTGACCCACATATTTTGGTGTTGGAGTTCTGGTGTGAGTTTGAGTACAGAGGAAAGGTTGTTGGACAAGTTACAAGGTGCAGGGTTCTCATGATATGATACGGATCAATTGGAGGATAAGTGTAAAGGGAGTGATTCATGCATGTCTGGGTGAAAGCTTCTGAATAAGATACTTAAGACATTAATCATTTAAAGTGAAAGATTATTAAGTTGGGTCCAGCCGATCCACCGGTTAGGAATAGTGGTTAGGGTTCTTACCCTATAAGTAACCGATCCACCGGCGAATAATAGTGGTGAGGACATCATGTCCCACAAGTGACCAGCCCACCGGTTATAATAGCGGGGGATCCCGAGCTCAATAAATACAAACCAGAGTTTTGTTAAGATACTGAAAAGATACTAATTACTTACAGTGGAATACTATGCAAGCAGGAACCTAGCCGATCCACCGATCCACCAACGAATAATAGTGGTAAGGACATGATGTCCCGCAAGTGACTGGCCCACATGCTAAAATAGTGGGAGGTTCTCGTACTCGCATGGATTTGATAAAAATGCATGGTGTGAATCAATTTTTGATAAGAGATTAATTAAATAATTAATTCGGACTATAATTAGGCTTTATGTATCTACCCGAATGATTATACGATATTATGTTCTCATGATGGTCTTTGTATTCTTGTTATTCTTCTGCATGGTTTATGTGATTTTATGTGTTGGCCTTATTGCACAGTTACCTTGCTCAATATGTAGCGTACTGATTACCCTTTTCATGGGTGCTGCTCATTCCCACGAGTAGTAGGCCCTCCTGACTTTGTGCAGGTGGGCGAGACATCAGGCAAGGCTGAGTGTTGAGCTTGTGGTTGGCTCAAAGTTTGAGAGTTGTCATGACCATATTTATTCGTTATGTGATTTATTCCTTATGTATTTCTTTTGTATAGTATTTACCCTTTTATGATTTATTACCTTATATTGAGTATTTCAATTAAATCTTTTAACGATTATAAGATTATTCCCTATGAGGAATTTTGATTTCGCACTCTGACTTCTATCTTATTCTTGATTATAAACTCTTATGCATACTCTGATTTCTATGTTATGATCTTTTTAATTCGTTTTATTAACTCTCAGTTTAATTTTGAAAATAATCTTTTTAGCCTTAGCACTTGGTACTGGAATGGTCGGAGTGAACCGGTCTGGTATTAAGTGTGGCGGTAACATCCCTTGAATTCACGGGTTTTAATTTAAATGCTTCCATTTTTTTAAAAAAAAAATAGTGAATTTTGGGGTGTTACATAAACTCTTGGTTTTTATGCTTATATTTAGATGTTGTACTTCTCTCCCTTTTATCATATTCTCATTCTTGTTGCTATGGTTATCTAGTTAATGCATGCACCCTTTTGTTTCTTTGATATGTCTTGCATCGATAACGTGTTAAGTAATTATCAGACATCTTCCATGATTGATGTGGTGGTGACATTTATTGATTTTATTTTCAACTGCTTCCATATTGTCTTTAAAATAAAATAAAATAAAAAGAATAGTTCAAAACTTTGGGAGTGTTATAATGCTATATAAAATACAATAATATTATCATAAATGTGAGCCAAAAAAAATGCATCAAGAACAATATAAAATAACAAGGCAAAGAAGAGGGAAAGTGTTGATTAGTGAAGGGGAAGTGTTAGGGGATGAAAGGAAAGGAAAAAAATTATAATGATATAGAAATGACCACGAAATAGAATCAACAACAACAACGGATGGTAACAACAAAATGGTAGTAGCATATTGTGGATGAAAGGGAAAAGTTGGGGAAAAATAAAGGGGGAAAAGTTATCAATTTTAAATATAAAAAAAATGAGTAAGTTCATGGATTATGCCTTCCAAGGAATGAAACCAAGCATACATGAGGTAAAACGTATGAGAATTGAAGTTGCTAGAGGGGATAAAAGTTGACAACATGATCAATTTTGCACAACAAGGTTCAAAAATGGGGGGAACACAACAAAACAACCTCTAAAACCCAAACCATCTGAACCACAAAGAAAAGGAGAGTTGGCGAGGTTGAATAAAAAATGAAAATCAAAATAAATTCTATTAAAATATGACACACACAAAGCTAGAAGTGATTGGTATAGAGGGAGCAATGGAGGGTTGTGCATACGTGAGTTTGTGTTGCATGAAATGAAATGATGGAGGCTACATGAGGGGGGTAAGAAACAATTAAGGGAATATGTGGATCTATTAGGACATACATAAATCAAATGGAAAGGGAATTGCCTAATTTTTTCTTATTGAACACTTGATTGAAGAATGGGTTAAGTGTGTAAGAGGTTAAAAGGATAATAGACATAACTAAAGTATTTTTACCCAAAATTTTGATTAAATGAAGTCAAATAGGGAAGAAAAACTAGTTAGGATCTATTTAGGGGTTGGTTAGGATTAAAATAAATAGCTAGGAGTTTGGTTACTCTTAATTTAATAAATTAAATTACAAAGAAGATCCAAAATAGGTATTCATTAAGAAAAATAACAAACAAACGAAAAAAAAATTAGGAAAATTTGTGGGAAGGTTTGAGATAAATTTAGAAACCCAAATATATAAGAATAAGTATTAGAGTTGGTTTGAAGCTCAATGGTTAAAAATTATGGGAAAACAACAAAAATAGATAATTTGCTCAAACATGTTTTTTCTGCAAATGCATGAAATGAATAATAAAGTGTTTAAATTACTAAGAATGGATGCAAAATAAGTTTAGAAAATCAAATATTAAAAATAGTTGGTCTTAAAACTTATAACACCCCCATTTTCTGTTACCAGAAAAAAAAATTAATTTTCTCCAAAGTAAATGTATAAAAAAATAATTTTATGAAAAATGAGGTGTGAACATCATATCTAACATAAGATAGGCATTATGTTGTCTATCTCATGGTAGACACAAGGACAAGTATCAACACCAAAGCACGCAAGATAAACCATAGTGGACAATATAAATCACATAAAAGATAAGATGATTCATGTTTTTAAACCAAAGATAGACACACTTAATGAGCATTTGTTTGGCCCAAACGTATAAGAGATGTACAAAGTGTAATAGCTAGATGTGTCATTTGTCGATAGTCTAAAAGTCACTTCCACCGACAACCCTACACTCCCTTACCTATCCCACACCAACCATGGAATCATGTGAGTTTGGACTTCATTGTAGCATCGCCAAAACACAAAGGCAAAATGATGCTATATAATGGTGGTGGTGGATTGGTTCTTTAAGATGGATCATCTTGTTTCATGTCACAAAAGAGATGATGCATCTTATATAAATAATCTATTTTTCAAGGAGATAGTTATGCTACATGGTATTCCTAAGTCCACTGTCTCTAACAAGGATACCAAATTCCTTAGCTAATTTTAGAAAATCTTGTGGAGGCCAGTTGGTACCAAACTCCTATTAAGTACCACCTACAACCCAAAAATCAAAGGAAAAACTGAGGTTAGTAATAGAACCCTCACAATGCTCCTTGGAAGTTTGGTTCACAAATCCTTGAAGGATTAGGACACCAAAATTTTACATGCCGATTTTACCTACAACTATTCATTGACATATGCTATAGGATGCTCACCCATTGAAGTAATATATAGGGTCAACCCTACTACCCCCATTGACCTCTTACCTCTTTCCATTAAATTTCACACAAACTTTGAAGTGCAAAAAGGGCTATAACAATGTAGAAACTCCATATACAAGTGAGGTTAAAAATAAAGAGGATGGAACTAGCTTAAGGATCCGTAGTCGGCACGTAGATCAAACCCTTTTGTTGACAATTGTAGTGTTGGTAAAGAAGGGTATTGTTCTATACCGAGGATTGAGAGGGCTCACTTCTATTTAACTAGCTCAAAAATAATTAAAATAAAATAAAACTCTAAATCACACAAATAAAATATATAAATAAATAAATAAACATTAATGGGGGTTTTAACTTAGAAAATAGTAGAAGTAATAAATAAAATAAAATAATAAAAACAATGAATAACCATAAATATGATAAATTTGATAGGGAAATCAAAATCTGCAACTAGATTAGGTCAAAATATAATAATAATTTCTAATTCATCATTTAATCATGAGAAAGAGGACCAAGTTGTAAGCAAAAATTAGGTCAATACACCTTATATTACTTCCTTAAGATAATTAATACGACAAAGCTCTAATATTAATCATTATAAATATTAGCAGTATAGTAGCAACATGTAGCTCCTATATTTAACTATATTTAATGCATTAAGTACAAATAGAAGGAAGTCAATCTAAGTACCCAAACTAGTATAATAAGCATGTCTAGCTATATTTCTCTCCTTTGACCCACACATATTTAAATGATTCACTACTCCAATTAGAATCACAAAACTATTAGGTGAATTGTTATCTAACCTAGCTGCAATTTATATATATATATATATTCTAGCATATTTATATGGCCACCAAGCAGGTAAATAATCCTACATATCGTCACTATGAGGAAACCAAAACAAGACATGCACCATATAAAATATACTTAAAAGAATCATATATAAAACTGATAGAAATTAAAATAGAGTCAAAGAATATTCCTATAAAATAAAGAAAAATAAAATCATATCTCAAACCATAATCAAGGTTTCGGTATATTCCCCCGTCATAAATAACTAGTCAATCATAATGATCGAATTAATCACATAAAAATATATCAAAAATAGAGAAATAAATAACCAGAATTAATTATGGACGAAAGATCAAAATTTATTCAAATGAAAATTTGTTAAATTTCATCTAAAATAAATCTTCCTGGTACGTCTTTGTTGTTTAATGTTGCTAATGTTGTCATGCATTGTTATCTTGTACTGCAGTCTGCGTTAGGCGATTAACTTTGACTTTCATTTCTTGTGCTCTATATTGCCAAAAAAAATTTCCTTCTATGTTGCTACACCGTACTCTTACACATTAGCCGTCCTCTCTTCTTTTTCCTACGACTGCTTCCTCTCTTATGTATGCCTTCCTTGCATTTCTATGCTCTTTTGTTCTATGTGACACTGAATTTTTTTCTTTTCAGGCCTTTGGGCCTTCGGTCCTTGGGCCATTGGTCCAAAGGCCATTCTATTATTTGTTTTTAACTTTACCTACAAAATAAAATCAAAAAAGTTAATAAATAATCTTATACTCTAAATTTATTTAATTTATGTAATTTTAGCTCAAATAATAAAATTTATATAATTATTATCACTTAAGCATAAAATTATAATTATTCACATATATTACTCAAATAAAACACCAAAAACTAAGATTAAAAGGGTATAAAATATGTCAAAATACAAACTCGTGAATGGATGAAATGAATAAAAATAAGGCAAACAAGCACCGAAAACAATACTTATATGAGCTAGAAGACCTAGTTTGGCTTCACCTTAGGAAGGAGCGATTTTCTTCTAACCAAAAGAACAAACTCATGCCTACAAGTGATGGACCTTAAAAAGTTATTTAAAATATTAGAGACAGTTAGGCAAGAGCTACCCGAAGATATGGGAGACATATAAAACACATTTAATATGGGAGATCTACTTATTTATATTCATAATGAGCCTTTTAGAGGCAAGGAGGTTGCTTTTCAAAAGGGAGAAGAAGATGTAAGAGGATCCACAAATGAGGATCATAATCTAGTAATTAAATTTTTAAGTTTGAGAACCACAAAACTCTTCTTACTTGGACAAATCAGTCATCCATCAAACCCTGGTCATGCAAGCCATATAGTTTTCCTTTCTTCTTTCTTTTCAAAAGAGTTTGAAGCTATGCCACCTTAAGCCATGATTTTCAAGCTTTTTTCCTCCATTTTAAAACCTATTTCCTTTAGTATTTTAACCCTTATCAGCCACAAAAAATGCAGCCCTGTCAAGTTTCCCTTAGAAGCCACACAATTCAGCGATAAGTTCCTTTTATTTGAATAACAAGTCAATTTTAATGCTTGGGAAGAACAGTGCAGATTTGGGGAAGAGAAAGGAAGATTAAAATGTACTCCTTGCTTCCTTTTATCACTTTTAAGGTTAAAAGGGATCCTTATCTCTTTCATTTTGTGTAATATGGTTGTTATGAATTATAAAATGAGGTGTATTAGGATGGGAGATTTAAAAATCTGCCTAAACCTTCCCCCTATAACCGAACACATAGGCTAGAAGTTTAGCATAAATTTGAGACTTCTTAAGCCCTAAATGCATGTATTAGTTATTTAATTTTTAACCTTTAATCTAAACATTTTTCCATAAGTGTTAGGATAGCATGAAATAAGAAAAAAAAAATTACCTTGTCTGCACATTTTCTCTCAAAGCTAAGACCCCCTTTTTCTTCTCTAGTGCATGGAAGACTGCTTAAATGGAGCTTGTGTGTTTTTGAAGATTGATTTGAGGAGTAGATACTACCAGATTAGAGTAAAGGAGGGAGATGAATGGAATACTACCTTCAAGACTAAGGAAAGGTTATATAAATAGATAGTTATGCCTTTCGGTCTCTCTAATACCCCCAGCACCATCATGAACCTCATGGATGAAGTCTGCAAGCCCTTTATCTCTAAATTATTTGTAGTGTACTTTGAAGATCTACTTGTGTACTCTTATAGTAGTGAAGACCATGTAAAGCATTAAAGGATTGTATTTTTGGATGTTAGGAACAAAAGTTGTATAGAAAGTTAGAGAAGTGTTACTTCTTTGTGCAAAAAGTCACCTTCCAAAGATTTGTTGTATATAAGGATGGTATTTTAATGGATGAGTCAAAGGTGGAGGCAATAAGGTCATGAATTACACACACATCCATTACCAACATTCGATCCTTTTATGGATTTACCTCATTTATAATAGATTCATAAAAGGATTTAGCACTCTTTTGGCCCCTATCACTAAGCGTATTAAGAAGGAAAATTTCAAGTGCACGCCGCAGCCCAAAAAGCATTTGAGGTAATCAAGGGAAAGCTAGCTAAGGCTCCCATAATAAGCCTATCAAATTTTGCTAAAGTTTGTAAAGTTAAATGCGATGCAAGCGGAGTTGGGATTGCAACGCACCTACTACATGAAGGAAAGTTAATAGCTTATTTTAGCAAGAAGATAAATGGATCAAGATATGACTACAGCACATATAAAATGGAGTTTTATGCCATTATTGGGGCTCTAGATCATTGATCTCATTATCTAAGGCCGGCACAATTTGTATTACATACTAATCATGAGTCTATAAAGTATGTAAATGGGTGACATAAGCTCAAACCTAGGAATTCTAGGTGAATAGAGTTTTTACAATCTTTCTCTTTTGTAGAAAAACATAAGAGTGGCAGAACCGATGTAGTAAACAGTTCCCTCTCTTGTAGGTATTTTATATTGTCCTTATTACAAGATTAAGTCTTAGGGGTTGGATGCTTAAAGAATCTATATACGGAAGACAAAACTTTTCAAGCTACTTTGAATATCAAAACATGATTCAAAGCTCCTATTTCATAAGAGATGGCTTCCTCTTCAATAATACCTAGTTTTGCATCTCGAAGAGTACCATTTGAGAGCTATAGGTATGAGAGGCATATGGAGGAGGACTTGTTAGACATTTTGGGATCAACAAGAGCTATGACATACTTTAGAAACACTATTGTTAGTCTAAGATAATTAGTGATTTACATGGAATCATAGCTAGATGTGCTACCCCTCAAAAGTCCAAGAGTTACTTCCACTAAGGACTCCACACTCCATTAACCATCCCTCATCAGCCTTGGGACCATGTTAGTATGGACTTCATAGTGTGTTTTCCTAGATCTTAAAAGCAAAATGATGCCATTATGGTGGTGGTGGATTGGTTTTCTAAGATGGATCACTTCATCCCTTTGTCATAAGATAGATTATATCTCTTACATAACATATCTATTCTTTAAAGACATAGTAAGGTTACATAGTATCCCTAAGTCCATTGTATCAAATAAGGATACCAAGTTCCTTACCTATTTTTGGGAAACTTTGTGGAATTTGGTTGGTACTAAACTTCTATTTAGCACTACCTACCACCCACAAATAGATAGCCAAACTGAAGTCACCAATTGGACCCTAATTACTATCATGCATAGTTTGATGCACAAGTCCCTCAAGGATTGGGACCTTAAGCTTCCTTACACCAAATTTGCATACAGCAGGCTCCTCACATACTCCACCAACTATTTTCATTTTGAGATTGTGTATGGTGTTAACCTCGTCACTCATATCAAGGCCCAAAAAAATTTTGAACCAAAGAAAGAATTCAAGCCTTTGAGAAATTATATAACTAAGTTAGAGCAATAATTGAGAAGGTTAATGAAATAAATAAAATGAAGGCTAACCAAAATCAAAGGGAAAAATGTTTTGAATCGGGAGATCTCGTGTGGCTACATCTTAGAAAGGAAAGGTTTCCTTCTAAAAGAAAAAACAAGCTTATGCCAAGAAGTGATAGATCATTCAAGGTTCTTGAGAAGATTGAAAGTAAAGCCTATCAGCTTGAGGTGCCATGAGACATGGGGAATATATCAAACACATTTAATGTAGGTAATTTACTTCCTTACTTACATGGAAAACCCTATGTAGATGAGGAGGAACCTTCCTATGATGGGGAGGTTGACATGAGATAATCCCATAATAATATTTCACTACTTAATTTTCCTAAGAGAAAAGAAAACATTATTAGACAAAATTAATAAGCTAAAAAATGAGAGGAAAAAAAAGCAGATGTATCAACACATGCATAAATCATTCAAGTTACATGCATGGCCCGTGCAAGGTGGTACATCAACTCCTCTAATTTCTAGCCAGCCCTTTGTGTTGTGTACCAAGAATTATCAAATTTTGTGCCACCTAAGCCAAGGGAAAATCAGCCACATGATGCAGCCATTTCCAAAATAAAAAAATTCCAAGAGAAAATAAGGCAAGTGGGTGATGGAGTACGTTAAGAAATTAGCCAAGTTAACTCTGGGTAATACTCAACTCAAGTTAATAACCAACCCAAGTCAACCCACCTACTGGTCATGACCATTACCCTCCCAAATCTATTTCTTTTATTCATTAAATATGGGAAGTAATTGAATGATTATGCCTTGATGTATTACTAATTAATGAAAACATGTATGGCCAGCCATTATGGGTATGGTTATCAAAATTAGCATATAACACCTCACATGTGCTTAACCAAATCTAGTTACAATTCAACTCCTTATTAGATTGTATTAGGCAACTAGATTAGTTAGAATGTAACTAGGAAGGTAAAGAGAAAGGGTAGAATGGACTTTTTATACTCATAGCTGCCATTATAAATATAGGTAACCTCAGCACAACAGAACACACTACCCCCTTAAATTACAAATTAGATTTTTGAGCTCCCTATTCCCTCATCTAAAAAGTTGAGTGGAAACTTTGTTTTGAGTGAAAAATGTCACAATTTTTATCTCAAGTGTTGAGACCTTGAGTGATAGTTGTGAGTGTTTCATCTTTGGCTTTGCCTTAGATCAAATATTATCCTACTTCTAATCTCTTTTCTTCATTTTAATTTTTGGTGGTCAGTTATCCCATAAGCAACCTTCTTCCATTAAGTATGTGGTAACTTGTTCAACATACGCATCAAAGAATGTTGCATTAAAATTAGAAAGGCGGGTGTAGAGTGATAGTTTAGGGTTAGTTGGGTTTGTTTAGGATTAGTTTGGTTTGAGTAACCAAGCCAAAAAATCCATAACCAATTGGGGTTACGGAAGGATAACACATGAGGGAGAGAATAAGGTGAGAGAAAAGGGAAAAGGAAAATAAAGGAGAAAGGGAGTGTTAAGGGTTAAAAGAGAATAAAGTAAGACTAATTATATGGTTAAGCCATGATAAAAAGGCTAAACAACTAAAAGAAAGGTTTACAAAATGATGTAGGAGCATCCCCAATTGATGACCATAACCTAGCCATTAATTTTCCTAAGTTTGAGCAACACAAAACACTTAGATATATTAATTGTCTATCAAAACCTAGATAGGTAAAAGCCTCTCCTTTTCATCCAAAACCCAACAAAAATAAAGGAACCTAAAGCCACATATTTGGCAAGATTTCCCCAATTTTAAACCTTATTTCCCTTAATATTTTAACCCTTAACTACCAAAAAAAATGCACCCCTACCAACCCCACTTGGAATCCACATAATTCAGCCATAAGTCCTTTTCATTTGGATGACAAGTCACTTTCAGCACTTGGTAAAAACAATGTAGATTTGGGGAATAACGAGAAGCCTAAAAGGCATTCCTTAGTTCCTTTTGTCACTTACATGGTCAAAAGGGATCCTTGCCTCTTTACTTTTGTATAATATGGCTTTCATGGATTGTAAACATGTGGCGTATTGGGATGGAAGATTCAAAATCCCCCTAAACCTTCCCCCCCAGTAATTAAACACATGAGGTGGAATTTTAGCACACATTTTAACCCTCCTAAGCCCTAAGTGAATGTATTAGTTAATTAAGTTGTAACTTTAATTCTATAATTCTTTTATAAGTGTTGGAATAGGATGAGATGAGAAGAATAAATTTCTTGGCTTCACATTTTCTATCAAACAATTGAGAGTCCTCTTCATTCTATAAGTGCTTGAGATGGAAGATAATTTGAAAAATATTACAAGTTTTATCTTAAGAATTGAATACCTTAAGTGGTTCTTACGAGTGTTGATTTAAGGATTTAACAATAATCAATTTTTATCCCTTCAAATCTCTCTTATTTCTTTCTTATTGTTTCAGTTGTTCTAAAATTTTAGAACACCAGTACCTAGCAAAAACCATGTTAGATCTCATATGTATCAACTTGGTATCAAAGCTTGGGTTTTTTTAATTTAGCTCTCATATTTATATTCTCAGTAACCTTTTATAAACCAAACACACACAAAATTTCTAGCCTACCCCACTTGAAACCTAACCCATTTTTTGCTTCCACAATCGATTCTTGTTCCCTTATTTTTAAAATTGTATTATTTAATGGGAGACCAACAATTACTAAGAGGGTTGAGTCTTAAAGAAACAAATAACTTAAGAAGAGATAGAGCTAGTGATTCTCTTCAAAATGATATGAAAAAAGTACTTGATATCTTGGAAACTCTAACTCTAAAAATAAACCGAAATCATCCTATAAGAATCCCCCCAAATTGAGAACCAAATGGATTCTTTGAAGGTAAGGAAAGTGAAAGAGTTGAAAATTCTTTCTCAATTGAGTCATCTATGGAACCACTACAGAAGAATAAAATAAAAAGAAAAATGATGTTACTTTCATGATGTTAGAGTTGAGGTTCTGAAGTTTGAAGGCAACCACAATCCTGAAGATTTTCTAGAATGGGAGTTGAGGTGTGTTAGGTTATTTGAGGCTAAAGGCTATGCTAACACCAAAGCCTTTAAGGTGGCGATTCTTAAGCTCAAAGATTATGGTTATTTATGATGGGAGAGTTTAGTTCATAAGAGGAAAAAAGAAGGAAAATTTGAAGATTAAGTCTTGGATGAAAATGAAGAAGAGATTCTTTCCTCCTTATTTTACTCAACACTTGTATAACAAAATGTTCCCTTTGAAAAAAAAAAGGGTCATTGAGTGTAGAAGAATACATTAGAAAGTTCAAAAAACTCTCCGTGAGGCTCGGTTTGGAAGATCTAGAAGAATATAATATGTCTCATTTTCTTAGAGGTCTTAGGTAAGACATTGCTAGGAAAGTGGATATGCACAGACACTACACTATACCTTGGATGAGCTTTTTCACCTAGTCATCATGTTATAAAAACACAAAAAAAAAAGGAGAAGAGAAGAAGATCGTGAATTATGGAGGTCCAAAAAAGTGTGCTAACACATTAATGGAGGTTCCTCCACCATTCAAAGCCCCTTTCACACCTTTGATAAAAGATGTGAGAAGTAAGGGAATAGTGGTTAAAAGCAAACCCATAAGTGTTAGATGTTTTAAGTGTAAAGGATTAGGACATTATTAAAATTAGTAACCCAAAAAAATATTAATGACCATGGTGGATTTGGAGGAGGCCAACCAAGAGGAGGATAGTGAAGAGAATGAGATATCCATGGCCTTAGATAGGGAAGAAAAGTTTACACTAATGGATGTTGGGGAGTCTTTGATGATTAAGAAGGTGTTGCATATTAGGGAGCTTGAATAGGATGATTAAAAAAAGAGAATATTTTTCAAACTAAATGTACCTAGAAGCTCAGGTGCTCTTTTGAAACAAATAAAAAATAAAGTACCTAGAAGCTCAGGTGCTCAAAGTACCCTTGAGCCCTCAAACCAGAATAATAGTAATCACATTAATTAATACTCCTTTGTTCAACCAAAACGGGTGCTTTTAAGAGCCATCCCGAAAGGCGTCGGATGTAAATATTGCAAGTTCCCGTTAGGTTTGGTCCCGAGAAACGTTTTGAATAGCGGTATGTATGATGTCCTTTTTGTTTTTATACTCCAAGTTGAAAGCTAGAATTTTGACAACCTACTGGCTAGTAGATACTACTACGGGCTTGTTTGGTATGGGAGTAATAGGGGTAGAAAAAGTTTTCCTCTATTTTATATACTTTATATTAAGTGTTTAATAATAATAAATATACTTTAATAAAATATCCATTTTAGATCAAAGTAAGATCTAAAATGGGTAGTTATTAGAATAAAAATATTTAATTTTAAATAAATTATACAAGATATATAAAATATGAGGATAATTTTTCCACCCCTATTACCCCCGTACCAGACGACCACTACATGTGAACATATCGTGTAAATCACTTCACACTTTGTGTAATGTCAGTCCATTGGCAATATCTGCCACAAGACAGACAAGGGAGTGACGCAAGACCCGTTAAATATATATATATATATATATGGGAGAATATAAAAATAAAAAGAATATAAAAATTCAAAATCTTGTACGATAGTAGTACTTTCTAATGGCTTCTCGTAAGAATGAAAGATGTGCTGTGAGGTTCACCCACTGCTCTATAATTATCGACCATATAACTACTATCGCCTATCATACCCAATGATCCATCGGCTTTCATAATAATCTGCTTGCTTTCTACTCTACATTACACACGGAGCTCCGATCGTTAGAATATTCCTCAGTCCATGGCGTCTCTCCGATCTTCGTCGCTTCTGCTGGCGGCCCTTCTTCATGTTTATCTGCTGCTCCCGGCTCGAGTTTTGTGTGCGAACGGTAACTAATAAATCACACATTTTCTTGCTCTAAAAATTGGGTGATAACGTGATATGATAAGTCATATGAGTCTAAATAGTACCGTGCAACGGACTAATCATAAAGTTGGCCTCGTGACTAAGTTCCATTTAATGGGGTTCTTAGGAAAATATGTTTTTGTATTGTGGATGGAGGAAGTTATGTTAATGTTACATCCTGTACTTTAGTAGAAAAGCTCGTTCTTCCTAATAAACATTTAATAAATTATATAAGCTACAATGAATTAATGATGGCAATATAGTAGAGGTGAAAAAGTAAGTAAAAGTGTCATTCTCCATTAGAAAAACCTATTAAGATGAAGTGATGTGTGAGGTAGTTTCAATAAATGCTTGTCATTTGCTATTGGGGAGGCCAAGGCAATTTGACAGATGTGTCATGCATGATAGAAGGAGGAATAAATATTGGTTGAAGTTTGCTAAGACGATGATTATCCACATGCCTTTAGCTACTCAACTTATTTATCTTGACAAGAGTTGTAAAAAGTCCTTACTCATAGGTGAAAATTATCTATATAAGGCCTTAGTAAAAGAAATTAGAGATGAGGAGTCAATAATCCTGAATGGATGGATTCTGAACTTGGATAGGACATTTGAGGCAGTTGATTTCCCACCTACCTGAAAGACTGGTACTGCAGCCTTTTTCTTATGAGGAGTTGCCAACACCTGGTGGGTAGGTCATCATGCATAGGACTGGCTATGAATGTCTTAGGAGGAATTTAAGGTAGCGATTCGTGCTAATTTCTACCTTGAGAGTCTTTACAGGAATATGCTAAAGGAGTTTATGTCGTTGACTCAGGGGAGCATGACAATGAGGTAATACTACGCACAATTTACAAAACTGCTAATATTTATGCTAGGGATCACAGCTAGTGAGTCGGATATGGTTTACCAGTTTGAGTAGAATTATCCAAGGCATGATCTAGAGTTGGCTGTAGTTATTTGTATTAAATATTTGGAGGCATTATCTGTATGGGACTAAGTGTACATTCTACACTGAACATAAGACCCTCAAATACGTATTCACTTAGAAGGAGATGAATATAAGGCAGAAGAGAAGGCTAGAGTTGGTAAAGGATTATGATATCGAGTTGACCTGCCACGAGGGTAAGGCCAATGTCATTATGGATGCCTTAAATAGGAAGACATCACATTCCTTGGGTTCTGTCATGGTTTCAAGTCATTTTTTGGAGGAGCTCGGTGAGATGGGGATAAAGATTATTCAACAGAGTCAATTAGAGACTCGTATGTGTGTTTTGATGATTACGCCGATGATTTTTTATGAGATCCAAGCAGTACAGCCTATCGAGATAATGATAACTAATCAAGAGATACTTAATAGGGATTCCTTAGATGATCTCAATATTCTTGAGATGGAATTATTATGATTGGGACTAAATGATAAAGATGTATGCATGTAATATGTGTTAGCATGATTGCCTATTACATATGCTAGTATGATTATAATGTATGGCCTGAACAAACATGATCCCTTGTGTATAACATAATCCTTACCCTATATTAGTATAGGTTTGTTTTGTGAGTACCTCACCATAATGATACCATCTTGGTGGAAGATTCACAACCATTTTCATGCATAGCTCCCAATCAAATCAAAACCCTCTTTTTAATCTTTCAAACCTTTGTGAAGATCTTCAAATTTATCCAAAAACTTGAATAACAAGTTGATTCACATCATTTTTGGTATCAAATCTAGGTTGACTCTTCACCAAAATCGGATTATTAAGCTTTCCTTTATCTTATTATCCATACACATATGTCCCTCCCATGCACGCCCATGTATATCATCTCCATGCGTGTTAACATTTAACATAAAGCCAATCTTGATCATGTCTTGGTAATACATGTTCAATCACCCTTTAGTATATCTTCATCCTCTTCAAAGTTTGGATATCTTCTATTCTTCAACCCATCACCATTTAATATTCATCTAATATTCGACACCCTTCTTTCTATCTTCAACCATATGTTAGCCTCTTTAAGAACCTATCATCTCCAATATTCTTTCCTAGCCATTTTCAAATATAACCCGCCATATTCAAACCCTTATTCATTTCTTCATGTAAATTCCTATCATCTTCAACTAAGATCCCACCAATTTTTGGGTAACATATTCAAATATCATTCCCCAATATTTGAACCATATTTTCATCTCACCATCATTCATTATTCAATTCCTATTACATTAGAATTATCATCATAATAATAACTTCAATCCCTCAAAGATACTTCATCATTCACCATTGAATATCTTCCTTCTACATTACAACATACTTTCTCATGCATCTTATCTAAGAACCAAGTTTTCCCAACACTAAATCCTATTAATTATAACCACTAATCACCCTTTCTCATTTTTTTAGTAACTTTCCTTCCAAGAACTTACTGAGAATCTCAAAAACTCTATCAATAAGCTAGTTACATCTCTTGGTTTCTCTATTCCAACACTCGTACAAGTTTGTTTTCTTACTAAATATCCATACTATGTGTTTATCTTCTTCAAAATCACCATGGTCAATGAAGATAAGATGGATTCTACTCAATACAATTGAAGCCCTAAATGTCAACATGAATGTAGATAACGCTCAACTTGAAGAAATTTCATCTATGCAACGTCAACTCCAATTCATGGAGGCACGCATAGCTAATAAAGAGATGTTAACACAAATGCAAAACACTATGGAAGTCACCAATGATCAAGTCGAAGGCATGGTTAGACTTGTGGTTCAATCTAAAGGAGGACACCTGAATGTGAAGATGGAGTATGATGAGATAGCAATGAGGATGCTTCGAACAACTCACATAGAAGTCAACGGATTTACAATCTACAAATAAGGTATTCACATAATGAGGATAAAGGTATAAATCTAGACCTTCCTAAATTTTATGGAAATTTAAATGTTGAATTTTTCTTTAAGTGGTTTCATGAGATATAAGTAATTTTGAATTCAAAGAGTATGATAATGAACAAAAATCTAAATTTTGCTCCTCTAAAATTCAAAAAAAAATTGCTAGGGCTTGGTATGACAACATAAAGAGAATACAAGAAAGATAAGATAAAATCTACGATTAACTCATGGAAAAAGCTTAAGAAACACCTAAGAAAGAGATTTTTTCTTATGGAATATGAAAAAGACATATATATATTAACTTGACTACCCTTAGACAAGAACTTCTTAGTAGAATAATACACTAGGAAATTTGAAAATTTGACACTAATACGTGACATAAAAGAACAAAGAGAAAAAAAATGTGATAGATTCTTAATGGCCTTAATAAATTAATTGTCTTGAGGATTTAATCAAGTTGTCATCAAAATGTGAAAAGCAAGTGATGTCTACCAAGGCCTACAAACTGAATGGTCATACCATTACAAATACCTATTCGAATGCTTCTACTTAAAATTATAGTTCCAACTCAAATAATACCGGTGTGGAGAAAAGACAAGGTCTTACACGTGAAGAAAAAGGAAAGAATAAGGTGATGAATGTCTCCAACAAGGAGTGTGTTTAATGCAAAAGATTTGGACACCACGCAAGAGAATGTCCTAATCAAAGAGTTCCCAGCTAAAGAGAGATCCAAGACATGGTTGTTTGTAGTAATGAAGAAGAAGAGGACATCATAGCCGCATATAAGGAAGAATATATAAGTGAATCTGATGAGGCAATAGATGGTTGTTTAGTGCGACAAAGCATACTTTAAGTTCAACCTCAAGAGCAAGCAACACAATGAAACAAAATATTTAAGGTAAGATGACACAATGGAGAAAAGGGTTGTTGAATCATCATTGATAGAGGCTCTTGTAAAAATGTTGCTAGTGAAAGAGTAACCAAGGAGCTTGGATTATCTACCACCAATCATCCCAAGCTTCATTTGATTCAATGGCTAAGCAAAGAAAAAAGAGTCAAGGTAGCTAAACAAGCCCTTATCTCATTTTCAATTAGTGATTATCATGAGGATGTGCAATATGATATTTTGCCTATGGATGTATGTGGTATATTACTAGGTAAATCATGGCAATATAATAGACAAGTTAGTTATAATGGTGTTACTAATGAGTATTTTGCTCAAAGTGGAAAAACCAAGCATAAACTAACCCTTCTAAATGTGTTCTTCACATAAGCAATCCACCTTATAAAAAATTATTCTTATAAAAAATTATTCTTACATGAAAATGCTATGATTGCTTGTATTGAAGAAGAAGGTATATGCTATGATCTAGTAGTGAAAGAAAACCAATCAAGGGAGATTAAAAATGATAACCCTATGCTTAATAGACTAATTGATGAATGTAATGATGTTTTTTCTAATGAAACTCCACCTAGATTACCACCTAAAAGATGTATCAAGCATGTTATTGATTTAATTCAAGGAATACCTTTGCTTAATAAACTAGCCTATAGAAGTAATCTAGGGGAATCTATGGAACTTCAAAAACACAAGAGTCGGTAGATAAGGGGTATGTTAGAGAAAGTACGAGGCTCTATTGTGTTTCTACCCTACTTGTCCCCAAAAAGGATTAGACTTGGCACATGTGCATAGATTCGAGAGTTGTTAACAATATAACCATAAAATATCGTTTCTCTATGCCTAGGTTAGATGACATGCCTAATAAGCTAAGTGGTGCATAAGTGCTTCTCTAAGATAAACTTATATAGTGGAAATCATCAAATGCATATTAGAGAAGGGGATGAATGGAAAATGAGCTTTAAAACTAAATGCAACATACTAGGTTGGATGTAACCCTTCTCTAATAACTCTTCCAATTGGGTCTTTAGCTTATTCATCTCTACAGGTGCCATATGGTATGACATTTTAGATACTGATTCCATCCCTAACAACACATCCATGGTAAACTCAACATGTCGAACTTGTGGGATTTCCAAAATCACCTCAAGGAATACATTGGGACACTCACAAATCACTATAATCTACTCTAATGGTGTCTCAAATGCTTCGGTATCTCAAACACTGAACAAGAGGAGTAGATATCCTTTACAAACAAAGTTGATCATCACAATTTCCGACACAATCTTTATAGAGGGGTTAGGCTCACACTTTTGATACGAGCTCCTTACACCCTTTGGTCCTCACAGAATGACACATTCTTGTGTACAATCTATCAATGATCAATACTTCCCAACATATCCATTATGATAATTGCATCAAAGTCACACAATTCGAGCTCTATAAGGTCTGACAGGAACTCTATCTCCCCCAAACATCAAGGTTACCCCTTCATAGAATCTAGAGCATTCCATCCTATCCTCCAAGGGTAACAAAAAAAGAAGTGGAAATGCTACTAGAAGGAAACAAAGCTTCTTTAGCTACAAATGCAGATGACATGAAAGAGTGAAGCAATACACATACTGAAAAGGTAGAGATAATAAATATATAGGTCACCACACCGGCCCAATGCTTTGCCTTGATTGGCTAACCCCATTTAGGCATCCTTTTGGAGGAACTCCTGTGGTACTAGCTAATCCCTGCCCTTGCTGAAAGGTGTGAGACTTTTGTCCTCTTGACTAACTAGCTTAACTGGTGGCACTAGTTGGTGATAAAGGAGCCCTCAAAATCTGCGACCCCTGCTAATGCATGGATTCAATGCTCTAAGCTCGTGTTTGACCTCTTTGAACATTACCTCCTCCGATGTGACACTCGTAGGCTTGGTGTCCTACCATACCACAACCATGGCAAGTCACCTTATTATCTCCACAATCTACTCTTAGGTGGTTAGCTCTACCATGCTTGCAGTGATAATGCCTCTCCTCGACATGTCCCCCAGGTTGACCTCCAATTCGAGGGTACTAAACCCATACTCTTATCATACTTAAGCAACATAATTCCTCTAGAATGGGCCTTCTTCCCATCGCCGGGACATTGATGGCCCTCAAATTTTCTCTTGCTTCCCATCTAGTCACTACGAGCTTGGATGACTCGGGAAGCATCCAAAGCCTGCTTGTATATTCCCACTATGTTTGGCAGAGTAGCTTCCACTAGCAGCTCTTTGTATATGATTCCCAAGCCAATCTTAAAATGATATACTTGCATTATCTCATTGGCATCCACCTCTAGAGAAAACTAGACCAAGTCCATGAACCTTGTGTAGTACTCCTCTATTGTCTTACCTCCTTGCCAAAGGGCCATGAACTCGTCTTACTTCTTCATACATAGATGAGTGGGATAGAAATGGACATGAAACACCTTAAAGAACAACCCCCTACCTATAGGCTCTCCACCTCTTGGTTGGACGCTCCTCCGTTCTTTCTCTCAGATAGTACACATGTAGTGGGTGATGATGCACAACTCTCCTAAGCCAATATTCAAGAACTAGTGTAGGCATTGGCATTGGCACTGGTTGTGGTGCTTGAATTTGGCCTTCTAGGTAGGCTTCAATGGTCTCCATGAATGCCTCGATACGCTTGTAATGATAGTTAGTGACCATCAATTCCTAAAGGCTAAGAATAATTAGAACTAATTCATCATATAGTATTAAGACTAGCATCATTGTATATTAGGAAAGTTATCTACAACACATCCCCCCTATCCCACTCTCACTCACAAACATGCCGGGTTTGAAAAAACTTTACCTTCAACTGGATACTAGAAGGATTTGGGAAAATCATTTAAAAGGATTTGGAAAATTGATCTAATATCTATGGTATTAGCTTAAACAATTAAAAATTAGAGAAGATTATTAAAGAAGGTCATATACCAACCTATGGTATCAGCTAGAAACATCAAGATCAATTATAAATTTAAAACAAAGCTTTAATACCAACTTGTAACACCACCATTTTTCACTACTAAAAATTATTATTTTGAAAACCTTGCATAAGTAGAAGCTAACTAAACACTTAAAAAAAATGGGATGTTACTGCCATACCTAATGTAGGATAGACGCTATCCACTAGCCCTATGCTAGACACAAGGCTAAAAAACCAAAAACGAACAACCAATAACAAAGTGTGCAAAACTAGTTAGATGATATAAATAGGAAAATATTCCGCGTATAAGACCATAGCTATCTGAAATATCCAAGTATTCGAGAAAGAAAATTTAAACCAGAATACAGGGTTCAAATTACAACAAAATAAAATATAGTGAAACCATAACTCTGGTCCATGAAGGACCTCTTTGAGTCTCTGAATTTTAATGCTCTCTACCCATATCCCACACGAGATTGGCCAACTATTGTCCCTCCCCGAAAACCTATACATGGCTCTCTACTTATGGGAAGGAGCAAGTGACCAAGAAGATGGGCACGTTAAACAAAGTTACTTCACCAATGGATCTACCAACACATAAGATACTCATGCATATAAGATATATGTACACTTTCATGAATATTTCAAACAACAAGATACTAGTTATATCATGATTGCATTAAGCATAGAAAGTCCGTACCACATATGACTAATCATGCTCAACATCCTATTACTACACCATAGATGTCGATATACATACTACAAGTAGACTGAATCAATTAACGATAATGTTACATTCATCCATGCAAGCAAGTTCTCTATAGGCCATTATTCACATTACCGATTCTTTTCTTCTACTTTATTTTCTCTTTAACCACAATTTTATTTGAAATACTTATTCCAATTATTATCCAAATATTCATTCCAACTTTTTATCATTATCATTGAGTTATGGATTGTGCACTATCTTACATGCCATGAAAGCCTATCCAAAACAAGGGATATAAAGTCCAAGCCTAAGCCAAGTAACGGACATAAGTCTAGGTCGAAGCCAAATAACCACAAATGTACATAAGTCCAGACCAAAGCCAAAAACCACCTAGGTAAATAAAACCTTTAGTATCAATACCCCCTAGTACGACATCAATGTTTAGAGTAGGTAAGTCACTGGAATCTACTAGGATCCTGCTCGAAGGTAAAGCCCAAAAGTAAACTAACCCCCGCTAACTAAATGAGGATTGGGTAACCTACACCTATGCATAACCTAATTGTCTTTTTCTTTACGTGATTAATATATTATTCTCAAGGTTACGTGATCACACAAGGCCCACACAATATACAACCGAGGCATTTATATGTTCATTCCATATTAACCTTTAATATTCCAACTATGTGTAGATTTTACATTAATGATTCGTCATAAATAAGCAATTTCTAGAGCATAATCCAATCAAGACAAAGTTTTGGATTTCATCTCCCTTTATGAGCCATCATATAATTGCTTAGCTTTTCCAATTAAGATTTTCACAATGACCATAAAGTGTATCATGAGTCATGATTTATTTCATACATCTATTAGGTTGTTAATCCAGGTCAATAAATGCATTTTACCCATTAAATAGTCTTATGGCAATGCTAGGCACCATCTCAAAGTATATCTGAGCCAAGAAATCAAGATCACACAATCTGGCTAAACTAGTCGATCGGTTAGCTTAACCAATCAATAGGTTTGGGTTGACTAGTCAATTGGTTTGGCTTAGCCAAACCTAGGGATTACACAAACAGTTTGATCAGTTTAACCAAACCAATCAACTATTAAAAGACTAATTGATCGATTCTACCAAACCAGTCAATAGGTTTGAGCAGAGAGCAAGACCAAGGTCACCATAAACCTATCGGTCAATGGATTGGTTCGATCAATCGACTGTTCTAAGGACTGGTTGATTGATTTGACCAATCAATGGTTCGAAATGCCCTCAAACAAGACAAAACATGCAATTGCCATGCAATTCATTCTCAAAATTCTCACCACACACAACTGAAACATAGACTGACATCATATTAACACTTTTCAACTTATAACGGTTGCATGTTTCACAATTAATCAAACCGATCTTGTTTCTCTAAAATCATGTATTTATCTCAAAATTCATAATTTAATCCACAAAGACTAACTCTAAAACTAAATTCTCATTCCAAGTTATAAAATCCAAACTTTAAAGATTTCATCACAACAAGCTTAACCAAGTCATATTTCAGAAGTATGAATGTATTACTTGATGCAACCAAAACTTTCCCTTAACTAAGAAAACTAATTCTAGAAAAAATCCTCAAATTCCATAACCTTACATGCATAAGTTCAAGCTTTAGAATTCTAATAAATACTTCCATAAATCAATGTTCAAATTAGGAGAAAAAATGACTTACCAACCTAAAAGCAAATAGAGAGAATTTATGCTGGAAAAGATACTCAACTTTCTCCTAAATCTAACCCTCCCTTACTTAAAGATAAACAAGAAGGAACTAGAGAAAGGATCAAAAGAGTGGAAAGAAACCAGACTAAGCTCGAATTTAAGTGAAAGAACATGGTTAGAGGGAGGTGTACTATTTTAGTGGCTAAAAGAAAGTAAATAAAAGGGATGATTAGTGTTATTTATAGCCAACAAATCCATACAATCACGAGTGTGGTTAGGCACATATCAAAAAACCCCAATTCCTACCATTCGAATTGGAGCTGAGCAGGTAGATTTCATTAAAGATAGGTTAACTTCCATCCCAAAGCTAAAATTATGTTTTCTGGAGAGGTGCAGGTTGAATTAGCCCAAAAATAACAAATACAAGAGAGGAAATGAACAATCAGCATGGAAAAAATCTCCCAACTAAGCAAAGGTAAGTCTAGAAATTGAAGTAATGATTCTAGAATGCACAAAGGAGAGAGGTGGAAGAAAACAAGGCCGAGGTCACCTCCCCTTCAATTGTCCAAATCAAACCCTTGAATTAGTTTGAGGCAGAAGCTTGGGCCAAATGCATGATATGAAGATTAAGAATCTTTAAAGAATTTCCTAGAATGATATTATCAAGGTTCCATTTTGGTATAAGAAGTTTTTCCAAAAAAATGAGTTTTGAAAATATACTTAGCTTAACAAACTAGTCGATTGATTTGATCAAGCAAAACCCTTCGGCTGAAATGACAAACTAGTTGATTAGTCTGCTTGAAAACACATGTTATTCAATTTCCAAAGCTTATTCAAATCCAACTTTTCCCCAAACTCAATTATAGTTCCAAATCAAAATCAAACATCAACAAATATTAATAAATGCCATAATTTCTCATTCAACAAACTTCACGAAAAGATGGGGTATTACATTATGCTTGTAATGAAACAAGACATACTGGTATTAAAAAATGGATGAATAATAATACAAATCATACATTAGATTCACATAACATAAACCATATTATGACTCTTCATTTAGTGACCACAAACTTTTTAGTTATTAAGATTTTCAATTCGACCACACCTAGTTCTCCACCATGAACAAAAGTCATGGAAGCATAACATACATAATATGATACAGGCCACACAGAGTTAGAATATATCGAATGGGTTTTTTTCTAGGGATACCACACCCACCACAAATCAAGTGCACTTATTGTGAGGGATGACAAAGATTGAGATATAATACCCACCACTCGGGATTAAAGTACATCGAGGGGGCTTGTAATGGGATAATTCACCTATTATACCTTGAGTGCATCTACCACGAAGGCTACAAGTTGAGATACCACCCCCGCCTAAGCAATGTATAATATGAAGTGTTAAGGGGCTTGTAATAGGATGCCTCACCCATCCAAGCTGAACACCGATACCTTGCCAGCCTGCCACAATATTATCTTTCCCTCAAAGATGTATGTGCATACCCTCTACCAACCACAATAGAGAAGAAAATAGGTACTAAGTGAAAAGATAAAAACACAAGGCACTCCACCCACTAACTTCTGGTTAACTACATCGAGAGTTGGAGAAAAAGACTCGAATAAAATATTAATTCCATTATTAAATGGTATCACAAATCACAATTAATTCCATTAATAACCAATTAGGTGTTTCCACGTGATAATACCAAACACAATACTAATACTACAAGCACCTATTGGGTGTTTAAATGTTACACCAAATTTAACTACACAAGGCACCACAATATTTTCATTTTGATCCATTCTAAATTTATTTTAAGCAAGGTTGAAATCATAATGAAACTTTTGTAATTACATGGAAAGGTTAAGATAGAAGTCCCATAGAAAAATCATCAAATAGTAAGTAAACAAGGTAGACTAGTTGACTAGTCTAGTTGAACCAGATCTAAGACAAAATGAATACGCGTGGCCAATTAGTCCAGTCGATCAACTATTCATAGTATTAAGTTAATGGGTTTAATCAAATTGGTTGGTGTGTTTAAGCAGAGGTCTAACCACTCTAGTCACACAAAAAAAACCAATCAATAGGTTAAGGAAACCGATCAACTACTCACAAAGAAGAGTTAGTTGGTTTGTCAAAGCAATTGACTATTCACAAAACTTACCGACTGTGGCTACTGGCCCAAGCGGCTATTCACAAAATTGGTCGATCAGTTTTAACAATCAATTAACTAGTTTGGGTGAAATAACACCTACATGCACGAAACACACATAACTAAAATCACCAATCTTTTTCAAATTAATTATGGCATGCTTCTATGTTGTAGAACACATAATAAGACACAATCCACATGTGAAATTATACAAATACATGATAGAAATTGATACTCAACAAAATCATGTTTAGATTTTACCAACTTATATATGATATCCATAATACTTAAAACATGTTCCAAAACTTCAAAAATTAAAACATTGCAACATGCTCGAATCTAAGAATTCAACGTAATACAGATGCATCACAAAACATGCCAAAATATGAAACTATAATAAGCATCATAAATCCTTAGCCACATTAGAGGTAAGGATGCCTTATCTCCAAACAAATATTTTAGCACAAAAATACTCATAACTTGATGGACAAGGTCTCAATTTCCTAAGTGAATCAAGAACTAAAATGATTAAATATCCTTTTCAAAACTCCATTAAAAATTGATAATCATAAGAAGAAGAAAATAAGAATATCTCAACCTTTCTTTCAAAATTGAAATCAAAAAGAGAAAACCAATATCTTTAATATTTCTCAAAGCTTTAATCCTTCCTTTCTTAATAGAAATAAGGTAGAACTAAGATGAGATTAGGAGAAGAGATAAAAGATAATAAATCTACAAAAGGATGAGAAGAAAAGATGAAAGCCTCTATTTGTTCTAACATAAGAGAAATGTAAGGAAATTCCAACACCTAGAAATTTTGATCTAAGGGAAGGGAGAAATAGGGCAAGTATTGAGAACCAATGTGTAATTGAATTAGGAGGGTGCTTCCTCAATCTTCCTTATGCTTGAAAATTCAAGAAAGGAAAGAGAAGAGAGATTATTTATGTTAAGCTTGGGGAACAAAGGTGTAAGAGGATGAATGATGAGTGGGGTGGAAAGGAGTGAAACTAGAAGGATTACAGGGAGGAGGTAAGTAAGAGGGAAGGGTGTAGCTAGACCTACATGTAGCCATTACTAACAGAGGAGAGAGGAAAGTAAGGGGAAATAAGAAAAGGTCATAATACATCACAAGTGCTTTTGAAATTTTTTTTAGCAAAATAAAAATCATAAAATAACCTAAATAATATAAAAATAATCCAAGAGCACCACAATATGCTTATTAGTACAAATAAATTATAATTAGAAGTTTTCATAACCATTGAAAAGATATTCAAAGTCAAAATAAGAAAATGATCTGAATCATAGGACAACACGACAATCAATTTTGGTAAACGAGTCAACTAGTTTATTGGCAATAAAAACGCCAGTCTCTGAGAGTACTTATTGATCGGTGAGGGAAATTGGTTAACTGATATGCCTAAAATTCACATATTTATTAAGGTTTCAATCCACTTTCAAAATCAAAACTAGTTTCTTTTATCCCAACATAATTTTAAATACTTTTTGAATGATTTTAGGATGGGGTATTACAATGATATCCTTTTGTATAGTGAAAATGAACATGATCATCTAATATACTTAAGGAAATTATTTACAAGGTTCAGAGGTACAAAATTTCATGGAAAATTAGAGAAGTGTAACTTCATGCTTCCTAGTGTTATCTTTCTCAGCTATAATGTGAGTGGAAAAGGCATTAAGATTAATCCCTCTAAAATTAAAGCTATTCAAGAGTGGCATATTCCTAAGAACATTCTTGAAGTGAGAAGTTTTAATGGATTAGCTATTTTTATAGGTGATTTATTAAAGACTTATCAACCATAGAAACACCTGTAACTCAATTTATGAAAAAAACAGAGAGAGAGTTTAAATAGGGAGATATAGCCACTAAAGCCTTTGAGACTCTTAAAGCTAAATTGTGTATTGCGCCAGTGTTATTCTAACCTAATTTTGATTTTCTATTTGAAGTAACTTGTGGTGTAAGTGGTGTAAGGATTGGAGAAGTACTTTCACAAGAAAAGAAGCATGTTGCATATTTTGGTGAAAAATTAAACAAGGCTAAGTTGAACTATTCTGCCTATGATAAGGAATTTTATGCTATCATACATAACCTAGAGTCATGGAGTCATTATTTGAGACCTAAACCATTTGTGTTACATTCATATCATGAAAGTTTGAAATATCTACATGGACCAAAAAAAAAAGTTAGTCCAAGACATGCAAAGTGGATAAGTTTCTTACAATCCTTTGTGTTCTTAGTCAAACACTTAGATGGTAAAGAAAATGTTGTGACTAGTGCATTATCTAGGAAGTTTGTATTGTTAATCATGATGGATGCTAAGTTACTTGGATTTTAAATGCTAGAAGACTTATTTCCAAAATATGAGGATGTATATGATATTTATGATATATGCTAAAAAAATGGATCTCATGGTAACTATATCTTGCATAATGGATTTTTGTTCAGCTTAATAAAATTTGTAGGCCTAAATCAAGTGTAAGAGAAATAATTATAAAAGAGGTACATGAAGGAGGAATATTTGGACATTTTGTTACTCATAAGACCTTGGAAATGCTATAAGAAAATTTCTACTAGCCACGAATGTTATAATGTGTGCAAGCTATTTTGAGTAGATGTGTTACTTATCCAAAGTGTAAAAGCTTCTTTCATAAGGGTTTCTACATTCCATTACCCATGCCTAGTTAATCATGGAAAGCAGTTAGTATGGAATTCATCTTAAAGTTGCCTAGAAGTCAATAAAGTAAAGACTCCATAACGATGGTAGTTGATAGATTTTCTAAAATATCTCATTTTATACCATGTCATAAAACTAATGATGGTATACATATTGCAGATTTATATTTTAATGAATTTTTGATACTTTATGGTATTCCTAAAAGTACTATTTTCGATAGAGATGCTAAATTTTGAGTTACTTTTGGAAGACTTTATGGTACATATTGGGTATAAAGTTATTATTTAGTACTTTATACCATCCACAAATTGATGGTCAAATGGAGGTGACAAATTGAACTCTTGGCACATTATTTAGAGGTTTAGTAAATAAAAGTACCCACGTTTGGGATATCAAGCTTGCTCATGCTGAGTTTGTCTACAATTGAAGTCCTTCAAGTACAACTCGCTCAAATCTATTTGAGGTGGTGTATGGCATGAATTCTTACATGCCTAATCATATATGGCTCCCTTGAAGAGAAGTTAATTAAAGAGATATGAAGCCAATGATCGAGCTGAGTATTTCCAAAAGCTTCACCAACAAATTTAAGCCAATATTGAAAATTCAAATGCAAGGTATCAAGCACAAGCTCATAAACATCGAATTCAAAAGGTATTTTCTCCAAAAGATTAGGTATAGTTACATTTATGTAAAAAAAAAGATTTATTAACTTACGTAAAAATAAATTAATACTTGCAGCATATGAAACTTTTAAAATACTTAGAAAATTTGAAGATGATGTTTATGAACTTGATTCACCTGATTCTTATGGTGGAGTATTAAGAACTTTTAATGTAGGTAATTTGTCTCCATATTATGATGATGTAAATTTGAGGACAAATTCTTCTCAACTAAAGGAGAATGATGTAGGCACGTCTCATGATCCTATTGATAATGAGGAATTAAAATACTTAATAATTGAATTGATCATCATAGATATTTTTGATAATATTTCTAATATGGCTAATGAAGATACCTTAGTATGTTCTTGTAGGTATGGTACATATTTATAAGAGAAAGACCCTTAATGAAGCGAATGTGGGTTGAAAGAACTCAAGACCGCCGAATGTATCTTATTTAGCTTTCATGTAACACACCGTCATACACAAGATAGAACTTTGATACTCCACAGATAGTATACATAGTAATTTTCCATTAATCAAACAAACTCGCAAATAGAATGAAAAACTCACAAAGAGACTTCTGAAATTTGACTCAACTGCTCATAGCATACAAGCCACGAAATTAAGCCATATTTATAAGTTATAACCCATGTAAACCATCCCTCTAATACTCATGGAAAGTAGGGTTAAGTTATGAAAATTGTTACATAAAATTATTACTAACAACCAAAACCCTAGTTAATTACAACCTACTTCCTAGATGTCATTATACACATGGCATGGATGTAGTTGACTTATTCCATCTATCATTTCATCACCTTTGATTGGCCAACCAATTTTCTAACTCAACAAGGTTTTGTTTGGTTGTACAAAAATTGCTTATTTGCAAGATTCCTTATGTTTTAACCAAATCTTCAAGAAGTGTGTTAAAATTGGAAAATAATTCCAAGAACCTTGCGAAACATATCAAAATGTCAAATAAACAAGTTTAGATGTATGAAAAAATATACACTTGCATAATTCACCCCTTCTTGAAATAAAGTTGACATCAAATTTGATTCTTTGAATAAGAACTTCCAACAAATGAGAACATACCTTCCAAGATGATGCTTGTCTTTAAACTCCTTGAGAATAAGCCTTTGGATGTTTGAAAAATCATCAAAGAACTTGAAATATGATCAAAAACCTAATTGGTTTTCATGTTGAAGCTTCAAACATAAGGTATATGCCATGCAATCTTCATGTACCACTATTGAGCAATTTAGAATATTCATGGCTTGATCTCCACATGTCTTTGATTTGCATGTTACACCTTCAAATTCAACACCACGAGTCTTCAAATCCTTTAAAGGCACCAAGTACACAACATCACCATATGTACACAAAGTCACCATAGGTTGATAATTCATTTCCTTTACATGCACCAATTCGAACCCCTCAACATGAAACACACTTTGCCTTTTTCACCATGCAAACTTTCCCACTCGCTAGGATCACATACATCCACGTTTTTATTTTTGTCTTCTTTCCTTGCTTTAGCAACATCACCCCAATCTATGGTCTCCCTTACTAAAAATTTTCTTTGATTCACACACTCCTTAGAAAAATGATAATATCCTCAACACTTATAGCATTACTCATTCTTAAGAACATCTTGAACCGTCATATATTTTCCATTCTCTTCACTTGTGATCAATATCCTTTCGCCTATATTCAAACTTGAGGCAACATCAATATGAGAAGAAGAAATGTAAGTTTTCAAAATAACCTTAAAGGAATTCTCTCTCTTTTCAAACTTTAATGACAACTTGATCACATCATACAATGAATCATAAGAAGAAACTTCAAATTTGTCTCGTAAGTTTGAATTTAGCCCTCTTAAAAATACTACACATGTTTGCTCCCCCCCTTTTGGTCACATCACATATAAGGGAAATTCTTTCAAACTCTCTTGCATATTCTTCTACATTTGCATTATCTTGTTTAAGACTAATCATCCTTATAAATTTATTTTGCTCGAAATCCTTAGGAATAAATTTCATCTTCATGTACTTCTTCAAAATTTCTCAAGTCTTTATCTTTGGTTTGCCATCTTTTTCCTCTTGACTTCTTCACATTTTCAAACCATGTATGTTCAAACTATCTTAACTACAAGATTTCCACTTTGCATCTTATTTGATCATCATAATCTTTGAAGTCAAAATTTGTATCTAGAGTTTGCATCCAATTCATATAGATTTCAGCATGTAACTCACCATAGAAATCTGGAGTACCAACCTTCATATACCTCCCTTCATTATCTTTAAACTTCGAATGGAACCTCTTTCACTTCGACTTGAATTTTCTGAATTAGAAGATTCTTCAATGTACTCCATTCTTTCATCAAATTGGTCATCTTTACTTTGCAAATCCCTTCGTAACATGCCTTCATGCCTATCACGATCAACTTACCTTTGATCTTTTGTATGTTGTAGTTGTAATTTCACCTTTTTTTTATAGTCTCTATAAGAGATATCATACCATCATCACTTTCCATCTTCAATTTTGACCAAAAACACAACTTTGAATGCTTTCTTGATGTTATTCAACAAGATCTTGATGAAGTTTTTTTGTTGAATATAAACTAACACTCACAAATATCTTCAACTATGATAGTTTGAAGATGTACTAAACTTATTAAAAATTAATCTTGATAGGTTATTGGAAAAAGAGGGAAAAATTGGAGGAAAAAAGGAACAAAAATGAAGAAAGAATTTGTAAACCACCAACCCACAATAAATGCAACTCCATAGAGAAAATACTCCAAACTAGGATCGAGAATACCTTAAGGAAGGATTTAAAATGAGCTCTTATACCATTTTTTATGCAGATGTGGCTCGAAAGAACTCAAGACCACTGAATGTATTTTCTTTAGCTTTCGTGTAACACACCATCATACACAAAATAGAACTTTGATACTTCACAAAGACAGTAATCAAATTTTATTTAATGATAACTTACAAAAAAATACTCACTAAAGACAATCAAAAGAAACTACACGTAGTAATTTTTCAAGGATCAAACAAACTCATAAAGAGAATGAAAGGCTTAATGAGTACATATATTGACATATTTCATACCCCCTTTAATCTTAGTTTTTGGTGTTTTCTTTGAGTAATATATGAGAATAATTATAATTTTATGCTTAAGTGATAATAATCTTATATATTTTATTATTTGAGCTAAAATGATATAAAATAAATGAGTTTAAAGTATAAGATTATTTATTAATTCTTCTTATGTTATTTTGTAGGTAAAAAAGGGTTGGGTCTTTTTGTAATACCCTAAAACCTTTATTTTAAAATTAATAATAAAATAAGGATTAATAGGGGAGATTAATTAAATTTACCTTTTTTAATAAAATAATTTTATTATAATAAAAATAATTAAAGCCAAAAAGAGGAAAATAATGTAAGAACCAAGTTAGTGAAGGTAAGAATAATTTGCTAAACTAAAATAGGTTTTAAGAAAATTATAACCATAATTTCTAAATTAATAAAAAACTTATTTTTTGTTTAAAATTCATTACTCCCAAAAAATCAATAAAAAATCCCAAACACCCTAACTACTTCATTTTTTTCATTTTTTTTCCTTTTCCCTTTTTCTCTCCTTTTCTCCTTTTCTTTTTCTTTCTCCCTTTTTCTCCTTTTTCTTTCTTTTTCTCCCTTACTCGCGGGTCTGGGCCCCACCCAATGAGACCCAACCTTCTCCCCCTTCCCCACTCCTCTCCTTCTTCCCATAGGGCCCAACCCTCTCTTTTTTTCTTTTCCCTTGCGTGGCACAACTCTGCCTCACCCATTCTTCCTTTTTTCTCCCTTCCCTTTTTCCCTTTTTCCCCTTTTTACCCTCGACTTCTACCTTACCCCCTCTCGATCAGCTGACGCATATGGCTTCTTCGTAGCCTTGGCTCTCCCTCTCCCCTTACCTTCCCCTCGACCTAACCAGTAGGACATGCAACTAGCACTGCTCTACACTAGTCCCCATCCCTTTGTAGCCCCAACACCCCCACCTAACCCCCTTGTAACCTTGCTAAAGTCCTACCTCATCCCCCTTGCAAACTTAATTGCACTAGCTTGCCACCACCCGCTAGCAGCCACCTACCCCTCCCACTCCTTTATCCTCATCCCTTTGTCTTCTTCTCCCCTTGTGCCTATAAAAGCCCTCCCTCACCCTCCTTCTCTCTTTTCCTCTACCTAGAAATTCCCCACGTTCCTCTCCAACCACCCCTCCAAACGCAATCTTCGTCGCCATCCAAACTACCACCCACTCTCTTCCCTACACTTCCCTCTACCAAATGTGACCCCTCCCCTCCTCTAACTCTCCCTCCTCTCCTCTCCCTACTTGTACAAAAGTGGACAGCTCAATATACCCTTTTGCACCCTTTGCCACCCTTTACCACCTCTTACGCCACCCTACACCGCCACAACAACCGCCTCCATTACCTCCCTCTCTACCTAGAAATCCTCCCTCTACCTCCCTATACGCTCCTTTCCTTTTTTGTCCCCCTCCTTCCTCCTCTTTTCCCTTCCTCCACTTTTGACCTACGCCACTACAATCGCCACCTGCACTACCAACCTCTCTGCCCAAAAAACCTCCCTCTACCTTTCTACAACCTCTGTTTCCTTTTTATCACCCTCCTTTCCTCTCCTCCACTTTTGCCCACCACCGCTGCCCCCGCTATGGCATGCCTCCACCACCACTATAACCCCCTCTGACCCAGGAACCATATCACCCAACAAAACACCACTTTCCTTCCCTTTTCCAACCCCAAAATCTTATCTTTCTATCACCACGACCACCACCATCCTTACATCGCCGCCACTGCCACCCTAGTTGTCATATCCTCTCTAGTTGTGCCCTTACCCTTATTTTTATTTAATTATAATTTATTTAAATATTTTCTATTATTAATGTTATTATTATTATTATTATCATTATTACTATTATTAGTCTTTTTACTAATATTTAGCTAAAGAATAATAAAAGAAAAATGAGTAAGAAGAAAGTTAATATTAGTGTTCTATTTTTATAGGTGAACCAAATTATTCTCATAATGAGGCATAGGATTTGTACTCCAAGCCCCGTGTCTCATTACGTAAGGATGTGGTTAAGGCTAAATTATATGTTTTATGTTTTCATGGGTGTTTTCATATGTTCTTATATAATATATGAGTATGGAATAAAATACATATAGTACAACTTGCTATGTATGGAGCTAAGGTAAGTTGTGTATATGCTATGATATATGTGATATGACTTGTATTCTATAATATGCTCTTATGTATAGTTGTTATAGTATGACATGCATGCTAGGAGGCCTTAGGTGATATGATGAGGTTGTGGAAAGCTAAAAGAAATAAATAGGGTGGAGTGATTAGGAAGAAGTGAGGAAAAACCTAAGTACCTTATGATCTATGGATGACAAAATCAAGTGATAATAATAATACAATGAAGGGTTGGAGAAAATCTTGCATGGGAAGTATGAGGCTTGCATGGGGTGGTTAGCCTTTGCATGGGAGAAACATTTATATGGGAAAAGGTGGTTTAAGGTTTAAGCATGGTGAAGGAAGAGTATTTTGTGTGATTGAAGTCCATGGGTGAAAAATAGTATGTGGGTTGATAGAAGTGTGTATGGGGACTTAACTAGGATTTTTGAAGAAAAACCTTAAGTAGGGGAGTGTATGAAAATGTTGATGGTGATTGGTTGGAATTAGGGTTGAGCTTAGAAGGGTATCATATGAAGTGGTTGAGTCAAGTGGTAAAGAGGGTGGAGTGTATGTGTGAAGGGATGGTATAAAAAGAAAGGAGAAGTGTTAGGGTTTCAGGATGGCCAACTAGGGTTTTTCGTATCACATGTGGAAGATGGGGAGTAAGGTTGTGATGTTAGATGTGGGTTGAGTGGAGTGATGGTGGTGGAATCAAGGGGAGTTGGGCCATGAATGATAAAGAGGTAGGCTAGATTAGGGTTTCTAAGCGGAAACCCTAGGGGGCACTAGTGAGTGAAGGTGGAGAGATGGGAAGTGAGATTGGACCCACATGTAGGGGAATTCGAATTTCATAGGGAGTAAGGAAAAGAGCACCAGAGGTCTTGGAGTCTTAGGGAGTGTAGAGTTCCCAATATATGGGGCTGGGCCATTCAGGAGGTCTGGGGTATAAGTCGAGAGTCCATTGAGGGCATACATGTCTAGTTGGGGTTACATGTGGAATAAGAAACAAGTGAAACACTAATTACTTGAAATGAATGATTGTTGAGCCAGGCTTGGGTTAGAGTATTTTCTAGTCCACCGGACACAATAGTGGGGATTCTGAGCTCGATAAAACAAAACTTATATGATAATAAATTATGGAAAAGACACTAACTACTTACCTTGGAACACCATATGGGTTAGGTTAGGTTGGGATGATTTTTGATCCATTGGCTATAATAGTGGCTAGGTGCATTCTGCCTTGGAGTAGTATTTTCGGTCCATCGACTATAATAGTGGCCAAGTGCGTTTTTTCCTAGAATATCATTTCATTCCACCGGCTATAATAGTGGGGTTATAGTACTTACGTTGATATAATTTGAGAAATGTGTAAAGACACAGTTAATGGCCTATGTCTTAATAATGATGATTAATCTGAATGGCATACTACATGCATTATCTACCTTTTTGTATTTGCATGGTCTTAGTCATATGGTTACCTTACTTAATACATAGCGTACTGATCACCCCTTTCATAGGTGTTGCTTATTCCCACGAGTAATGACCCCTCCTGAGTTTGTACAGGTAGGAGATGATGCATGTGATGACTTTGATCCCTATAATGCCTTGGGCGGGACTGAGTGATGACTTGTTGTACTTTTCATGGGGTTTGAGAGGATGTTTTCCAAACTTACCTTTATCCAGTTTCCTTGTTTTTTTATTTACCATTATATTTCCCCTATAGTGGGCATCATTGTATTTGCTTTCCATTTCTGTATTAACTCTGACAATTGTGCACTTTGTTTTATTCATGAAATGTTGAAACTGTTATGGTGTTTATTTTTTACTAGCATTAATACTTTTAGTTCTTAGCCTTGTGGTTAATATGAGATTGGTCAGAGGTCAATCTTGTGTTGATCATGGTGGTAGCACCCCCCTAATTTTAGTACATGGTTTTCTATATAAACAAAAAAATTCAACTTTAAAATTTGGGGTGTTATAATTTTGGACCAAAAGCCCAAAAGAAACAAAGGTAGAAGGAGTGATGCAGGCTAGCATAAGAAAAAAAGAAGAGAGGATGGACAAGAGAGGCAGTGTGCCGTAGGAGAAAAAAGTTATAAAAGGAATATAGGGGCGGCAATCAAGTCATTCAGGAGCATAGGAGTAAAGCATAGGAAAAAAGAAAAATAAAGAGGATAGAAGAGGGTCTGACAGCACACCAGAGAAGAGAAAAAAGAGAGAAGAGAAAGAGGGGGACTAGGCGGCTATGACGGGCTAAAGTAGAGAAGAAAGAGAAGATAAGGGGCACATGAGAGGCGGTTAGGCGCTAAAAAAATGAAGAAAGAGAGAAGAGAAAAAGTGCAGGTGTAATATCCTAAAAATTTACTTAGCCTAATCCCATATTATTAGCGCCGTAATTTGATTCTAACTTCGAGAAAATCTTATTTTAGCCTTAACACTAATTTCCTAATCCCGAAACTTTGACTGAAACCAAATATTTGACCTGGAAAATTCGTATTTTGTAAACCAATCTCAAACCACTAAAATAACTATTTTTGGCTAATCTAAAACCACATAAACTAAACCCCAATATTTTCTCCTTTTCTTTTATTTCTTCTCCTTTTCCCATCCACTTAGCTACAAAGTTGATTTTCCCTGCAACTTGCATTGCGACCTGCACCCTTCTCCACTTGCACCATCTTCCATCATCTTTGTTGCAGCCATCCATCATCTATCACCAACCTTCTTCTTCTTATGAAATACATACACACAACCATCACCATCCCTACTACACCCTTTGTCATTTTTCACCACAACACACAACCATCATCTCCACTACCACCCTCGTGACCCGCACCCCATCCTACACCATTGCATGCCACTTTCTCCCTCTTATTTCTTTTTCCTCAATTTGCATCACATACGTATATGTAAACACACACACACACACACTACACTCGTCTTCCTTTTTCTTTAGTTTTGTCTTACCTTCTACCCATTTTGTGTCCAAAAATCCTACCCCGAGCTTCCCATCTTCTATCTCCTTTCTTCCTTCTTTTCCTTATTTTTTCTTACTTGTTTTTACCCACACACCACCATTTCCACCACTAACACCACCATGCACCACCACAAGCTACCCCATGCTGGTGAGCCGACGGTCACCCCAACCTTCCCTAGCACTATCGCAGATCATCGTAACCAACCGCTACATCTTTTCCCTTCTTCTTACCCTCGCCCATTAAGTTTTTAGGAAATGCCCGACCTACACACAGTTTCAAGCACGATCGTGCAACACTAAAATTTCCTATTGCAGGCCCATGTAACTTAGCACAACCTACCCATGCACAACTTAGACACACTCCCCATGTGCACTTGTTTGACTTGTGACCTATTTGCCAGTGATCGAGCACGACTGTGCCACTTTGCACCGCCTAGCCGTGCACGATCCTTCCTCTCGGCTTAGGTGTGCACTGCCTGTAACACTACCATACAACCACTTATTTTCACCCCTAAACCTTGTCCAAATGCCACCAAAATTTTACTATAGCTCCACCACACATTTCACTACACATCCACACAAGCTTCCATTTGACTACGGTTATTACCATTTGTACCCTCTTTACCTTAGTTTCTCATTTAGTTATACTGTCCAAGCTTAACCTTGGTTTTCTTTCGTAGGTGATATTCCAGTAGTCTCGGAGGAGGAAGTCTAGGCTTATGTGCTTAGAGTCCGGTGTTCTAGTTGGTAAGGATACACATCGATGTTTTGGGGTTTTGTATTATTTGGTTGTATGGTTATAAAATACCCCAAAACCCTAATTTAGGAAATTATGATAAAATAAGGATTTATTAGGGAAATTTATTAAATATATTATTTTATTTTAAATAAAGGGAGTATTTAAGACAAAAAAAGGAAAAATAATAAAGAATTTAATTAGGGAAGATTAGAGTATTTTGCTAGGTAAAAATAGAATTTAGGAAAATTACCCAAAATATCTTGAATTAATATAAAAAGGAATTAAATTATTATTTTAGTAATTTTTATTATTTTTAAATATTTAAAAATACCAAAATATCTTAAATACCCCAACCAACCTATTTTTCCTTTTTCCTTTTCTTCCTTTTTCCCTTTTTTCCTTTTTCCTTTTTTCTTTCTTCTTTTTCTCCTTTCTCCTTTTTCTTTTTCTCCCCTTCTTCCCCTAATTGGGCCACGCCCTACCCAACTTCTCCCCCTTTCTTTTCTCCCCTGTGCGGCCCAACTTGCCTTATTCTTTCTTTCCTTCCTCCTTTGCCCGCTGGTTCTCTCCCTTCCTTTTATTTCTTTCTTTTCTTTTCTCCCAGATCGACTGACCCGGCCTTTCTTCTTCCTCCTCCCTTCTCCCCTGTCCCCAAGTTGCAGGTCGGCCTATAACTCTGTCGCCATCCTTTCCCTACCGGCTTACGCCTCCCTTCTCTCTCCCCCGTCATTTTCCTTTCCCTTGCTAGCCCTAACCTGCTTATACCCCCTTCCGCGAATGGCCCTTCCCCTTTCCCTTCTCTCCCCATACCGACCTAGCCCTGCAAATTGTAGGCTCGTACTGGCCTGCCACGGCCAACTGGCAAGCCTTGCCTCACCTGCCCCCTTATCCTCTTCCCCATTTGTCTTATCCTCCCTCCAATGGCCTATAAATACCCCTACTGATCCCATTTGGCTCTCTTTACTTTGCCCAAAAAATATTACGCTCCACCAAACCAAACCACTCCTCACCCCTGGTTTCCCCTACACGAGCCACCCTGGCCGTACAAAGTTAGATGCTTGGCCTGTCACTTTGCACCCATCGCCGCCCCCTATTACCGTCATGTGCCACTTCCTTCGCCGCAATCACCACCTCCCCTGCCACCCAATCAACCCAACAAAGCCTCCCCTACCTTCCTTCTCTCTTTCTCCCTCTCCTTCATCCTCCCTCCTCCTCCACCGCCCTCGACCACCACAACCACCACCACCTGTGCCGCCACCTTTCTTATGCCACCACCACCACTCCAACCCTCTCAGCCCAGAGAGTCCACCATCACCACAACCATTATCTCACTCTCTCTCTTCTAGCCCTAAAAGACCTCCTTCTCCAACCCCCACTTCTACTGTCGCCGCCATCTAGTTGCCACCCTTACTAGGTTGTGTCCTAATATTCCTAGCCATTAAGTATAATTAGTGTAATTATTATCCTAACCTTATCATCATCGTCGTCGTCGTCATCGTCGTCGTCATCATCATCATCATCATCATCATCATCATCATCATCATCATCATGATTATTATTATCATCATCATCATCATCATCATCATCATCATCATCATCATCATCATCATCATCATCATCATCATTATTATTATTATTATTATTATTATCACTATTATGATCATTGTTATTACTAATATCATTATCGTTACTACTACTACTACTACTATTATTATTATTATTATTATTATTATTATTATTATTATTATTATTATTATTATTATTATCTTTATGGCTAATATTATTAATAATACCTTATCATTGACCAATATAACTACCTAAACCTATTTTGGCTAATAATAGTATGACTAACCACTTTAAGGGTAATATCCTTATTTTACTACTAAAGCTACTATTTATATTATTATCCCTAATACTAAGTTATAATAAAGGTAAGTATGAAATAATAAAAATGTTAATAAGAGGGAAATTAACCCTAGTATTTCTCCTCTTATAGATGAACCAAGTCCAAACTCTAAGGAGGCGTAGAAGCGTGCTCCAAGCCCGGTGTTATTTTAAGTAAGGATATGGTTAAGGTCTAATATGTGTATAATGTGTGTTATGTGTGTTGATTACATATGTGTACCTTATATTTTATGGATTATGCTCTTGTAGGACAGCTTACTAAGTGTGGAGTTAAGGTAAGTTACATGTGTTTATGACATATGTAATGTGCTTATGTAATATTGCCTTTCATGACATGCATGATAGGAAGCCTTAAATAGTGTGATGTGGTTATAAGAGAAATGAAAAAGAGTGAAGAAAGTGAGTTGATTAGAGGATGGTAAGGATGGCCTACATTTTTTATGACCAATAGGTGAACAAAAGGAGGAATAATGGGAACAAACAAAAGGAATGGACCAAAACATGCATGGGGAGTGTAGGGTTGCATGGGATGGTTAGCCTTTGTATGTGGATGACCTTCATGTGGAAAAAGTTAACTTGAGGGTTAAGTAAGGTGAGGAAAAAATTGTTAGGGTGATTGGAGTTCATATGTAAAAAATAGTACATGGGTTGGTGTAAGGATGCATGGGGAACTTAACTAACATTTTGGGAGGAAACCCTAAGTGAGAGAAGTGTGTAAGGAAGGGAAAATTAATGGAAATGGTTAGCATGGTGGAATAAAGAATGAAATAGGTGTCACATGGAGTAGAGGTGAGCCAAGTGAGAAAGGGTTGTTGAGGGGTGACATAAAAGAAAAGAGAAGTACTGGGGTTTCGGGGAGCGAACTAGGTTTTTTGTGATCACGTGTGGGAGTTGGATAGTGAGGTTGTAATGTTAGGTGTGGTTTGAGGGAAGTGATAGTTTTATAGCAAAAAGAGTATGGGTTGTGTAGGATCAAAAGAAGTGAGGCCACATAGGCTAGATTAGGGTTTCAAAGGGAAATCCTAGAGAGAAAAGAGAAGTTAAAACCGAGTTATTGAGAGTAAGCCTTGAACCATGTGCATAAGAACTTTGGGTTCTCATGGCAAGTGGAAAAAGATGGGTAGGAATTCTTAGGAGGGTTTTTTAGAGAACTAAAAGTAGAATGGTGAGCATGGGAAGTCTAATGGGTTATGCATGTGTTAGTTTGTGTTGTGTGTGGAATAAGATACAAATAAAACACTAAACACTTAAAGTGAAAGATTATCTAGCCAGGACCTATGAGGATATTTTTTCAGTCCACCGGCTATAATAGTGGTTAGGTGTGCTTTACCCTGTGAAGTGATATCCGGTCCACCGGCTATAGTAGTGGTCAGATGTCTTTTGCCCTGTGGAGTGTTTTCGGTCCACCAGCTATAATAGCGGGGGATTTTGGACTCGATAGAACAAACTTTATATTGTAATAAGACATAGAATGATACTAATTATTTATAGTGGAACACCACATGAGTCGATGCTAGTGAAGATAATTTTCCGGTCCACCAGCTATAATAGTGGTCAGGTGTGTTTTTCCCTGTAGAGTGTTTTCAGTCCACTGACTATAATAGTGGGGTCCTCGTACTCACGCAAAATTTAAAATGAGGAATGTATAAGACAAGAATATTAGTCTAAGTTTGGATTGAGGATATGAATCTAAATTATGCATTACATGCCTTACTTGTCTATTATCTTGCATGACCTTACCCATATGGTTTTCTTTCTCAGTACGTAGCGTACTGATCACCCGTTTCATGGGTGCTACTCATTCCCATAAGTAGAGGCCCCTTCTGAGTGTATGTAGGTAGGAGGTACCTTTTTTGATGCCTATGACACACTAGATGCATCGAGCGGGGCTATGTGATGATAGTTAGACCGTACCTAGGGCCGAGAGCGAGTGTCAACCAGACTCTCTATATTTTTTGGTTGTATTTTACCATTGTATCACTTTTCCCCTTGGGGGGCTTAACTTGTACCCATTTTTAATTTTATTTTAACGCTTGAATTTCACACTTTGACTTCTCTTTATTATGAACATTTTGAATTTTTATAGTTCCATGTCTTAATTAGCATAACAATTTGTGAAAATTATTTCTTAGTCTTGTGGTTGGTATGATATTGGCAAGGGACTAGGCTTGTGTTGATCACGATGGTAGCACCCCCATGCTCGTGATTGTTTTAATAAAATGAAAATATTTAACTATGGTTTTTGGGGGTGTTATAGGTTATGTGTGGTTTCCATGATATTGTTGCTATATGATTTATTATATGTTGTTTATGATATTTTGTGATGATATGGTTATTATGTTTGGAATAAAGTAAGAATGGGTAAGAGGTATCATTATAATTTTGTTGTGATAATGACATATTTGTGGGAATATATTTTATGGCATGAAATATGGGCTAAATAAGGTATGATAATGGATATAATCATATTTATGAGATATGATGATAATTGGTAGATCTGAAAAAATAATGTGTGTGGAAGGTATGAGATTTTATAAAATAAAGGTTATTGTTTGTCCTTAAGGGTATTTTGGTCATTATGGGATAATAAGGAAATTGTGGTATTTTATATATTAGGTGGATTAAAAATATGATAATGATATCCTAAGAAATGTTTGGGAGTATTATTGTTTGTTTGGGGTCCTTCATTGAAATAATGGTCAAATTATGGCATAATAACTTGAAATGATAATCTTAGCATTTCCATGTGTAAAACCCTAGTACTAATCTGCATTCTAGATATATATTACTAATATGGGCATTATAAGAATGTATATTGAATTTGGTAATCATATAAGTCTCATGGGAGGTATTATGGCTAATATGTAGAATTAGTTTTTTTTTTTGGAGATTTCTATGAGTAATTCCTTAGGATAAGATTAATAATGTACATGTATGACATGGGAGCTAGATCGTGAATTTCGGGTATAACAATAGCGATGATATTTGAGAATGACATATTGTAAATGATGGTTGAATAATCAATATGGGAGAATGAATGCTAAAGGGTGTGTATCTAGGGTTTTGATGAGACTTTGAATTATGTTATATGGCTACCTGCTTTAATGTATTCAATGCCTAAGATTTAATGCCGAAAAAGATACTAAAAATTTAAAGTGAAAGAGTATGAGAGTAGGGCTAAGGTAATATATATATAGCGTTCCCCTGGGGAGAATAGTGGCTCGGGAGCATTCTATCCTAAGAAGAAGAAGTTTTTAATCTCCATTCCACCTGAAATAATAGTGGCTCGGGAGCGTTTTTCTCCAAGAAGGTGTTTCAATCTGTTCCACTGAATTAAGAATAATGGCATCCTGCTCATCATGAAATGAAATTATAACAAAATAACCTACGAAAAAGACATTAATGATTTAAAGTAAAAGAGTACATGAGTTAGGACTAAGGTGTTGTTTTTATATACATATCCCATTCCACCGGGGAGGATAGTGGCTTAGGAGCATTCATCCCCCAGAAAGTGATGTTTTCAGATCCGTTTTACCAGATGATAATAGTGGCTTAGGTGTGTTGTCCTTGATAAAGTGCTTCAAACCATTCCACAAGTTTAAGAATAGTAGGGTTCCTACACTCAACATATATAAAAGAATGAAAATGGATTATATCTAATAATGAGACTTGGACCATTATCTATCTTAGGAGACGTTTCATTTATCTACTTTTATACCTATAATTTGTTGTGAAAGCATGTGTTAATCGTATCCCTATTTTGATAGTATTATTCCCTTGCTTGGTATATGGCGTATAGAGGTTTTATGGGTGTTGCTCATTCCCACTAGTAGGAGACCCTGTTTCTTATGTGCAAGTCTTAAAAGATTCCCTAGATGATTATGTTACCTATAATATACTATGTGGGGATGAGTGACCTTGTCTATAATTGAGTGTTGGGTAAAGGTTAATGTTATCCGGTAGTTGTATTTACCCGAATATCTTTTTCGACTCTTGATCTATGGTATCCCTTCATTTGTATTTTGTATTGTAACTTGGAGTTAAACTCCAAACTCATTATTGTATTATAAATGTTTCTTTCGTTTATAATTTCCTTGTGCTACTATAAATGTTTTAGCCTTGTGATTGATGTAAGGATGGTTGAATAAACCAAACTTACGACAATTACAACTGTAACCCCTTATATTTTACTTATATACTCCCATTGTAAAACAAAATTTTTCAGTAATAAAAATCGAGGTGTTATAGTAGGATCAGATGGTAGAGGGAGCAGAGAAATATGACAAGCTGGGAAAAAAATAAAAATATGACAAAATAACGCAGACAGAAGAAGTTGTGACATGCCGAAAATAGAGAGAAAAGGAGAAGTGTTGTGCCTTATGGCACGAAAAGAAAAGGCATCTGGGAGAGAGAAAAAGAGACTAGAAGAGTTATTTTAAATGAAATTTAACAATTTTTCAGTTGAAAAAATTGCTAAATTTTCATCCATTATTAATTTTGGTCATTTCTTTCTCTATTTTTGATATATATTTTTGTGTTATTTATTTATTTATTATGACTAGTTAAATATTTATTAATAGCGAATAGATTAAAACCCTAAATTATGGTTTGAGATATAATATTTTTATTTCATGAAATTGTTCCTTGACTCCACATTAATTGCTATCATTTATATATATGATTCTGTCAAGTATAATTTATATAGTACATACCGTATTTTGATTTTCTTATAGTGATAGTATGTATGATTGTATGCTTACTAGGTAACTATATAAACATGCTAGAATTTATATGTATAAATTATAGCTGAGTTAGATAACAATTCACATAATAGTTATGTCATTCTAATCAAAGTAGTGGGACGTTTAGAAATTTGTGGCTTAAAGGAGATGAATACAATTAGACACACTTAATGTACTAGTTTGGGTACTTAACTAACATCCTAGCACTTATGCTTAATATTTTAAATATAGTTAAATATAGGATTTTCTTATTACGACCATATTGCTAGCACTTAATATTATTTAATATTGGTGCTCTATCATATTGATTATTTAGGAAAGTAATATAAAGTGTATAGAGCTACTTTTAACTCACAACTTAGTCAGTCTCTTTCTTATGATTAAAATATGACTTAGAAATTATTATTATTATTACTATTATTATTATTATTATTATTATTATTATTATTATTATTATTATTATACTTTAATCTAGTCTAGTGGTGGATTTTTATTTTTCTAGCACATCTATCATATTTTCATTCATCTCTTTTTTATTATTTTATTTTCAAAAACCCCATTATTTTGTTATTATTATTATTTATTTTTGTGTGACTTAGAGTTTTTTTTATATTATTTGTGAGCTAGCTAAATAAAGGTAAGTAATATAAATCCCCAGTATAGAATGATACCCTTATTTACTAGTACTGTAACTGACTATAAAAGCATTTAAATTACATGCCGGCTATGGTCATAAAAGCTCACAAAGAGACTTTTGAAATTCAACTCAACTTCACATATCATACAACCCACGAAATTAATCCATATTTAACCCATTCCAACCAACCCTCTAATACTAGTGAAAAGTAGGGTTTATTACAAAAATTGTTACATAAAATCACTACTAACAACTCAAATCCTAGTTAATTACAACTAACTTCTTAGTTGTCATTATATACATGGCATGGTTATAGTTAACTTATTCCACCTGTCATTTCATCACCTTTGATTGGTAGACCAATTGTCCAACTCAACAAGGTTTTGTTTGGCTCTACAAAAATTGCCTATTTGTAAGATTCCTCATTCTTGAACCAAATCTTCAAGAAAGTATTTTTTACTTGGAAAACACTTCTAAGAACTTGAAGAAACATCACAAACATTTCAAAGAAATTAGTTTAGATGTATGAAAAAATATGCACTTGCACCACTTAAGGCATTTTCGTGTACAATACACTCAAATAGTCAAGTTATGCCATATATAGAGGACAAGATAACAAGCTCATGCAAATTCCTCATTATTGTATGGACTTATTGTAAACCCTAGGCTATCATCATATATAAATTAAGTTTGTGTTGCTTATTATTTCATGTATGTGTACACGCCGATTTAATGTTTGTAATCTTGTAATTAATTCATTTAATTAAGGAATTGGATTACATTTGGTTAGAGTTTTACAACTAATTAGAATTAGTTATACAACTACTTGTACACACATTATAAATTAGTTACATTCACTTTAGATTAGTTGAAACTAATTAAACTCCAACATGTGAAGTTACCAACGACTATAATAAGTTTTTGCTAATGTCTATGTTGGTTATGTGACAACTAGCTAGTTGTTGATTAGTTAGTATTGGTTGTACCAACTTTTTTGAGTCTTATAAATACTCATAATTACTCCTTGTACGCACCACATTTGAGTGGTATAATTTCAAGATAGTTTTGGCTAAGTTTCTCTCTTTGTGAGATATTATCTTTTTCCTTAGGAATTACTTGTAGCAATCCTATCTAGAAACTTCTTTGAATGTTTTATTGGAAAAAGCATTCAAACTTTAAACCTTTCTAGTTGAATATTGATGGAAGATTCACAACCATTTTCATGCATGCCTCCCAACCAAACCAAAACCCTCTTTTTAATTCTTCAAACAATTGTGAAGTTCTTTAAATTCATCAAAAAATATGAATAACAAGTTGATCCACATCATTAATGATTTTGATCTAGTTAATTATATGATTTACTTGTGCAACTATACCACTAGAATTTAATATTGGCATTGGTTTGTAGTAATTGTTCTAGGAAGGTAATATAAGGTTTGTTGACCCGCTGGTAACTTGCAACTTGGTCGATATCTTGTTTGTGAATAATAGGTGATATAGCAATTATTTATTTTAGCTTAACCTAATCTAGTGTTGGAAATCAATTCCTTAACATGTTTGTCATATCTATGTTAATCCATATTGTCTTTTTGTTTTTTTTTTAATTTCATTTTACATTTAAAACCCCTAATGATTGTGTTTTTCTTTTTATTTGTTTTTGTGTAACTAAAACTTCTTTATTGTATTATTTGTAGATAGCTAGACTTAAAATGATACCCTTCTCACTAGTATATGATGATTTGTAGGGTTATGATTCTTAATTCGAGTATATCAAGGACAACAATGTGGACTAGTAGTTGGCTATTGCTTGGGGAGAATTAACCCTTGTAGTAATAAGTTAGGCTAATTGAATTAGCTAGTTTCTTTTATCCATTGTGTTGGGTTTGTTTTGAGCTTTTTAGGTATTTAAACTATTAGCTTTAGTTCTTGTATTTTTAGAATGTTGTGATGTATTATCATATTATTTAAATTACTAAATTGTGTTAATTCTCTTTAGATCATGCGGTTGTTGTTTTTTATATCTTGCTTCACACAAATTAAAAGTTAGACAAATGATCATAGATCTTTTATATTCGATATGGCGGTAACATCACCAAATTGGTTTTTAATGATTTCGCATTGTCTTAACAAAATTTAATAGTCCTAAATTTTGGTTGTGTCACAATTGATTTATTTGTATATATTATTCTTTTTAGTCAATGTACATCCTATGTTGGGTTGGTGTATATCATCATTTGAGAAAAATTTGAATATGAAACATATTAACTAGAAGTGAGGGTGTTTAACATTTGGTCAAGACTAGAATTTTAGATCAAACTTATTTGTTATTTCAGGTTTTGGTCCAATACCATACTAGTTATACCAATCTTTGTTTGTGAAGTAATTTAATTCTATCCAAACCAATATGGTTTTCAACTTTAGAAATTCCTTAACATTTTATCCAAAAATATACATTTCTAAGAAAAATCATATAATTTAAGAATTATGGTCTTAACCGATCCAAGATCCGTAATTTTAGTCTAATACTAGTCCAGTCTCTGGTACCTACTTTGAATTTTTTTTATCCTTAATTAGGTTTCAATCTGATTTGATTTTTAATTGACACACATTGTAACACCCCCAAAATTTACAAGGTTTTTTTTTTAAACGGAAGCATTTACAATAGAAACATTTTAAACCGTAAATTTTAGGAATGTTACCGCCACACTTAATACCAGACCGGTTCACTCCTACCGTTCTTAGCATTAAGTGCTAAGGCTAAAAGAAACAACTTCAAAACCTTAAAACATAATCCAAATTCATAATAATGGAAACCGAATACCACAAGTCCTTACACCATCCAAAATACGAGAATTTGTTTTCCAGGAAAGAAGATAACGACAATAATAAAATTATTTTCAAAGTACTAATCATAAATAAAAGATAGGGTAATAAAAATTGTAAAGAGAGCCGGCCACGTCACTATTGGAAGGATCCCGCCCCATCATCACTCGACCCCTCTTGATGCCCCATAGACATCAATGTCATCATAAAAGACATCTCCTACCTGCAGGAAATCAGATGGGCCTTCTACTCGTTGGAATGAGCAGCACCCATGAAACGGATGATTAGTATGCTACGTACTGAGTAAGGTAACCGAGCACTAAGGCCAACACATAGCATACAAAATCATAAAGGCAATGCTCAACTTACACTTTCAAACCACGTATATGATTCATAAAGACATACAGATAATTACACAACTTAATAAAGATTAAACCCACACATGAAGGCCCAAACAATTCGGATTAATTATTTAATTAATCTTTTTACCGGAAGTCGATACATACCATAACTTTTATCAAATCCATGTAATCACAGGAACACCCCACTATTTTAGCTGGTGGGCAGGTCACTTGCGGGACAAGGTCCACACCACTATTATTTGCCGGTGGACCGGTCACTTGCGGGACAAGGTCCACACCACTATTATTTGCCGGTGGACCGGTCACTTGCGGGACAAGGTCCACACCACTATTATTTGCCGGTGGACCGGTCTGGTTCCTGCTCACATGGGGTTCCACTATAAGTAATTAATATCTTTTAAGTGTCTTTAACAAACTCGGGTTCGTTTTTATTGAGCTCGAGTCCCCCACTATTATTCACCGGTGGACCGGACACTTGCGGGACAAAGTCCACACCACTATTATTTGCCGGTGGACCGGTCTCACATAGGGTAATAACCCTAACCACTATTCCTAACCGGTGGATCGGTTGGACCCGGCTCAATAATCTTTCGCTTTAAGTGATTAATGTCTTAAATATTTTATTCAAAGATTTTTGCCCAGACCCGCATGACTATCTCCATACCAATCCTAGTTCTCGTACATATCCCTAGCTCCACATGACCACTCTCCCATGCAAACCCTAACTCCACGTAAACCACTCTCCCATGCAAACCCTAACTCTCATGCAAAACCCTACCTCCACATAATCACACTCCCATGCACCCTAACTCCACGTAAAACATATTTCCATGACAACCCATAATTCTCATGCAAAACCCTAGTCATCATGCAACTCCACGCAAAAACCCTCACCCCATACAACTTCATACAGAAACCCTATCACCATGCAGTTATGTAGAAACCCTAATACCATGAAATTATGTAGAAACCCTAAAACCATGCAATTATGCTGAAACTCTAACACCATGAAATTATGTAGAAACCCTAAAACCATGCAATTATGCAGAAACCCTAACACCATGCAGTTACTCCCCATCATGATTTTAAAACCCCTTCATGCATGTCTTGGGCCACGCCACATCGTACTAACAACATATTTATACACATCATTCTCATGCCACAATCATTTAACGAAACACACCTCAACTTCCTTACATGCTGCATTTATAACAATTACATAATAGTTACATAAAATACACGACATTTCACATCACAAGGCATGCATGGCATATAAATCATATATAACACAAATGGCCTTAGCACCCCTTACCTGAAATATCACCGGTCTTGGAGCAAGCTCCTATACCACTTGAGGGCTTTGAAATGGCTCACCTACTTTGGGAAAAGTACTAGGATTAGGTTTTTCTTAAGAACGCTATTACTTCTAACTTATCCCAAGACCTTATTTTTAATTAAAGTACTACTATACTAGAATTAACTATACAAAAATACTAGTGGAAAAATTAATAGTAAAACTAATGTAATTCAAAACAAAAAGGTGATACAAGGGTTTCTTCCCTTCACCAAAATAAAATTAGTAAAGATAATAATAATAATAATAATAATAATAATAATAATAATAATAATAATAATAATAACTATTATTAATAATAGTAATATTAATAGAAACCTTAATAATAATAATAATCAAGCCTTAAAAATTATGCGGTGGGTTTCGACCCTACCCCTTACTAATAAAATACCATTCAATAATATTAATAACATATATTATTTATAATAATATTAAAATAATAAGGATACTAATAAGGTTATTATTATTATTAAATAAAATAGTAATAATAATATTTTAAAGCATAGGTGCGAATGACAACAAAATAATAAAGTCTCTGCCCTTCCAGAATAATTAAAGATAATAATAAAAAATAATTATACTTATAATAGTGATAATGATAATAATAATGAGAATAATAATAGAACATACAATAATTCAAATAATACCTACAATTGAAAACTAACAACCCTAATTATTTTATTCCTGCTCTCTATCCTGCAAGGAAAATTTAGCCTCAATATTTCATCAAATAATAATAATAATAATAATAATAATAATAATAACAATAATCGATTAACCATAAATTAATTTGAATAAAATGAAATAAAGGTAGATAAATATAAAGGAAGGTCTAAGAAGGTCTAGGGTTTCACCTTGAGTCGTCGGAAGCAGCGGCACCGGCAGTGGTGCACGGCGGTGGCCGGAAAATGGGTCTAAGAGGGAAAAAGATGAAGAAATAAAGAGAAGGAGCAGGGGAGAAATTAAAATAAGGTTATGGTTCAATGGATAAGGATTAGAGGGAGTTTTTGGGCGGTTCAGAGGGCAGTAGAAGTGGCGGAAACGGCGGCGGACGACGGCTTAAGGGTTTCGGGGGTGAAATTTCTGGTGAGACGAGCAGCAAACTCGGCACGGCTATGGAGGCCCGTGAAAGAAGAATCGAGGGTTGAAAATGGTTTAGTTGATTAGATGAACTTTTAGGGAAGAAAATGAAATGTTTCGGTGGCGCTGGGGTTGGCTAACGGCGGCGGAATCGGCGTCTAAAGTCTCGGTGATGACAGCCTTCACTTAGGGTTTCGGGTGAGAAAAAAATTTCCAAAACTCCTACAATCTAACTATTTATAGATGGTAGATGGGATAATGGGGTTTTGGAGGTCGGCAGGGAGGTATTAGTTACGGGAATTTGGGTGGCCAGTGGCAGTAATTGGGAGGCCGACGTTTGGTTGGCTTCGGGGTTTCGCGAGGCTGGGGAGAAGAGACGGGCGAGAGTTAACGCACGACAATTATTCCAATTGATTCCTCGGGTCAAAAGGAATTCAAAGAGACAAGTAACGGCTGATTAAAGCCGCGACAGCCGGAGACTCCATTGATGGGGTCGAAGGTTTCATCGCAGCGACGGGGAAAGACGGAGGAAGAAGGAAGAAGAAAGAAGGTGGGCCGGTCGGCCGAGGAAGGAAAAGAAAAGGGGAGAACCGGGCGGTTCGTGCGCCGGTTAGGCCCTCACTTAACGAGACGCAGCGTCTCGACATAAAATCGACCAAAACGCCGCGTCTGGGCGCACGTAGGAAGAAGGCCAGCGACGCTGGGCCGCGGGAGAAGAAAGGAAGAAAAAGGAAAGAGGACTGGGCCGCGCCAGGCCCAATCGGTGGAAGAAGGAGAAAGAAAAGAAAGAAAAGAAAAAAAAAGAGGAAAAAGGAAAAAGAAAGAAAATAAGGTTTTGGCTTTAAATAAATTACTTAGAATATTTTGGGTATTTAAAATAAAATAATTTATTTAGTAAAAATATATTAAATTTCCTTTTTAGGCTAGTTTAGGGTTTTTAAAATAGTTTCCATAAATTCTATTTTAATTAGTAAAACACCCTAATTTCCTTCAATTAGATTATTTATAAAAATTATTAATTTAAAACTATTTTCTCCTTCTTATTTTAAATAAAATAATTTATTTAAATAAATTCCCAAATTAAAATCTTTAAAAGTTAAAATACCCAAATTTCTCCTAATTAAAATACTTATAAATTTATTCTTGGTCTGCCCTAATTAATTCTCTTTTATTTTAAATAAAATAATATATTTAATTAACTATTATAATAAACTTCATTTAAATATACTATTTTAAAATTAGAAATTTTCGGGACATTTCACACACCCCTATTGACTACTATACTATAATAACTTTTAGTTGATAGTATAAAGTTGTCACTTATACCATATAACCCTTATACTACATTTATTTACTACACTATCCAAGTGCACACTCCATGGTGTACCTGTGCACATATTTGTTCACACTACAAAGGTAAAATAAGTACTCATAACACATGTATGAATCAAACTTTTATTTTCTAAATAGAATTATGAAGAGACATGCATCATCACTTGTCATTTATTTTGATTGGGATGATTTGGAGTGATGATATGTATTAAAATAATACCTAACTAAAGGAAATAAACATGAATCGAGATGCATAGTTTAAATTGATGTTTAGATAATATTAACATAATTTAGACAAATATCATTTTAATTTTATTTGGATTAAAATAAATGAAAGGTAAAAAAATGAAACAAATAATCTTTATATTCTTCAAGTGAATGAAGTTATATTACAGTAGAAATAATAGAAGACAAATTTCGTCCAACCAAGTTTAAATTTTTTTTTTTACTTTTACTTAAGTTACTCCCAAGAATAAGGCGGACAAAAATAAATTTAATAAGATCAATGGAGGAAAAAGTTAATAATTAACCCACATCAAACTTTACAAAAAGGTTCCCAAACAAGTTACCTTGTTTAGAACTAATTAAACAAATGATTATACTATATAATTATTTTTTTAATTAGCTTCAAACATGAGCTAAACTATGCATCAACATTTATGGTAAGACTGTTTAACCGATATTTGATGCTATGATCCAGTGTTTAAATTGATTCGATCTGAAAAATTAATTAATCAATCTGATATTTTTTTTCTTCAAATCAAATAACCAATTCGATCAATTAAAAATTAAATAAATCGTATACCTAATATGATAAATAAAAATAATATCTAATCCGATAATTTTATATACACACACGTTGTGTCTGACTCTATCTAAATAGTGTTTATTTTTCATAAAATTTTAAGCTATATAAGCATGCGAAATTCTAATATGATACACAACTTTATTCCATCATCTGAAATTTGACACATATCTACACATTTCACTCATCTATTATGTTGATATATTGGATGGATGAAATTTGAGGCGATTTTTAGTCATGTATGCAAATTTAGACATTGGTGATCCAAATTTGGAGTATCGGTTGTATTATTTAACATATATAATTTACTTCTATTTAATTTTTAGATTATTTTACTTATTTAGTGTTATTTTATTTGATTTGAACTCAAACAATAAAAAAATATTATATTAGTTTATCAACACATTTTAATTATATTTTATTCAATTATATATATTAGTTCTAACTTTTGATACTTAATGACATCTAATTCTCCGTATGCAAAATTATAGTTGAAAAATTTAATATAATTTTTTTATACTTGTTTTATTTACATGACGATGATGATTATACATTAATTTGAGTTTTATTTTATAACTTTATAGTTATAAATTAATAATTATCTATAGGTATACTTATAAAATAATATAGACTTTAAAAAAGTTAACAATAAAAGGTAATACTATAATATATATACCTATACTTTTAAATTAATATTTATATTGATACTACCTTTTTATTTTATTTTATATAAAATAATTATTTTAAACTAAAATATTATTTTAATATAAAAAAAATCACAGAAGAATAACTAAGAGTATTAACAAACACCGTGTAAATTATTTGGCGCGCTTTTCAACTCCAACTCTTCAATATCGGCTGCCTCACTTTCGCTAGTCCCCGGAGGGCGGAGGCACGGACAGTCGTCATTGAAGCCATTCGGAGGTCGAAGCCTTCTCGAGTCGAGTCATGGTGTCTCCCCATCAATCTCCATCCTCCCGCAAGAGAGCCAACTCGTCTTCCTTCGTCCCTCCTTTTCGTCTACCTAAAGTCTCCAAGTCCACCGATGTCGCTACTTCTGTCGTTTTTCCGGTCGCAACTCTAAATTTGCTGGCATCTCACTCTCATCCGGTGCAAAGAGGTGGCGCTAATCTGGCTTCCGGAAGTTCCTTGTCAAAGGTTGAGAGGATGATGTCTATATTGGCTGATGCTGGGTGCACACTTGTCAATCCTTCAAGCCCGCCTTCGCTCCCCTCCGATTCTTTTAAGTTCCGCCGCCACCTCCACCGAATTTTCTCTTCCGATTCTGAGGCTCGCTCTGATTTTCTTGATGGTTTCTTTTCTTACATTCAGACCAGACCTAATATCCGAAGGTTTTCCCCCTTCCTCAAAATATTATCTGTTTATGCAGCCATTGTGACATTTATTGATTGGATGTGACTTTGTGTGAATTTGGGATCATCAAATGTAATTTAAGGTTTTTAAAGCGGAATCAATAGCTACTCTACCCCTCCCAGCCCCTGGTGTACAATGATCTGTTGTATTTTGTGTTAATGGATTTGATGATTTTTATCGAATGAGGAATCGTGTGAGAAATTATTAATAATGAAAAAGGTTCGAGAAGTGTTGTATATTGATAATGAAGAGGAAATAGGGATTGGAGAAGAATAAGCACCAACCGCTCTTAGCTCAAATGGTACGAGTGCTTGTGGTACAAGTGAATAACTGGGTTCAATCCTAGATGGCCTTAAAAAAGGAATGTGCTAAAGAAAAATTCCAACATTTGCCCTTTAGTACCTTGCTATTTTAATTTAATTTGACTTGAATACCTAAAAACCAAACATGCACCTTAAAGAAAATTTATTTATTTATTTCACTATTTAGGTAGTCATTAGCACTCATGTAAAATTAAATTAAATTATGAAGGCACCTAAATAGAATCATCACAAACATAGGGTTTAGAACTTCAAAATCTACAATATTAGTGTGGATTGGATTTGGGTAGGGTAGTGATGATTTACATGTTAGAAAGACAAGAAGAGCCTTTTGAGCATCAGAGGAACATTGGCATGGTGTTGGTTTAAGGGCACTTCGGCGTTTGAGCCAGTAACGTAGGACACAAATAAAGCAAAATGGAAAAAAGGGTGTTGAAGGGGCTTAGCTGTTGAGCTATGCAGGCGTAGCCACCAACGGTGAGGGGTTTGTGGTCCCTAGTTGGAGATATTTGTAGGGGTGCCGTCTACGTTGTAAACAAAATGAATGATGTAGGAATAAATTATTCAAAGTGAATAATGATTACCTGATAGATTGTTAGAGTATTTTCTTCTTGGATTGTGTACCCCTTGGGGCCTTGCGGCTCTATTATTTATCAAGGCCCAAGCTCACAACCCTCCCCTGTATAAGTAGGATAAGCTCATGTCAGAGGTGGTCAACGTTGAGGAACTGGGGGAAAGTTGGGCCATGTTCAAATATAGTAGAGTTTGACTAGTTTTGAATCAGTCGTGCTCAGTTTTGTTGACTAAGCCCACATTGTAGCCTTGCGAGCAGATGTTGCACTGCCAACAAGATGTATGAAGCTACTAGGCTTTCACGTTTTAGGCCGGGCCAAAGGACCAAAATTTTCCCATATTGTTAGTCCCTTTATGCCCTAAGTCAAGGAATTAGCTTGGGAAGTGGATGGCATGGTGTTGATTCTCATGAGTTTGGTGATAGAGGGCCTAATAAGACCCTTTGAGGGAGGATGATAGCCTAACACACGTGTAGTTGTTTCAATGGGGCATGTATGTTCATGCATGCATTTGTTTCGAATTCCCTCTCTTTTTAAGGCAGGGTGCTCTTGATTGTCCGCTTTTGTTGTGGTTAACTCGTAGAGAATTAGAAAGTTGTCAACCATCATTTCCTACAGATTTTCTCAACCATTTCTTTTTTTGATTCACTATATTTCTTATGCTGGAAAGACTTGGTGATACAAAATGATTGGTGTGAGATTGGAGAGAGAATTTGGGTTAGTTCCTAAGGATTGTGTTGCACCCTCTAGCGGTTGCGGTATGTTGATCCTTTCGAATGCTACTTTGATGGAGGATGTTGCTCGTGAGACGAGTGACGTAGTACTAACCCCTAACCCAATTCGTGCCATTGTATGTGGCAGCATGGTGGTTAATTCTGGTATGGTCATGGGTGGAAATGGGGCCATCCTTCTTGCTACACCAGAGGAGGTGGGGGAAATTCGTAGTACAAGTGTCTTAGAGGGAGAAAAAATTATCATGCCACAATCGCTAGTGGATGTAGATTTTCTAGTCGTTGATAAGAAGCGCCAATAGGTTTCACTTTGATCTTCAATTGATCCCCCTTATCTAGAAGAGAGGGCAAATTGGTCCTCCTCAGATTGGGTATGCTTTTACGAGTATCTTTTTGATTCGGGCCTAGCTTCTTGCTCCTAGAGTTGGTGATGCATATGGAAAACAAATTGGATTAAGCTAGGGATCAAAGGGGTTCCAAAAATAGAATAAGAAAAGAGGGAGAGGAAGAGGGCCGAAATATGATCTAAGTAATCCTTAGAACATATACTTGTGACTACAGCTCAAGCTTGACAACACTTGAGATAAAAGAAACAAGATTTTTGAACTAATTCAACCAAAGCTTGCACTAGCTTAGGAGGTATTTCCACTCTTCAAAGAGAGAAATAAATGGCAACTAAGAGTTGTTTCTTCATTTCTGAAATTTCTAACATTTATAAGAAATGTTATAAAGCTTTTGGTTACAACTCAACCAACAAAAGTAAAAGGGCTGATTTGTTTACAAACTAGTAAGTTGTCTAAGGGGGAAAACTAAGCTAGTTTAAATCCAACCAAACAAGAATCAATCAATGATAGTTTAATGGCTGAAATTTTGACCATCATACCCCCCTCCTATTGCCTTAGAATCTGATTAAGATAATTTCCTCATGTTAACTAGCTAAAAGACATCATTAGAAAGCTAAAGTACAACCAACCCTTTTCAGTGCTGTCCTAATAGTACAAAAAGGACTTGATTTGTATGCCTTTTCTGCCCAAGTCAGCTACTAAATTGTCCTTATTGCTTCATGTCCCATGCCCTACGTTTTTGTGCCAAAGTGATGCAGGAGCATCTATTATCCAAGATATTAATTTAGTTGTTAATTTCTCTAAGTTAGGGGGACATAAAAACCTCCTCACTTGGACTAATTAGTTTAACTAAACCCCAAGCCATGAAAGCCATGCAAAACTTCAATCCAGCCACCACCTTTTGCACCTTAGTGGCTCATTTTTTTGGCTTAAATGGCTCACTACCCAGCCAAGGATAGGCTACAGTTCAAGTCTCACAATAGCAGCCCCAACAACACTTTTCTGGGCAGATGTGGGCACTAGCAGCAGCAACAGCTATAAGTATCATAGGGGGCAGGCCTTTTTTTGGAAGAAAAGAAACCTATGCTTAGGCTATGATGGCACTTTAAGCTTGCAGCAGAAAAGTTACTTTCTGCTTTATGCTTTTAATAATGTTTTAGTCTTTAGCATGAAAGCTACTTTTACTTTTTACTTTTAATGATGTTTTTAGCTTAGCTTAGCTTATCAACTTGTAAGGAGCCTCCCAAGTCAGATGTAAGACATTGGGAAGGTCCCAAACAATTCTGATTTCTTTGTTTCAGCTAGTACAAAGTCAACTTTAGTTTTGGTTAGGATTAAACTAGTTAAAGTTAGTCTCTTTGACAAATAACTAGTTTGATTAGTTAACCAAACCAGTCCTTTTTTGTTGAGTTGTATTACAACTAAATGAGACCCAACACTCTCCTATAAGTGTTGGGTTCACACTTGAATGAAAAACAACTCAGAATTTGGCTATCTTATTTCTCTCAGCAGAAATCAGTCACCTTCAACTCTAGTGCATGAGTTTGAAGTTTGAATCCTAAAATCTCACAAGATTTATCCTAAGTGTTGAAACCTTAGGTGGTTCTTGTTAGTATATGATCTAAGGAGGTACCAAAGATCATATTCAACCCATTTTCTTCACCCTCTTCTCTGTTTTCTTATTTAGTTATCCCCCATTGATAACAACCTTCCTAACTTGACCCAATTTGTATTGGCATATGCATCACAAAGGTATCCCAAAAAGCTGGTAAAAAATGCAGCTATTGGCTGCTGGTGGTGGTATATATTTTCTTTGCAAGGGGCTACAAATGAACCATAGAAAACGTGCACAAGAGCCCTTCCCATGCCATTCTTGCTGACTTTCAGTTTTCTTGCAAGTTAAGGCCTGTTGTCATTGCTTTTTCCTTGAGATTTTTGTGCCAAACAACTTCCCAAAAGGGGCCCCACATGCAGGTCTTGCTAGGTGATGCTGGCAGCTGCTGTTGGTTGGATGGGCTGGAGTCTTGTGTCCTTTTTAGCTGAGTGGGAAGCCAGAAAAAATGAGCAACTTTGATGAGCCAAACAAGTGAACAAAGAGGTGGTGGCTTGGGGCATGTGTGCATGTCTTGCATGGCTTCTCGTGTGGCTTCATTGTTCCTTAATTCAGCATGTTAAACCTCTCTAATTAAGAAGGATATCGTGGCCTTTGAATTTAGAGCATAGATATGATCACTTGACACGTGCTTAGGACCATTACCTAATCATCATAATTTTGATAGAAAGAATTAAAAATAATGGTGAATGTTCTCGCATCAGTTGATAAGAGAATTTTTGAGCGAATTTAGCCTTTCATCTTCCTAATTATTCCCTAATGCTTAGAGGTTTTGCTTAGTCTGGTATGCTTGGGCAAGTTAATGGGTGTGCTCGTGAATTTGGATCTTCTTTCATGGTGTTATTAGTCACCATGGAAATCACAAAAGAGGGAGTCCCTCGGCTGTCATTTGTGAGCAAATCAAAAATATCCTAGGAGTAGCCGAGAAGGAACATTGCTGGGACGTATTGTTGGGAGTGGACGGTTTAAGTGACTACACCGACTTTAGCATAACCATTTACCCTTGTGGTATTCCTCTACGTAGCCTTATTTGGAATTTTCATTTTTCATTATTGGAGGCTTAGGGTATTGACCGTTAATTTTGAAGCCCCTAAGCCAATGGGAGCGGCGTTTTGCAGAGATTGCTTTTCCAACGATTCTTTTGTGTTGGATCCTCTAGTTGTGATTCACCATAAGGAGAATAGGAGGTGCACTACTTTCTGCAAGGGCAACCTCCTATGCTCCGAGTGTTGTGGCACCTACACTTATGCCCGAGAAAGAAGTGATTTCTCATGTTGAGGAAGGCTAGGACTCTGGTATCGAGAATTTATAGTCTAGGAGAGGATGCGGCCATGGGGGGTCCTCTGTTGATCCACATTGTCGAGGAGGGTGATTCAGGGGATAATGTAGTGCTATCCCAGATATGGAGACTGGCTCGCAAGAAGAAGGCATTTGTTGAGGTAAGGGATAGTACTAGGGGTGAGTTGGGGTTTCCGGAGGGGGCTTTTATCTTCAAAGTTTTCTGCTCTTTTGGGGGTGGATTGGATAGGTCAATCCTCCTTGTTGATGAGCCCCAACTAGCTCAGCTTTCCAGCCACCAACATTTAGAGGAGGCTGCTTTGGAAAACTACAGGGTGAACTTGGTAGATTATCTTTTTAATGCTCTCTATTTTGCTCATGTATTAATGTTGATGGGTTTTGCAGGCTATGGAATGTATTTTGTTTGTTCTGAAGGATGTGGCCCTGCTAGAGGGCATTGTTGCCAAGTTGGGTCTGAGGTGGATTGGTTCCATGAGGCAGGGGTTTCTCATGAGTTGGAAGTGCAGCAACTTTGGTTGAGGCCTCTTTGAAGTCCAAAGTAAAGGGTTTGGAAAGTTACTAGGAGGGTCTTCGCTAGTAGCTATATGAGATTCGAAAATCCTTGGAAGATGAGTGCACCTTTTGCCACACATTGGAAGCAGCATGGGGCCAAAAGGAGGCCATGTGGAAAACCAAAGGGAGATTAAGTTTACGCAGGAGCTTGATGCTTGGGACTTGCGCGTTTGGTTTGTGGTAAAAAAAGCTCATACTTATAAGATGAAATGGGCCTCTAGTGTGATTATGATCAAGTTGGATATGATATCGGAGTGGGAGGCCAACTTTGTCGAGAAATGGGACAAGACGGGGCTATAGTGGGACCGGGACTTGTTCTAGGGAAGTCAAGGGATTAACCTTGGTGGTGGAGCTCTTGCAACACAGAGTCTTTCATGGCAGGGGGTGGAGAGACCGTGTCCTAGCAAGGGGCTACAAGTGAGGTTGCCAATAGGGTGTAGGTTTTGTTGGTTCTCGGGCACAACTTGTTTATAATGTAACGCTAGCATTTGTTAAATGCCTCTGGCACTTTATATATGTATGGCTTGCTTATGCTTGAGCGATTGTATGCCCCTAATTTTTAATCATATAATAGTTAGGGATTTCGCTGCTGTGTGAAACCACTGCAATTTGCTATTTGAATGTCGAGTGGAGGTAGTTTTCTTTGAAAATGGGGGAAGGAGGTTAAAAAAGCTTTAAATTGCTATTTGAATGTCGAGTTGTGGTAACCTTCTACTTCCGTTCAAAAAGGAAGGGGGTTGAAAAAGCTTCAAATTACTAAGTTGTGGTAGCCCTCTACTTTCCTTCGAAAATGGTTGGAGGAGGTTGAAAAAGTTTCAAATTGTTATTTAAATGTCGAGTTGTGGTAACCCTCTACTTCTCTTTGAAAAAGGAGGAAAGAGATTAAAAAAGTTTCAAATTGCTATTTGAATGTCGAGATACAATAGCCATCTAATTCTTTTTGAAAAAGGTGAAGGAGGTTGAAAAAGTTTCACCTGATTTTAATGGTGTTAGGCATTTTGTATTTGGGTGTGGCGCTCTACTCTTTAGCTGTTAGGAGGAGACCATGCTACGTAGTGTTGGGTGAAAGTGATGTTAGGTGTTGTACTAGCGGAATTGAGGTACTTTTGGAGGCTCTTGTCTCTATTGACCTGCTAAATCTAAATAATGTTTTGGGCATAAAAATAAGCCCAAATCTTGTAAAGGGTTTGAGAGTGGGGCACTTGCATCAACGTTCTTATCAAAAATAGTGCGCTAGGATTAGCGGGTGCGTGGGGGTAGCTGAAGCATTCTTATTAGCATGGCTTAGTCAAGTAGTCATGCTGATAACGTTTTAGAGTGGTCTTATCTCCCCAAGCAGGATTTATTACGGTAAGTAGTACAAAAAAGCATGATTTTTATTGCCACCCTAGGGGGTGTGGTACATACAATTAAATAGTGGTCTCGCTATAGCGTAGCGGTTGCTATTTATCGGTTTTTGGGTAAGCCGTGATGCGAAATTACTGATACGCTACGGTTTTAAAATTTCATATTTATCAGCCGATAAATGACCGATTAATCGGTAAATAAATTGGTATCGTCGATAAATCGAAAAATATCACCAATAAATTAGGATAAATTGGCAATTTATTGAGAATTCTTAAATCTACTAAAAAAACAAGCATGATAATTTTTTTTATTCATTTACTATATATATCTTGGACCAAGTTACTATTGAATTATAATAAAGTATTACTATTTATTATCTTCACATTTACTATTAAATAACATGTTTTTTTTCATTCTAAGGTAAATTTAGAGTTATTAGGAAAATTTAGCATATAATGACTTACTTTAATACTTGTAATATAATATAAAACACTACTTTATTGAATATTTATATTCAAATGATTAATAAATAATAATTAGAGTATATGGTAAAATAAAAATAAAAATTCATGCTGCGATGACTGTGATACATAATTTATCATTCGCGACGCTTTGATATCGTGACACTGTGACTGCTGCCGCAAACGCGACCGTGATTGCGATTTAGTTGCTTAGTGTGGTAGCCTATGATTGGCGTGTTGGTTCGATGTAATGTATTTGAGATTATTTATCGTGGAATGAAAATGTTAGTTTTTGAACGTACCTGTTGATTGGTTAGGGCAATCAATCAATCAATGTGCCTGAAATTCATATTTTTATTAGAATTTCAAGCTTTTTTCAAAACCAAAACCAATCTAATTTTAAACACATTTTGAAGGATTTTATGACAGGGTATTATAGGATCCAACGTACCTGTGTCGGGCTCTTGGGTGTTTTGGAAAACTTTTTGAGCACCTACTCGCATTCCTTGAATTGTTGTGCCTAGATATTCTTGTTGAAATGTTGGGCTACCATTTGTTGGTAAGTCGCCATCGTGAGAAGTGCCAAGTCCCTTTGTTCATCGATGGTGTCTTGGTTGGACAACAATTCTTGATTGTTTTGCCACTCATTAGCGAATTGCTTTCTAGCGGTAGGGATTGGTGCTTCAAAGGGAAGCACGCTATATATTGTATATAAATGTTAGTTTGGAGTATTGTAGAGGCATCCATAGAAGCGATCTTTAGTAGTGAAGGATATTCAAAGTGAGGCCTTTATTTTCCTCCTACAGACACCTTTCCCATCACATTTCCATGCACATACAATGATGGTTAGATAGAGGAAAACGTATTATCATAAATCTTAGTTACCTAATTTTCTTTTTCTCTTTCTCCAGCACCAACTTCTCTCTTCTTTCTTTTTTTGTCATCTTAATTTGCTGGAGGATGTGGTTTGGACGAAGGGACTCATACTAGATTAGTAATCCATGTCATGCTGTTCGACTTATTTAACTTTTATTATTAGTCTATGGTGTATTTTCAACCCATTTTATGTATGAGACTTATGCATCAAGCTCATGTTGGGAGTTGATGGTGAATTTTTTATTAAATAATTCCTCATATCAATATGACGATTTCCCCCATTCCATTATTTGAAGTCTTATATATATCTATGTGAGCTTGATGAAATCTTGTGCAATTTGAAAGGAGATGCTTTTAAATTTCTTGATCTTGATTAAATCTTGTGCAAAAATCCATGCTTGTAATTCCTCATCTTGAAAAAATTGTTTGAAAGAAGACCCAGATCCTTGTGGATATGTCCCTTTTCGTAGGCACATACCTATGAGCACTAGCAGCTTTTAGTTATCGGATTTGTTATTTTACCTTATATTATCCTATTATTTTTACCGTCTACTACAATTTAGTATTATCTTTTAATATTTAGTTCTATTATTAGGATTCTAGCTTTATTTGATTGATTTCTATCACTTTGGCTGTTTGAAATTTGCATAGGTATTTGTTATTCTTTGGTGTGTTATGAATAAATAATTGCTTTGATTAATATTGTGATGTTTTGTGTGATAGACCTAGGGCTTTGTGTGATAAGTTCATGAGCTTAGAGTTTCCTTTTATAAGCTTGTTGTAGAACTAAACTATGTTTTGTCGCTACCAATTTTGACATTTCCAACTCTGCTTTTCAAATCTCTAAATCTACTTAGACCAAAACAACTTACCATAAACATGCATCACAATAGCCGTTGATTTACCTACTATTGCCACTGCACGATAGAAAGACCTGCCAACATCCATTGCCAGCTTGCCACTATTGTATACCACTACGTAATTATCACCTGAAACCCTTCATTTTCTAGGTGGATGCCCATGCTGTCATGTTCATGATAGTGTGCACTCACTGCCTCCTATCATCATCACTGGTCTCACTTGACCTCTACCACAGCCTTTACAGTCCATCCTCCCTAGCCACCATTACTTACTGTTGTGCTTCCCTTCTTAACGAAGCATGCTGACTTTTGCGTTTTCAATTATTTTTTGACCAGTTCTCATTGTTTGCATGCCATGCCAATGATTTGTAACAATATGTAAAATATGATTATTTAAAGAAAACCCAAGATGGTTTATATTTTTGAGGTGCCTTGTAACATTTTTGTTTAAGAAGAGAGAGTATGCAATTAATGATAGCAAACAAATGAAAATAACAACTATAAGTGAATCAAGTATGACTTTCCATGCCCTCAAGATATGCTGAAGAAAGTACCTAAGGCAGACCCCCAACTACAATGTAGGCTACAATTTCTTCATAAAAACATGATTGTTAGGTTACCTTAAAATATGATTTTGATACATGTTTAGAATACCTCCCTATGCTGCATCACTCATAACTAAAATCACTCTATTGAAGCATAATCCTCCCAAAAATTACCCCTTTTGAATTTGATTTTTGATAAAGATGTAAACTAGTTTGTTTATGTTAAAAACACAACATAGACACGTTTGTGACAATGCCACTTGAGGCCATGTTGGTAAAAAATTCTGTCAAGGGTGATGTTTGTAATCTACAAAAGGCATGATCCTAGAAGCCTTAGATTTTCAAATAAGATTGGATGAAAACAAAGAAGTAAGATTTGGAGCATGAATTGATTATTGGAACAATTATTTGCACATGGCTTTTTATTACAAAAGCTGAAGATCTTGAGCTCAAGTCAATAGAATAGTTGATCAAATGTAAAGCTCTATGCTCTATCTTTTAATTAATAAGTTCTTTCTTTTTTCCTTTTATGGGAGTGAGAGATGGATTAAATCTTGAGGCCTTTGACGATGTGTCCTTCAGGCTTTCCAATCTGATAATCAAGTTTGACCATGCAACTGGAATCTAACTAAAGCGGCCTGTTCTGTTTCAAGATCTTCCATAGCTTCCTGTTCTGTGGTTGCTCTGGTTTTTTGATTCGTGGGGGTCTTAGGTTGAGTTTCCATGGATGAGAGTAGAGGAGATTGAAGTTGGAGAAGAGGGAAGACGAGAACAGGGGAAGAGGATTGGCAGGGAGGCAAGAGAGAGAGAGAGAGAATTATCTGCAGTGGTAAATTGGACACTTAATTAGTTATTCCCCAATGTTGTTTTTCATTAATGAAATAGGTCTTTTATTGATACTAGTTACAGCTTGATGCATATGAGATGTAAATTGGGTTATACTAAGGAAGATGGTGGATTATGATACTTACCATCGATATGGAGGTTGAAGAAGATAAACTTATGAATTTAAGTACCCCTCAAAATTATATGCTCACATATACCATTTAAGGCTTCACCTCTCGAGATAAAAGAAGCAATATTTGTTGATAAAATCAATCAAAATTTTTACTCAACTTTGAAGGAAGAAAGCTTAAGAATGAGACTTAATTGATAGCCAAAATCTGCTCCCCTTCATGTATGTGCCAAACACTATTTGAGTGTGTTGGTCTCATTTAGTTACAAAAATACTAATCTACCCTTACATGAGCTGACCTTAGTTAGGATTCAACTCGATGATCACCTAATGAGTTCTAACTCTCTAGTTTAAATCCAACTAAAGTGAAGTCAGCCCAAAAGATGTCCCTATGGCTGCATTTTGAAAATAACAAATGAAAAGACCTTCCCAATGACTCCTACATCTGTTTGGGAGGTTCAACAAGTAATATGGTCAGCTAGCTACTTGGAAAGATAAAATACAAGCTAAAAATCATACTAACCAGCCCTAATTATGTCCTGTGACTGGAACTTCGAAATTATGAGCTTAGGACATCATCTCCATGCTCTTACAACCTGACTTGTTAACTCCCACAAGTTAACAAGCTAACTTAGTAGGGTTGACATGATCAATTTGCAAAAAGTAAACTAGCTTTTTAATAGCTTGTAAGGCCTGATCTCCTGAGTGTAACAATCAGCTAAAATGTCATAAAAGTTGCTGCACTTCTTTACACCAACCAGACCTGCTATGTACTTGTGTTTAACCTTGAATTTCAGTACCAAAAATATTCCCAAAGCTGACCATTCTTGATGCTACAGTAACTGCAAGTTGGTGGCTTTATTTTTTGTTGATTTTCTTCCATAATCAGCAGCTGGTTGTACCTTGTGGCTGTCCTCAAGTTTGTGTGCCCATGAAACTCCTCAAAGTGGGTCCCACGAGCTAAAATGGCAGATGAAAAGTAGTAACTACTGCTGCTGCGAATTTGTCTTGATTTTATCCCCTCCTAGCTGAATTGATAAGCTATATTGGAGCCATTTAATGAACCACCTTGGAGTTGCAAAAGGCTAGTGGCTGGAGTGTGGGTTTTTCATGGAGTGGTTATATAGTGTTTTCAACTCAGCCCAAAATAAGAAGGTTGTTATGGCCAAATTTCTTGACATGATTTTTGTGACACTTACATTTGTTTCTTTAATTGAGATACTTACAATTGATGACTTAGAAACCTCCATAGCTGCCGCTGCATGCCTCACAAAAAAAATCAGTCCTAAAGGATTAGTGTGATGAAGTTGAAGTGTTAGATTTTGTTAATTGTTATAGAGTTGTTTGAATGCCGAAGGAGCCTTCTTGATGAAAAGTTGAGACATCCTTCATGAGACAGTTCTCCTTGAATGAATTTGAGCTTGAATAAGAACCCTATAATGTGCACTTAAGATAACAACCAAATCATCTTAATTTTGATAACAAAAATTTCATATGATAAGCGAATGCTTTTGCATCACAACTTAGAGGCTTAGCCCTTTGTGTGAGGTAAATATTAGAACTTCCTTAATCTTATAACATATAAATTTCTTATAATTACTATCAACTTAATGGGATATCAATTAGGATAAAATTCTAACAATATCTTCTAAAGTAACAAAACCGGAAAACTAGATAATTACTTCCTAAAGATAATATGCAGGGGAAGAGGGAAGAAGAAGAACGGGGGAAGGGAAAGAGGATTGGCATGGTGGAAATAGTAAATCTTAATTTCCATATGTTCTTCTTCATTAATGAATATATATTAATTACAATTTATGGGCTCAGCTCTTTCTGCAAGATAACTATCCTAATATTATAAGATACTATCTAAGTTACTAGGATATTAATTAGGATTATATTCTCACAATATATTCCCAGTGTAATAAAGTTGGAAAGCTTGAGAGTAAGTTCCTAAGGATAATATGCAGAATTTCTAATAATGATTATATCTAAATGTTGCCAAAATTTGTTTAATTAAATTGTGGCATCCCTATAGTTGGGAAGCTTTTGATCTATATCTTGCGATCCTACGATCCAAAAGTCACTATATGTCCACAACCCTAGGCAGAATCTTAAAGTTGTAGAATTGTAGTTGGATTTATCAATCATATACAGAATCAGAATAATCTTATGATCCTACTCTTACGATTCTATATACTAACAATAATTTTTTTTATTTTTTATCTATTTACCTTGAAATCTATTTTCC